>CM045467.1:18275622-18618839 GCA_024666655.1 Dascyllus trimaculatus | reverse complement strand
GTTTCGGGGCAAACGTCCATTGCTTGAATTCACAAACAGGCATAATTAGCGAGCTGTGCAGCGCCTTGTTCGCCGTCTGAACTGTGTGTGTGTGTTGTTTTTTTTCTCCTTTTTCCAGCAGCACAAACAAGGACCGTCTAATCATAGCGTCCTGGTGCCTTGATGGCTGCACTGCATCTAGTGGAAGTGCCTTTCAGCAATTAACAAGTGTAAACAAGTCAGATTGGCACATGTCAGAGGCAGCGCCCTGTAGTGTGGCAGCTGAGTCAAGGGACGCTGAAACAGTTGTATATGTGTGCGTGTATTTGATTGCAAATTTAAATGCCTTATTTTTGCATTTTGGAAAAAAACAAATACTTGCAATCTAAGCAAATGATGTGAGAAATTAGCCTCTTATCTATTAAAGGCATCCACTTATTTCACAGACGACGACAGCATCAAAGACTTTAAATTACATTACATAACAATTTGGCTTTTTTTTTTTAGCGTTCACATCCATTTGAACTCAAATTTTGTGCAGCTTAGTTTTACTTCAAATGATGTGAGCAGCCAGGAAACAGGCAGGGATGATGATGATGATGTCATTTAGCCGCTCCACTGACAGTAAGCAACTCCAAAGGCAGTATGACTGCACCCCGCTGGGAATTTCACAGGATGTGGAAGCTTCTTGCTTTGATGGGAATTCTCAAACAATCACTGCGTTAGTCACTGTTTTCACGTCGGTATAATCACTCCAGGTGAGGTCATCCATTTGAATTTTAGTGCACGGAGTTAAGATTTGTGTTTCTCTAAATTCATTTATGCTCATTTCCAGCGTTATGCTTTTAATCTGGGACTCCACTAGAGTAGCTTTGCATAACACACAGTTTAAAAAATCCATATTTATCTCATACTGGCTGTTGTGCAGCCCCTCAGCTGAGCCTCTGCCTGAAAAGAGGCAATGAGATGGATGAGAGACCTATATATTTGACAGAAAATAAGGAAAAGCAGGATAGGGCCCCTCTGAGGACAGATTACCTTTTTAAACCTTAGGAAACAGTGAAACAATGACATTATCAAAAGTTAAAAGTGCAAGTCATCATAAGGTGATGCAACACATAC
Organism: Dascyllus trimaculatus; assembly: GCA_024666655.1. Lineage (NCBI taxonomy): Eukaryota > Metazoa > Chordata > Actinopteri > Pomacentridae > Dascyllus > Dascyllus trimaculatus. The sequence goes on along the minus strand of CM045467.1, from coordinate 18,617,738 downwards.
AACAAATAGATGTTTATTATGTACTCAACCATCCTCCTGTCTTCCTAAAGAGCTCAAAGTCAGGTTGTTTTTACTGTTAGACTGGATCACAATCCCTTACAGTGTTAAATAAATAAGACGGAGCAGCTTCCAGCAGACTTTAAGCACTGTGGTTATTACCGATATCAAGCTTGCAGGCCTAACCTTTACCACCAGTCAAGGCCTATAGAATGGAAACAAGCAAGTCATTCTTACAGATCAGACGTCATGTTCTGTCTGTAAGACGCTCGCTTTTCTCATTCTCGTTAATTGTTTCCCACGATGCTGCAGCTTTTCATCATTCTTCCATCACCGCACGTGAGATACGAGCAGCGGGATTCCTATTAAAATTGTATCACTCTCCATTCAGGACAGAAGGAATTTGTCAAGATGGCTGCCGTAACAAACCCCTGGGAGCCATTAGAGGCTTGTGTTCAAAGTCAAAGTGATTAAAGGACGCTTTGTTGGACACATAAAAGGCAGAGCGAGTGGGAGAGAATGAGAAAAAATGAGAGATCTTCTCCTTATGTCTTGCTCATCGACAATGGGCTGTCTTCAGAGCTCGCCGTGGCCCTCATTTCGGCAACAGGCTGTTTGAAGCTGCACTGTCAGCCGGCTACTGATTGATTCATGGTTGTCATCAAGGTGGTGCAGCTAATGGTGCTATAACATCACCATCAAATGTGGCTCATGTCTGCTGTGGTGCAGATGGCTTTGAGAGCTTCCCTGATGGCTCTCTGGAAGGATGCAATATTACCCCTTTTCCACCGAGCTGGTTTCAGTGCTAGTTCGGAGCCAGAGCCTGACTTGGCACCAGTTCTTTGTGTTTCCACCACCTAAGCATGGATTGGGGGTTATTGGGGTTATCATGACCAATGATCAGTAGTGGAAAGGGACACAGAGGCGCTAATTAGTGTCCTTTTTGGCCAGGACATCCCTGGTCCAATTGCAGATGTATTGGAATGACTCCCGGGACACATAGAAGTTTGGCACAAGCTGTTGTGCACTGAAATTTGGTACAGTTGTGTCCCACCAGTAACGCGATCGCGGATGTTCCCAGGCAACAGGCGACCTTCACCTCGCAAACAGCCTCAAGACCATCTATAAAGATATATAAAGGTATTATCATCAACTTATTGCGTTTGTTTAACTGCTATGTAATTGATCAAGCATAGTCGCTTTATGGTGACCCAATGGCGTGGCTCCAACTCTGCTTCTTACCAATGGAAAAGCAAACCGGTTCTTAGGAGGTGCGAGATTTGAACCAACCAAGCACCAGCACCGAACTAGCACCTGGTTTTTCTTGGTGGAAAAGGGGAATGTGAGTATTTATGTGTCAAGTTCTATACCTAAATATATCAGCAACTATCACGTGGATTGCTGTACAGACATTCATGGTTGCTAGGTGATACGTCCTAAAGGCTTTGGTGATTCTGACATTTCCTCTCACACCACAGTTAGTCTAGCATTTCTCATCATCTCAACATCTACACAGAGGATTGGCACACTTTTATAAGTATGTACGTCTTTCATCCCCCTTTTCCACTGAGCTGGTTCCAGTGCTAGTTTGGAGCCAGAGCCTGACTTAGTACCAGCTCTTTGTGTTTCCACCACCTAAGCACCGGCTCCAGGTTCTAAAAATTGGTGCTTAGCAAGCACCAACTCTTTGCTGGGCAAAAGCTAAGAATCGAGTATGTCAGGGACGGGGTTACCGTGACCAACGATCACCACTGGAAAGGGACACACAAGCATGGGCAACAGACAACAGGCGACCTCCACCTTCGGGACTTCCGCAGACCTTATAAACATCTTTATAAAGATGAACAACTTTATAAAGATGTTCATATTTCTAAAGATAAAAATAGATATTATCATCAACTTATTACATTTGTTTAATTGCTATGTAATCGATACAAGCAGAGACATGTTATGGTTTATGGCTCCAGCTTGGCTTCTTGTCATTGGGAAAGCAAACAGGTTCTTAGGAGTAACAAGATTTGAACTAACTAAGCACCAGCACTAGCACCAGCACTGAACTAGCACCTGGTGCTTCTTGGTGGAAAAGGGTTACCAGACAATGCATTCTAATGACTTCTGGTGATACTTTACTCTAGGTCTATGATGAGGGTGATGTCTCTAGGTTTGTCTGTCTGTCCATCCATCCCATTCTTGTGGTATCTCTTGAACGCTTTGAGAAAATTTCTTCTGAATTTGGCACAAATGTTGTCTAGGAATTGAGGAGGAAATGACTAGAGTTCATCATCAAAGTTACCAAAGATCAAAGCTACCCCAACCTCCCAAGATATATTTTTCTTTTTTTTTGCCATAATTCAATAATTTACTCGGGCACAAAAAGATAAATATCGCGACAAAGTATCAATAAGGCAAACAGAATCCCACAACTTCACTGCTTCATGACTCCTTTTTGTTGGTGGAGGTTAAGTTAAACTTGCGGTGAAGAAAAATTAACTCCCGACATATCGTGACAGTTTCAATGATTCCCATCCCCAATCACTGTAGTGCTGCTTGTGCCCTCGCTAACAGCAAATGCACAGTGAAACTTCACAACAACAACAAAAAACCCCTCACTGCATCATTTCTCGCTGATGAAAACAGTGTGAAAACAGACGAGAAGGTTATGAGTTCATCCAAAAAGACAACAGACTGAGACAACAAAATTAAATTGAACGCCAGTTGGTGGGCCATATGAAAGCTACACATCTCCTCTGTCCCTGTTCAGTAAGCTGAGATGGAGTCAAGGAGCTCTGCTGGGCTAATTTAGAGCCCGGTTGGGTCTCTTGCCTATACACTGTCTCAGCGCCTCCCTCAGCTGATAATCTTGCCATAAGTAAACCATGCAATCATCTGACCGAGTAGATGTGCTGTGATTATGTGTGTTTAATGTGTGCAGGAAGTGTATACTCATGAGGATCCTTGTCATTTTGTGAATGTGGGAGTGTTTGTGTGCTATATGAAGGAAAGTCACATTGCAGTATTTCAGCACAAGCGCCTGCTGATATATTGGATTTGCCAAAGAATCCCCAGTGATCAAGTCCAATTCAGCAGCCCTGCCCTAATAAGCTCTGCACATCAAGGCTTTTCTCCCGTTTTTCTCTCCGCCTCGCTCCCTCACTCTTATCCTTCCTCCTGCTTTTCCTTTGACTGCCACCCATTAGGCAACCCAGACCACACAATAGAACTCAATCACATCTGGCAATTTAAATTAGCCCTATTTTCTCTGTCTCTTGCGCTTCCAAACACCTCTCAGCAGAATGGGCCCTGTGCTTCCGCTGCACCCAGATTATTGGTTCCCATTTATCTGTGTGCCCATGCGTGTGTGTGTGTCTGTGTGTGCATGTCATTATGTATAAAAGCGACTCTGAGCATAAAAAAAGGGGGAACAAAAAGAATGGAGCCCAGCAATGACAAGGCCACACTCATTAGGCTTCCTAAAGCTATTACAACAGAATTCCAGCACTGTTCTGTCTGGGGCAATTAGTTTTTGCATATTCACTGTATGTGGTGACGGTGGTGGGCATATACATGAAGACAGAATGAATCAGACCGCTTGTCAGTTAGAAAATCCCTCAGCAACTCTTTCATCGCTCATTCCTTTTGAGTTGCTGGCAGGGGGAAGCGCCACACACAAACACACCGAAACCTAATTAACAAATAAACGCCATGTTGATGCATTTTTTTTCCCCGTAATGTAAAAGCATCATGTGTAAGTATGTGTGTGTGTGTGTGTTATGCCAGCGTTTGAAATTAGCTGTCATGCAGGAGACTTGAGTCCGTGTCCCAGCATGCATTTGGATTGTGTGATGATGTAGGTTCTCTGGCAGCAGCGTTCTGAGATAAACGCATTAGCGGTAACAAGCTGCTCGCGCAGGGAAGGAGAGAAAAACAGCTTCAATAACAACGCAAGTCACACTGGGGCTCTACTGTATGTATTACTGTTCACACAGGCATGCCCGCATCACACACACACACACACTCACTCATGTTGTCTATATCTTACAATCAAACTCTCCCATTTGCACATATACACAAAAACACACACAAGGTCCTTCTTAAGAAAAAGCCTGGCAGACAGCTGAGAGCCTTGGACCTCACTGTGAATGATTGGGAGTGTATACGACTCTGAAGGCAGTGACGCCTCTAACCCTGGGACAAATAAATCACCATGGTGAAGAGAAAAGAGAAGCAGGGGAATAAGATAACGAAGTCTCGCTGCGAGGAGCAACGCGGCTCCGTGTGCCAAAGAAATCAATTAGAGTAATGCGCCGTACGCGTTAAAGGCTGCTTTAAACTATAAAACTCTCACAGGCCTCGGTGTGTCATGCGTGTATATATTTACAAAACACATGCATGCAGAATAGCTTCATCATTTCCTGCACTTTTCTGCTACAGGAAGTTATCCATCAAGTCACTTTTTTTTTTAAAAGGCGCAATAACTTTTGACCCCATGCTGGTGGTTCCAGTTAAATATCTGGTGAAAAGGCTGACATGTACACAACACAAACGACCTAGAAGTGTAATATAGCACAAATATTTTTTAGGTATGGTTAGATTAAGCCAAAAAGCAACACGGTTAGCAGAGCCGGCTGGCCCATTAGGCAATATGGGCAAATGCTAAGGGCGTCAGGAAAAACATAGCTTTCAATATAATTATGTTAAAACCAGTTATTACTATTAACTCTTAAAATGTAAAATCTCACATGTAAAGCAATGCCCAATTATTAATACTACAAAACTATGCTATTTGATTTCTTTTGTCAGCGTATGTAAATCACCGAGGGAGGGGGGCGCCATATAAAATCTCGCCTAGGGTGTCACATTGGGTAGGGCTGGCTCTGATCGTCAGGTTTAGACAAAGATTGGTGTTTGGGTTAAAATCTGTGTTGTCAAGATGGTAATAATAAACTGGCAGTTGAAGTATGGCTATAGGTAAAAGAGACATTTTACTGCTTTCAGTTTGAAACAAAAACTGAACAGCAGTCTGCCGTGTGAAAGTCCAATGCTTTGTTGTCCCGCTTATCCACCCCAACCTCCTCTCTATTCAGATTTAGTGTGTACAACCACATCACCTTTGTTCTTCCTTTAGAACCGATGGTATACATTCTTATGGAGGGCAGACCAAGCCCCAAAACATACCCTGCTTTATTATCGGTTTCACTCTAAATGGGACCATAATTTAATAAATAAAGTTGGATTGACAGAGGCCCCACTGCACAAGCCAGAGTACCCAAAGGATCCACTACCTACGTCCTGGTTCCAGACCCCATAGGACACCCTGAGAGGTCCTCTTGTCCATGCCCAATGGTTCAGAGCATTTTGTACCACATAAGGGGGACCAACACAATATTGGACAGGTGGACAAAATGATCGTTGTATATTGAAGGTGACAACTTCTCAAAATATAAACACTGATTCAGAAAATGAATGAATAAAATCAAAGAAGTGAAAGCATTTATATGGCTATAGAGCAGTCTGTGCTGACAGAATAGACCCCGATGCACCCCCCCCCCGCCTTTCTACCTCCTCCTCTTTCTCTCAGCTGTTTCTCAACATGCCTCCCTCCCACACTCTCCCTTTCTCTCCGTCTGCCTCTCCATCTCATTCGGTCAGGCAATCAATAATGCTGTGATAATTTGTCTCCATTTCCCACAGCCTATTCACATGTCGAAGAAACAGGCTCCTGTCTGACATGCACTGCCTAAAATACTCCAGTCCTCCCACTCACCCTGCTGCCAATTAACTTAGCGAGTGACTGCTGCTGGGCTAATTAGTTTTGCCGCAAACACCACTGTAAGGCGACACTGACTCCGTTGTTGAGTAAATCACTACTTTTTCCAGGAGTTATCATAACTCTTCATCTCCTGCTATAGTCTTGTTGTTTCAGTGTGATGCACTGGTTTGTGAATTTGCCCGACATGTTGTTTACAATCTCGGTTACAGCTAATGAGTGTACTGACGGCTAATTACATTTCTGTTTATTTTGGGAAGGGAGCATTGTTGTCTTTCATCAAATTCACTCCCCCTTTTTTTCCACACACACAGACACAAGCTATTGTTTTACCTTTACCCGGCTATCTTTCTCTTTGCTTGGTGACGTCTGCGTTGATTAAGCAGCGCGGCGAGCAGCTGGGGAGCGGCAGCGTTCGGGAGTGATAAAATCCCTTCAGGTGGAACTCTGTCAACACCTGCCATCTCCGCTCTGCTCTCAGCAGTCGCAGGCCGGCCAGACAGAGGAACAGCAAGCACAGCAGTGCAGCGCAACAGCACTTCTACCGTCTGGTGCACCCTGGACAGCTGAGTGCCAAGGACAGGTCAAGTGTGGGTGTTTGAAAGTGTGTGAAAGTATAAAGAAAGACGGTGTGGATGTGCATCGACTGGGTTGAAAACTTCTCCTGGAGAGCAGATGTTTTTTCCACAGTCTCTCCTCGCCAGGCCTGCACTTCAGCCTGAATCAGACATTTTGATTTTCTTGGGGCCCCTGGACGATGCCATTAGCGCCATTTCCCAGCATCCTCCTCCTTCACTGCTCTCTTCCCTTCAATCTTTCTGTTTGGAGAGCAAGCCATTTCCTGTATTCTTTGCTGGGGCTCCTTTTGTGACAGGCTGATCTCACCCCCCTCCTTCAATAAATGATGGTCCCTTTCTCCCCGATAGACACTAACAGCTGCATATATATGGATCCAAATGAGGCTAGGCGAGCTTTTTATGGCCCTTTATGATGTATTAATATTTATGCCCCTGCCAACCAAGATAACGATAGCTTTTGAATTTAGCGCTCGCAATTAACAAGTTCCAGCTGCTACTCTTGGGGTTTGTGCGGAGGGGTTGTGCATGTGTGAGTGTGACCGGGCGTGTTTGTGTGTGCGCGCATTAGTGCTGAAATGAGAGAGCATGAAGAAGAGAGGCTAAATGTTCCATTTAAATGTTATGTCACGAACTAAAGGGCACACTGAATCAATCTTGTTGACGCACAATTAGGATATTCCTGCTATAAACATGATGCTCGTACTTGCACACACCACGGAGATGATGACTCAAAGAACAGAGCAGATAAGAACTTCTTTATAAGGGTTTATATTCCCCCTCATTAATACTATGTTATTAGGCAGAAGCAGATTGATGATTGGATTAAGTTAAATACATTTTTAATCATCGTTCATCTCCAGAACTGATTGAGCCCACCTTTTTTTTCACATTCCAATTTCCCTTCTTCTATTATGCCAAGCAAACTCAGGCGGAAATCTAAAAATAGAAATATGAAATTAAATAAAGGCGATATATATATATACCCTACTGTCAGGAGCCATAAGCGTGCCCTGCTTGATGTCAACGGGCTTTCCTCGTAGCGCTAAAGTGTGTGTGTGTGTGAGTCATACGACATCTACAGCGAGAGTTGAATGGTCTTAGTCATCCCTGCCAGACATTGGAGGGAGAAGGGGCGGAGGGGGGGGGGACAAAAAGGACAGCGCATGACAACACCCATGACTCACTCCCACGTATCCACTTGGCAGCAACTTGGAGCACACGGACATGAAGGATGACAGCGGTGGTGGCAGCCCAGTGGGGCGGACACATATGCATACTCTACCTGTTTGCATATGCCTTTTGAAATGGGGCTCGACTGGTGCCTTAAATACACCCAGTGCTATTTTTACAACAAGACAAAGGCTGTGTCATGATTCCATATTTCATACAAGTCGTGTGCGGTAAGACAAACTCATCCTAATTAGCATTCAGTGCTACTGAATAATGGATAAAATGTGCAAAGGCCAGCTAAACTTGAAGACAGCCAAATGTTTTATCAGACATGTTTTCTTTTTAGTTTTCGCAAGTGAACTGTTTCCCCACCATCCACAATTAGCCTTCATTGTCTCCCTTGTGCAGAGCATTGAGGGAAAATAGTTCCCTAACCAAAAATCAAATCTTCTCATGCTGGCCATTGGAACACACTTTCTTCTTCCCGGTGTGAACACGCTACATACTGAAATCCTGCTTAGAAGTAGTGTGTCAGATACATTTGGGACACAACAGTGGCCGGCTGGTTGCCTGGTAACTGGTCCTGGCTTAAATAAATGAATAAAAAATGTTCATTGCTCATAACATTTAATTTTGTATGACAAAACTTTTGGATTATTCTGATTTAGGATGATTTAACTTGATATGTTGACTAATTTCTATAATAAAATATCTGCAAGTTTATGTAAGTCTGGATTACACTGCGTCTGCATTGAGTGACGCACTGTACATGATCAAGTTTGTAGGTGTTCTGTGGTCTTACCGTTTATGAAGAACATTAAAATAGACAGGTTTAATTAAAGAAGCAATGCAATCAGCCCTTTCAACCTTCCTGTTTACATTGCAGAGCAGATCCTGACAGCTTCAACTGCAACGATAACTCAGTAAGCACGTAGGAAATAGAATAAAGGTTTGTTACGTCAGCCTATATCGCACATGTTGCATTGGCCTCGGAGTTTAACCAATCAGTGCTGACCTGTTCATCGTGGTTGCTTAGAAGTACCTAACTCTTCCTCTCCAAGAACAGCCCTGAAGGCGGTCCTACAAGGGCGATCTTTGCATTTGGAACTCATACACAAGGCGGCCCTAAGTTACTGACAGCCAAATGACTGCAACCATGAAAGTCATGTCTACTTTCTCATTTAACTCTCTGCTAGCAGCTCTGCAGGTTAGGCACGGTAGTCCAATCAGCTAAATACTAACCTCAGCTTGCTAATATGCTCACAATGACAATGAAAACATTCTGATGTTTAGAAGGTGCGATGTTAACCACTGGTGCCTTCGAATGGAGTCGTGTTTACTGTGGTCACGAGAAGAGTCCATATTTATATTCCAAGTTCACAAGTTGCAACATGTTCAGAAATTGCAGAAGCCATGAAAATTAATTTTTTGATGGATGACAACTTTATATATTGTAGTTTTAGACATAGATATGTCTTCATTCAGCCCCACTCATCATTCTCCCTGATCTTTGCATTATGACTTTGCATTTCAACACTACATGCCCATTAGTTTGTTAAATGTTTAGCATTGCTAAGTAGCATCCATGTTGCTATCAATTAGCATTGCTTCACTGTCAGGCATATGGTAAACACGACTTCACATGTCTTATCAAGTGTTAATGACTGATTTCCATTCAAAGGCATTACATGTTCACATTTTCTACACTTGGATCTAAACTCAATGTACATGTGATGGAGTAAGAAAGATGGAGGGAAATGGGTGGAGCTGCACCAGAAACTAGCAAACGTGACTACGCCACCTAAGGACTCACAGCCCAGGAACTATTACAGTAAACCTGGATTACCAACCACTCAAAAACCAAACCTCACTGTTACATTAGAGAAAAGGTCAGGAGATGACAGTAGGATTTATGATCTGGAAAAGGTTTTAATTAATCTGGGCTAAAATAGCAATAAAATGGCTTAAATAAAATGCATTTTCATCATTGCTTTAGTCGCCTTGTCCTCTGTTCTAAATATGCATTGCAAATGGTAACTTATGCAACACAATAAATGTCTGACAGCAATGGAAAGATGACCAGCAGATCAATAGTGACAGGCCCAGGACTCCTGTAGGTCCAGTAGATTCATCTCAAAGGAAAGACAATCACAACAAAGATGGACGGACCTGCTTTGACTCGTAACATTAGCATAATCAATTCAAACCCTCGTTCAAATCAAAACACAAAAGCCGATACTCATCTATGTGAATGCCTAGAAGTCAGTTTTTTCTACTGGCAGCTCAAACAACAAATAATGAAGCCATATCTGGTCACACACATAGAAATGAAAGGAGAGGTTGACGGACAGTCACATGATTTGCAATTCTTATCCAACTTTGCCACCTTCGATTTCTTGTTGAATCCTGCCTGGCTGACTTTCATAGCACTAATAAGGTATCCGATGTTCTCCAGAGCCCATGCTTGACATCTCTTTGTGGTTGCTGGGCTATTCTTATAAATACCTGGGCATAATCAGAGCCCGGGCTGCAGGCCTGTGAAGACATCCAGTCAGCCAGCGGAGGAGACGGATGTGGCTGGCTGGGTCCAGCGGCTCATTAGTGAACAGGTCCGGTTATCCTTCCTGACAAGTCAGAGATGTCGAACCTCGCCATAGCATGGAATTATTCTAGATATTTCTCAACAAGTCAGGCACAGCGGAGAGCCATGGGAGCCACTTAAAGCCTTGAATATTTCACTAAAAAACATGCCTGGAACCAGTGGATGAATATCATCCTGTGCTTTCAGCGTGCTCTGGTGATTCTTTTTGCTGTTTTAGAACAGAGCAAAAAAATTTTCACTAAAAAGAAATAGATTTGGAGATTGATGCTGGTGAACTTGGTGTTTTTCTTTTAGCCTCCTCTGTGTCAACAACCGCATACTGAGGCCCCACCAGTCCTCCCACTGCATCCTCACACCTGCTCGCACAGATTCTCTGCAGCCGTCAACTCGCATCACTTTGACAGTGGTATGCGGTTATGTATGGGGTAGGGGGGGGCAGGCAAAAAGAAATTGGACCGGCTCGGTATCAAGGTGAACAGCCCTGACACTCACAGTAAATTAGGCGAGACAAGGGTTTGACTTTTGCAGGTCGAGGAGCGAGCTCAAAAGGTGCAATCGAAAAATTTCCCATCATAGTAATCATTGTGTCTTTTTGGGCCAACTCTGCTGCAGGTATTTGTATTCTGTGGAAATAAAAGGGCCAAAACACAAATTGTGAAGAGGTAAAGGTTCAGATTTGGAGGCACAGCTACTGAAATGCTTAAAAGCAGTCTTCTAATACTGCATGTATCACTGGTTTTCTCAGATAGTAAGAATTGCAGTTCATTTAACTATATGATACATGCAATGGGAGAAGCTGGTGGTTTCATTTGGGGAATTTTACTCTCCACTGGAAGTTATTACTTGGCACCAGGGGAACTATTATTAATGGGTGCATTTCTCCCACTCAGTCAGGAAAGCCCTCAACTCATTATTTATTTTTCCATTCAAAAGCTTGAGATAAAATGGCTGCCGGTCTGACACTGATGTATGAGCATCTCATTGAGGGAAAATCCACCGTGCTGATCCTTTGAATCTAAACCCGAGCAAATAGGCAAGAATCTAATCGAAAGTGATTAAAAACAAAATGAATAAAACCAGGGGGGACAAACACACACACACACACACACACACTCATACTGGCCCAGCACTGCATAAACGCTAACTCAGGCGAGAGATGTCAGGACAGGATGGGCGACGAGGAAAATGCAGCAGATTTCATTCTCATTTGCTAATTGAGGAGATAATGTAAATCATTCCGGGAGTCAGTGGAATAAACGGCCCTTTAAAAATCAATGGGAGTTCCAAAGCAAAGTGCCTGCTTCTGTGGTTCGGAGTGAATCAGCATCTCTGCGAGACGGATCTCATCCTGGGGTTTGCTTTGCCTCTAGCCGTGCAAGATTGAACGTTTAAGTTGTGCTAAAGGTTAATAACAAATCTGCAAAGAAGCGGAGGGACTCTGGGACATGTGGAGCTTCTGCTGGAAACCATATCCCATCATTAGGAGACAGGGTTTTTTTTTTAGTGAAGGTCCATGTTGAATAATAAGTAACAAGATATTGTAATGCAGAAATCTTGAAGGGAATTTAGAAATAATGACTCCATCACATAGTAGGTCCATCAGAAAACTGAGTTTATGATGACTATGTACTTTCCGCAACACTATAAAGCCATCATTCACTGCCTTCACTGGTTGATCATTTCAAGCCAGTCTTATCTCTGACCATACTAAAGCCTGGAGTGATCACACAGTCCACCTTTATCCACATCCAGCTGCAATAACACAGTGTCCTGGAGGGCTTCTGTACAATACTGCTAAAAAAAGGTGAGGTGTTATACTATACTAATAGCAAGCAGACCAGATTTTCAGGGGGTGTATACTTTTTAAAGGATCCTCAAGACAAAAAAAACAGCAAACCTCTCAAAAACACACATGGTTAAAGATTCCCTACACATATTGTGTCTACATCTTCCTCATTGTTCAGTTTTTCAGCTCAAAATACTGCAAAAATGGTTCATTTTGCCATGACTGTGTAGCCCCTGGTTTGGGGGTCGTTCTAAATGGGCTGCTTTGCTCAGAAAAAACAATCTGACTGCTTCTGTGATTGACAGTTGGAGCTTGAGGAATGGCAGAAGTAAACATCTTTATATCCTAACAGCTTTTATGTACACCTTCAGGTCTGTAACAACCACAAAACAAAGTGAAAAATGGATTTTCTCCACATGGGACCTTAATGGCTGATATCACATAACTGCAAGGGTCCGTGGCTCAAGCTGGTAACCAACTGGTAACCTTTGTTGCATGTCATCTCCAAAAAAAAAACAACATCAGCAAGGGAGGGGCTACTGTATAACTGTCAGTCATGTGGCAGTTATACAGACTAATTGCTGTTTATGAATAAATAGCGTTTAAGATATGTAGTAGCAGTCAATAAATACTGCATTGTGTGTATTTTGACTGCATATTTTGCCATGCATAGACTTCAAGACATAAAAATCTCCTCTAGAAATGGACTTAGCCCACCTAAACACGCAACTTGCCTACCTACAAGCTCAGCCAATGGTAAAATATCATTATCAGTTCAAACTTCTGACTAAATAGGCAGGCTACAGCAAACCTCCAATGTTGCTCACTGAATTGTGAGAATGCAAAGCAAGAAAAGCACAAACACGGTCCCACTGCCAGTGAGCTATCACACACTCAACACTATGAGCTGCTCTAACCAGCAAACATATTGGAAGAGATTAGTGCTCTAATTGTTAGGTTAATAGCCAAGCAGACAGGGCGCATTCCACATGCACATATACACTGGTCAGGCATGACATTATGACCACTTGCCTAATATTGTGTTGGTCCCCATCATGTGCTCAAAAATGCTCTGAACCATTGGGCGTGGACAAGAGGACCTCTCAGGGTGTCCTATGGGGTCTGGAACCAGGACGTTGGCAGTGGATCCTTTGGGTACTCTGGCTTGTGCAGTGGGGCCTCTGTCAATCAAACTTGTTCCACTGGATCCTGTTGATGCTTGATCAGAATGGGATGTAGGAAGTTTGGAGGTCAAATCAACATGTTGGACCATTGTCATGTTCCTCAACATGTTCCTGATTGGTTGATGTTTTTTCCATGTGGTGGGGTGCATTTTCCTGCGGGGGTAGGCCAGTGACATTTGGGATTTCCATTTGCATGAGGGAGTGTGCTTGTTGTGGGACAATGTTTATTTGGGTGTCTAAGTCTCATCAACATGGATGTTAAAATCCAAGGTTTTCCATCAGAACACCACATAGTAGCAATATGATCAATGTTATTCACTTCACCTGTCAGTGGTCATGATGTTGTGACTGATCGATGTATACTGTTAGCAATGAGTCCTAAAGAGTCGAAAAACATCCTAAAAGTTTAATTTAAGTTATTTATGTCTGGGATCAAACCAAAAAAGCAATCTCAAAGGAGGAGATGCCATTATTTTACCTTCCTCTTCCACCTCTCAAACATCTGATACAGCTACTGTAATTAAGTGACCTAAAACCACCCAAGAGACAGGTAGCTCAAATTCCTTCAATAACAAAGCTGAAACAATGAATACTTTGCAACAAAAACAGTTCTTCTATTTGCAGGACTACCTTTCCTACACAAGAACTGTATCTTTTCCACCATTTGGCAGGGTAACATGACCATCTCAGTAAGAATACAGAAGTGTAAAAGTTCATGCTGCCATCCAAAAAGACAGTCACAGCTGCAACTAGCATTAGCAGCCCTTTCTGCCTTTTTAGCCATTACTGAGTCCATTTTTTTCTCAATTTGTCAGATGGTACTTTAAATTTATTTCTGCTTGTACTCAGTATTGTTATGAGCCACTTAAAAGTAAATACGATGGCAATGCAATAGCCTCGCAGATCATGTTGATCCGCTTGATGTTTATTTCAAAGCATTGCTGCTGGCACAGCTTTCAATTCTAAGTGGAAAATTGAGAACAAAAGCAGGTATTCAGAAGAAGGACAGTATTAAAAAGCTTGCTGAAGTCCCTGTCAATTTTGTCGTTTCTTTAATGACAACCAATTGAAAATCCCAATCTAATTCGGTAGTCAAAAGGTCCTTGGTGTGATTGCACTGGAAAGGAGGAGGGAAAAACCCTTAATGAGAGCGTGGGAGGAAGGCGGCTGGGATCATTTAATCATTGTTCCTTATACATCCACTTATCATGCCACAGCAAAACTAGCCTTAATGGCTTGGCGGTGCTAGGCAGGATATTATTTCATACATGAGGGAATTAAATAAATGCACGGCCGAGTTCAGTCTCCCGGAGAAAAATAATGGGAATCTGCGTGGCTTAAAATATTAGATTTGTTAATGAATGGAAGCAGTTCATCTAAAGCTTGACTCTGAGAACTGTCACACAAACGAAAAAAAAAACAGGAGATGAAAAGAGGTAATAAAGCAAAAAGGGAAACTCTATGTTTGCGATAAACACTGTGATTTCCTCCACATTGCAGCCGACGTCCATCCGAAGTGGTGCGGCTGTGAAAAGCCATGAATGGCTGTCAGACTCTCCCCAGTGGAGGGTTTAGATGAAGGTCACCCGTTGTTTCTCCAGCACTGTCATTATCTGACAGGGAGGGGACAGATAAGAGGTCGCTGATAATAAATGCTCTGCTGTGATTGGAAATAATCTTGACAAGAGCCTCTCCAACAGTTCAGAAATGTCCGTCAATGAAACAGGATTGGGTGTGACATGTTTTCGTCTGTGCCGTGCAATACGGACACGCCCCAATTTCAAATGAATCCGCAAGTGTTGAGTTCGATGAGGGACCGTTCATGCAAGCGTGTTAACCACCAGTGCTTCTCACTGGGCATAACACTTGTGTAACCTTAACCTCGGGGTGGAGAAATGGAAGGATTGATGTGTAAATGCTTTCACTTGTAAGAACGCTTAGAAGGCAGTTAGCTGGGAGAGACACTGGTTGAACTGGTTACCTTTTAAGTACGCCAAGACATTCCGTTTCACAGTCACTTTGAGGTTCTGATTTTAGGTTGTCGGTCTGCTCCATCTGAAAATATATGAAAAGGGTTGCAGCTGACGGGTCACTGAGTTTTAACTTAACACCTCTTCTGTTGCGTAACGGCACTTCCCGAGCTTGAACTGATAAAAGTGGCAGATATACCACTTTAAATTCAGATTCAGATTTTTTGAAGCACTATGACATACAAATGCAGGCCGCTCATTTGGAAGAAGCAGCTTTTCGTGGGCTGAAATGACAATGGCTGCTGGCAGATTTGCTCAGCTGTGACTGGCTACAATAATCTCTTTCTAAAACTCATGTGAACAGTTTAAAACCTTTACAGTGGTCCTAAATATAGAAATGTTGGCCAAGTACTCAGAAAACACTGAACGCACTTCCATATCCACCAGCAGACTGATCTGTGCTGTGCTTGAGTACAATTGCCCAGCATTCACATTAATGTGGTATACCCAAGTACACTTACACCAATCAGGCATAACATTATGACCACATGCCTAATATTGTGTTGGCCAAAAATGCTCTGAACCATTGGGCATGGACAAGAGGACCTCTCAGGGTGTCCTATGGGGTCTGGAGCCAGGACACTGGCAGTGGATCCTTTGGGTACTCTGGCTTGTGCAGTGGGGCCTCTGTCAATCAAACTTGTTCCACTGCATCCTGTTGATGCTTGATCAGAATGGGGTGTAGGAAGTTTGGAGGTCAAATCAACATGTTGGACCATTGTCATGTTCCTCAACATGTTCCTTATTGTTTGATGTTGTTTCCATGTGGTGGGGTGCATTTTCCTGTGGGGACATTTGGGATTTCCATTTGCATGAAGGAGTGTACTTGTTCTGGGGCAATGCTTGTTTGGGTGTCTAAGTCTCATCAACACAGATGTTAAAATCCAAGGTTTTCCATCAGAACACCACATAGTACCAATATGACCAATGTTATTCACTTCACCTGTCAGTGGTCAGAGTGTTGTGGCTGATCGGTGTATGTCATCATCCATCAAATGGTGCTCGTCTTCCTCTCCAGATTATTCAATCAGCATCGTCTTTTTTCAAGTTTAACCAATCTATTTCAGGGCCACTCAGAAGTGTCTACCCTGGACTAGATACTTCCTCGGCTGAAAGTGGCCCTAAAGTAGCTTCTACAAGGGCAGTTCCTGTGTTCGGAATATCAAGGTTCAGGCTTCCCTAAAACTGCCCACATGCTCTTGCAGGGAGAAATGCTAATGCTTAACAAACATGCCTGACTTTGGCTGTCTCAAAAAAAGAGTCTCCACCACTTCGATGGTTTGGATGCACTTACTGGTGTACTTCCATTTAGGCTTTAATGTTAGTATTTTCAAGTTTGCTTCACTTTTGCATGAGAAATCATTTGAGTAAACAGTTAGTTTTGTGACTGCAATGCTATCTAATGCAAGTTTGGCTGGATTTGCTTGCCCAACCAAAGAAGAGTAGGTAAAGTTACTATACATTAGCATGTAGGCTCCTACAGGCTATATTCCAGTCCTAAATATAAATTTTTCAAACTTAAACCCCATAGAAAATGAAGTAAGCTAGTGCCACACCTCTCGCAGATAAGCAATAAGTTGGTTAGCCAGACACACCCAGCTTCCAGTTTGCTTAGGTGCAGCCACACACACTATTAAATCAGTTGTGCTCTTGTGTTTTGGTATCGTAAAGGCCCAACTCTTCAAACTCCTGACTTCAGTTCCAGAGGAAAACTGCTGATAATTTGCTCGGTTGCATGTGTCAGGTTTGTTGTCCCTTTTGCCTCTGTCCTGTGCATGAGCATGAACAAACACAAATGCATTGTGTAGATTGGTCCAAGACACTTGCGTTTCCCCGTGCAGAGTCACCCTGGATTTCTTTTAGAGCACATGCAGAATGGATAGGTAGCAGACCGTGAGAGGATTCTCATTAAATCTAACAAAAAGTACATTGGATTAGATTCACATACTCCACCTTTAAATGCTGGTTATTGCTCCATTTAGCATCCCGTGCACACCTTTTCAGATGCGGAGCAATCCAAGCTTCACAGGCCTGCCATTCATGGCTACACAGCAACAATTTGACAGTCACAGCGGGGCGAAGCAGTCAATTCCTACGCTGGACCCGAACAATATTCATCTGAAATGACCTCGAGTGCACATACAAAGTTGAAATCCAGCACTTTAACCACAGTCAATGTTTAATTTTAAATTCAATTGTTCTCGAGGACAAAGCCGAATCAATAGAGAATCCGTCACTGTCCAAAAAGTTGGAGTCTGCACTCTATATTCTGGTCGGGTTCAATGAGCAAAAGTTTTTGTATGAGCCACTCTGAAGTTTGAGTATGTTTCAGACAAAGTTCTTGTGATTCAGGAAGTGGCTGCAAAGCTAAATAAATGAGGGAGGGTCGCGGCGCTCCTGCATCGTTTTCTCCATTTATCTTGTTAGGTGTGTACTGTAAATCTAATCTGGTGCTTTGTTTTTGTGCGTTGTGTGGAAGGTCATTTCTTCAGCGCTCACATAAAGCAGAGCAAACATGAAAGGAAACATTAGACGAAAATAGTGACTGCGTCTTGCAGCTTTTTCATGATTAGTCATGAGCTTTTAACGAGAAGGGCAATTATGTTTCTCGCTTATTGTTTTCTTTGCAATTATTTGTGGTGTTTTGCATATTTTAATAGGTTTAAGTTGTTTGATTATTAAATTTTAAACCATTTGTACTTTAAAGTATCATATCGCCTAAATATTCCGGGTATTTTGAATATTCCTGCATGTTTTATTCATGTGATGGTGCCATCAATAGTCTATATTTATTGATTCTAGGATTTTAACCCATTGCATTTAGTGAAACAATACAGTAAAGTTGTGTACCAGTGAACAATTGAACTAGTAGGCACATACAGTGAGCTGTTGCTTTGTACTGCAGTGTAAAATCAGGACACAGTGTAGGAACTGTCCTAACGAAGTCTATGAGTCATTATTTGATATTATCAAACCTGCTCCCTCTTATCACTGGAAAATCTGCATGATGAGGCCTTTATCAATAACATTGTGATGGATAGACAAGGCCATAGGGAAAACTGCTTACTAAGAGTGAGCTGTAACGCCACAGTCCAAAAAGATTTCAGCATTTGTCAGTAGTTTCTGAAGTGATTGCAAAAGTTTATCCCCATTGTGTGAAGTTCAGGTTAAAGTCTCGCATCTTCACTTCTATTAACTTTTGCTGGCTTTTGTTTTGGTCTGGAAACTAGCTGCAGGAAGCGGGGGGGGGTCATTAATCTGTGTTTTTCCCTCCATTCAAAACTGAGGATCGCAATCAATACTTTTTATCTCGCTGTGGCATGAGGCAAACCCGGGGAGGGCAATGTATGCTCAGGGATTCGGGCTCGGTGCGGTTTTATTGACAGCTTGCAAACAAAGGCGGAAGTTTAAGAAGCATGGAGAAAAAAAAAGACAACTCTTTAGGTACCTTAGAAGTCCAGAGCGCTGGAGCGAGTGAGAGTACAGGAGCCAAAAGTCTGGGAGTCAGGGGGGCAGTGCTGGCGGTGCAGTCACCTTGGCGGTCCTTATATGTCCTCTGGGGATGGTTCTGCAGAGAAATAAAAGTGTGAGGTGGAGTGGCCCCGGCTTCACAGATGCTCACCTTTGTCTGTCCTTCTATCCTTATTGCAGGCTGCTAAGACAAGAGCTGATTAGCAGCAGCTGTGCTGAGTGGCACACAGGTGGGGGGCATTAGAGGCGATGATCAGATCCCAGAATTCATGCAAGAACTCATCAAGAGCACAGAGTGTCTTTATAATTGGAGATAAACTTGTGAGTTTAAAGGCAACTGATCAAATCAGGGTCGGAATACATGCTATGGATTGTTTCTTTTATCCCTTAGAATGCATCAAAGCTTCTGACAACTAATACATCAGGGATTCCTCAAGGCATCCTGCTGAAAAGACTAGCATCTCAGAACTTTGTAGGCTCAATAGTGGAAATTCTCCTCTTGGTGTTATCACAGTCATGTTGTACACTAGACAGCCAGAATCATTCATGTCACTGTTTGTGTACATAGTTGTTTCCAGTACTTGGTCCCTGCTACCTTCCCCCTAATGACATCATGCAGGTCATGGAAGACCTTGTTGGTAACTAGCATGTAGTCCGTCATGGGTCTTGGCCAAGTCACCACAAGAATTGATGACTCTATAGTCAGGTAATCAAACATCGTGACCAAATCAGACTCCAATTTCTTGTAGCTTGAACCCTGCCGAAGGTTCAAGGATTGTCAATTGATCACAAGGTTGGTGGTTCCATCCCCGGCCGAAGAGTCCTTGGGCAAGACACTGAACCCCAAGTTGTTCCCAATGGCAGTCAAGTGCCTTGCATGGCAGCTCAGTCATCATTGGTGTGTGAATGAGTGAATGCGAAACACATTATAAAGTGCTTTGAATACTGCTAAAGTAGAAAAAGGCACTATATAAGTGCAGACCATTTACACAAGTTTTTGTTTTCCACTAATGTAGCTTAAATTAGCTAGAAAGTGGGTAAAACCACTGCATTGTTGTCGTATAGTCGTCCAGTATACAGCGGGGAAAATAAGTATTGAACACGTCAACATTTCTCTCAAAAAACATATTTCTAATCGAGCTATTGACATGAAATTTTCACCAGATGTCGGCATCAACCCAAGTAATGCACACATACAAAGAAATCCAAACATTTATGTCCATAAATTAAGTTATGTGTAATAAAGTGAAATGGCACAGGGAATAAGTATTGAACACATGAAGAAAAGGAGGGGTAAAAAGGTCTGGAAAGCCAAGAAAGCAGCTGGAGTTTGTCAGTATTTAGAAGGTTAACCTGTCCCCTATTAGTGCAAAGTAATATCAGCTGGTTTAGTCCTGATTAATGCCTTTTAAAAAGGTTTCTCACCAGCAAGGTGTTAGACAAGAAGCATTGCATGATGGGTAAAAGCAAAGAGCTGTCCAAAGACCTACGCAGCCTTATTGTTGCAAAACACACTGAAGGCATTGGTTACAGGCGCATTTCTAAACTTCTGAAAGTTCCAGTGAGTACCATTGGGGCCATCATCCGGAAGTGGAAAGAACACGGCATTACCATAAACCAGCCACGGCCAGGTGCTCCTCGCAAGATTTCAGACAGAGGAGTCAAAACAATCATCAGAAGGGTTCTCCAACAGCCCAGGACCACTCGTGGAGAGCTTCAGAAAGACCTGGAATCAGCAGGTACCGTTGTTTCAAAGAAAACAATAAGTAATGCACTCAACCGCCATGGCCTCCATGCACGCACACCACGCAAGACTCCATTTTTGAAGAGGAAGCATGTTGAAGCTCGTTTGGAGTTTGCGACACAACATTTGGATAAACCCATGACATTCTGGGAGAACATACTCTGGTCAGATGAGACCAAAATTGAACTCTTCGGATGTCATAAGACACAACATGTTTGGAGGAAAAATGGCACTGCACATCACCCCCAAAACACCATACCAACAGTCAAGTTTGGAGGTGGGAGCATCATGGCGTGGGGCTGTTTTTCAGCATGTGGTACTGGTAGACTTCATGTCATTGAAGGAATAATGACTGGAGAAAAGTATCGAGACATTCTTGATCAGAATCTGCTGTCATCTGCCAGGCTGCTGAAGATGAAAAGATGGTGGATCTTTCAGCAAGACAACGATCCCAAGCACACAGCCAAGGTAACACTCAACTGGTTGAAGAAAAAGAAAATAAAGCTGCTAGAATGGCCCAGTCAATCACCAGACTTGAATCCAATTGAAAATCTTTGGAAAGAACTGAAGATCCGGGTTCACAGAAGAGACCCCCGGAACCTTGAAGATTTGAAGGCAGTTTGTGTGGATGAATGGGCCAAAATCACACCTGAGCAATGTATTCGACTGGTTTCTCCATACAGGAGGCGTCTTGAGGCTGTAATCACCAACAAAGGTTTTTGCACTAAGTATTAAATAAATTTCAGTACGCGTGTTCAATACTTATTCCCTGTGCCATTTCACTTTATTACACATAACTTAATTTATGGACATAAATGTTTGGATTTCTTTGTATGTGTGCATTACTTGGGTTGATGCCGACATCTGGTGAAAATTTCATGTCAATAGCTCGATTAGAAATATGTTTTTTGAGAGAAATGTTGACGTGTTCAATACTTATTTTCCCCGCTGTATATATATACACATAGCTCCAGTTTCAAATGCCTGGGCTTCCTGGTTTACTCACAGGTCTGCACCGTCAAGACAGTCTGGAGTCGGTCAGTGGCAAGGATTTGTTGCTAAACTCAAAAACAAATTTACTTTGCCTCCCCACCAAATCCAGTGACTTGGGTGGCTCCTTGGCAAATAGCTGAGATTTGACTGGTGCAGCCAAACCTTTAGGGTGTGATGAATTGCTCCCAAGTTGTTCTTAAACATGTATGAACTGATATTTGATCAATGTATTATTGTAGTGAAAGTGTAAACAAACCATTAATTAGCTTTCAATGGGAGTCAAATTCAACTCAGAGGAACTCGACTCATTAATTCTGCTATTTGATGTTGCCATCTGTGAAAAAACCCCCACTTTTAACAGATTCCAAAACATGAACTGAAAAAGCTAAATCAACTGTGGGAATAAAGTGAAATGTAGAGTTGAGTGATATTTCTTGTATAATATTCATATGTCTCTCATGTTGCTCATTTAAAATGTAAAACTTCTGCAGATTTAAGGGTAAAAGACCAGATTATATATAATGAGGACTCTATCCATCGATCTTACTTTGTATTGTCAGTGGCAATTTGACTTTGTCCTTATTTTTTTCAGTGTCAGTCATTATGATGTTGAAACGCTGTTTAGATGTTACTGCATTTTAAATCTACAAGCAAGATGATCGGGCCATCTGACCTTTATGCCTGTTGGGGTTGCTACTGTCGAGGGGTTTTATTGCGAGCATGTAGAAGACCTCAGGCCTCCTTCTTATTGGATGAAGCACAGAGGAGTCACAGATCACTTCCTGTGTCCGCTGTGTAGCCTTAGAGAACACCCACCCACCAATCATAGGTCATGTTGCTGCAGATCATGGATGAACACTGTGTGTATTTCATGTAAATCAGATCATGTTTGTCACATAAGCCTGAATGAACGGATTGATTTTTCTGAAATTTGAAGTTGGTTTTCTGTTGATACTTGGTCTCCGGCTTGAAATTTGGCTTCTGTTGGTTTAATGGGCATTTGTGTGTGTGTTACTTGGGTTGTGTATATTGGATGTTGCACAAAATTAGCTTTGCCATGGCAACAGCAATCAGCAGCGGTCACAATTTTGATAACCTTGCATCTCAATGGTCTTTAGGTGGCACTGACCAAATCCGAAGTCATTCTGGTTAATTCTCTGGGAGGAGTTTGTTAAAGTGCAGTAGATGCTAAGGGCAAACACTGCACCGATATGGCTAAGAGTATGGCTCCAACAGGCTTTTTTATGAATCTGGACATATTAGGGTTCTTCAAAAAGTTCTCGGCCTCCCTAGAAAACGCCACAGGAGAAAGATTGTCCTATTTTTCAAAATAGTCCCCTTTAACTTCAATGCACGATGTTCAGGCTTTGCTACACCTTTCGCGGAAGAAGATCACATCTTGAGCCTCCGGACACATTTGGCTGCTTCTGCCACCTGTACTGTGTGTTCAAGCAAGTTTCCTTCCCTTTTTTCTTCGATTGCTTCCTTCAGTTGTTGCAATTCTGATGCGAAGTACTCCCCATTAATGGTTTGACCCTTTTGCAAGAAATCAATCATGGGCAATCCCCCGCCGTCCCAAAACACAGCAGCTATGAGAAAGGGCCTTGCCGACAGATTGCCTCTTGCTTGAACTTTTACCCTCGTAATACATGTTCATGCCAAATTTGGTACATCTAAGTGAAACCCAATGTGGGGGCTGCAACTTTGAAGTTTCGTAGGAGACGCTAATGAGCCATTTTGTCACACTCATGCACGAAAGCCTGAAGACATGTCGTTTCGCAGCGCTTCTAACACATGTGCAGAGCTTCATGACACCTTTAGCCCCGAAAAAGATGCTTCATCGAAGTAGAGGAATTAATTCAGATGCAAGAGACCGTTCGTATCACTTGGTGATCAGGCCCCAATTACTGTTCCGCATTAAAAAAGATCCGTTAACGTGCGAAAAGAAACAATAAAGAAGACCTTACAGCACGTCTCTTTCCCCTCCTTCTGGTAGCCACTGGCCTCAGTGCTGAACTCCCAACATTGTTAGTATCTGCTGGTAAACAGCTGACAACCCCAATGCAAATTAATGCCAAACAGTGAGCAGCCCTGAGTAACACTTTGCATGTAAAGCGAGTCTAAGTAGCAGAGCAGCACTTTCAAGTGGATTTAATCTCCACGATGACCAGTCCTATTCTCCTCGTCTTAACGTGGGGTAACTCTCAGCCACTCAGAGATGCTCATCTGCTGTCTGATTCACACACTCACCACACATACTGGCCTACACCTCATTAGACAGACAGATAGCAACATGACACGCAGCATTTCAGATGCTTTATTTGCGCACGCGAGCAGCCGGCACATCAGAAAAACCTCCCCCGCGCGCGCATCTAAAATGTGCACAAGCGTTTTTGTTTAAAACATGAGCACACCTGCCGTTTCATACGTTACTTCAAATCCAATTAAAACGTGTGATCCATGAAGAAGTCGCACAAACACACGGAGCGCACGGTTAATGAGCCGCCGTGCAGCCAGCCACTACTTTGTCGCTGCTTCTTCCCCTCTTCTCCGAGCGCTAATGCATTTCCCGCTCTCCTGCTCCGCGCGTCAAAGGATTACAGTCTCATTTGGAGTTAGCGTTTTCCTTGTGTGCCTGTCAGGGGGGACTGACTGTCTAAGCCACACTGCAATAAAATGTTAACTAAATATTTTTCCTGCTTTAATATGCGAAACATTCTCTTACCGCGGCGAGATAATTCCTCGTCTTTCACGCACACACACAACACAAATTGTGGAATTGGTGTCGGTTTATAAATAAATTAACCTTGAAACTCGTCTAAATAAGACATTAGGCAGCCTTTAATGTGAATTGGACGCAAGCGGAATTACAGAATTAGAAATATTAGATTTAAATTCATAAGAGGACTTTTTTATGAGATATTTCCTCGCTGTGAAGTTGTACATCACAAAGCCCCTTCCTGTCATCTCAAATGCACTAATCTGCTCCCCACTCTCTGCTTTCCCTCTCGTAGTTATTACAGACTCTTTGATGTCTGACTATTCTTGCTGCTCTTTCAAATAAATGGAGCATTTGGTCTAAAAGTGCAGGAGAAATTGGGAGAATGGAAGGCAGCAAAATGTCCGGGTGTCACGTGCCCACCTGAATGCGGTGTTTTGCCCGGTGCTCTCCAAAGCAAGTTGTGCGGGGAACACATAAGAGAGGGGAAGGAGGAAGAGCGAGAGAGTGCAAAAGGTGCAAAAGATGAAAGGCAGAATTGTGAGAGGGGGGTGAGAAAAGGTGCGAGGTGACACGTTAACAAAGAGCTGTATCTTTAGGAGAGGGTTTTCCTTTGTTTGCTGTCACTTCCTATATCCTCTCTCCTTCTTATTAGCAGTCCCTCCTTCTCTCACTTTCTCTTTTGTCCCTCCTGCACCCGCACTGCTGCCCAGTCATTGGAATTCATTCATTTAAGCCTGACAGCTTTGGTAGATACAGCACTTAGTCCTTATTGAGGAGCTAATTCATCTTTAATTCTCTCAACCCCTGCTGCAAGTTAGTCATGCCTAAGTGTCCGCACAATACTATCTCGTATAAGAAGAGGTTTTTACACAGATACTATGAAATTATGTTAAATAAAGTACAAAAAACCACTGGTAGAGTGTACTCAGCTTCACACATTTAGCCCCTTTTCTCTCTACACTAACATGTACAGCCAGTAAAAATGCTCCGTGTCGATATTTATCGAGTTATTTCTGTAAGGAAATGGACAACAGATAATAAAATTTCATTCTGAGAAAAAGCCGGAGAAAACATAAGCCAAATGGCTCAGAGTGACTGCAATTTGACAGACCTTTTTCAAAGAGCACAACAATGAGTTTAATGTTGGAATGTAACCCTTAGAGGTCTGCCGGGATGCCGGCGTGATATGACCACGTGGCATTTTCGAGACGTCAGAACAGGAAAACTGGTGCAAGTCCAGTCGAAAGCGCAGATCTGAAACTCTCTCCCAGCTTTTGTTTGTGTTACAAAGGGGATCTGGGAACCCAGGTGCAGACACAGAAACAGGCGGACAAGCAGGTGGGGGTGCAGACAGCGTTTGTTTAGCAAGGACCATAACAGGAGTAAATTCACCAAGAGGAAACGAACTGAAGGGAAAACAGAATGGCTAACCAGACCACAAACCGAAAGGGGAGAAAACTACAAAAACCTACAACCAATGCAACCATAACAAATGAAGGGAAACCTAAGAAGACCACAGAAGATTTAATTAAACTACACTAACAAAAACGGGGACATAGGGAACAGACTAAAATCTATACAGAAAGATAAACCAAACTGAGGGAAAAGACCGAATGGGATAAACCAGACTCAATTCAAAAGATGTGCAAAACTACAAAAACTAAGGAATAATTCAAACTGCACACGGAATGAGAACAAAGGAAAACAGGCACGAATAAACTAAAGCAAGACGAACCAAACGGGGATACTCACGAGACAGAAAACTAAACTGGAAGGGAAGACAGGTTGAGGGAAGTCAGGCAGGAGACAGGCTGGCTGGAGGCAGGATTCCAGGGAGAGAATGTGTCGCAGAAGTGGAGAGTTCAGGTGGTGGTGGCTGGAGAAAGGCAGGCAGGAGGCAGAGCAGGCACCGGCATGAAAACAGAGTTGGATAGTCTATGGTCTGGCGGAGATGGACTGAATGAACCAGAGCTTTTATAAAGGAAGGATGATTAGACACAGGTGAGCTGATTCTCACAGCTGCCTCCAATCCCAGCAATCAGGGAGCCTACAGGCGGGGCAGGGCTGATGGTGAGGGAGAGAGAGTGAGGGCAAGGGAGAAAGAGAAGGAAGGAAGAGAGGAAGGAAGAAAGAAAGGAAAAGAGGGGAAACAGGGCAGGGGCTGAAACGGGGATCGTGACAGTTTGATGTCGATAGACCATGAAAAAGTGGAGATACGAGGCGTGGCTGATAAGTTTTGAGCCTGACCAAGAACACAAACCAAACAAACCAGAGAGAGAGAGAGAGATGGCTGCCCAGGCACCCATACATATAGGCTTGAAACCACATCCAACCCAGGTGCCCTCCATCACCATATCAACCACTCCCAGGCAACCAGCAGCAGCATGAGAGTCAAGTGACTGGCAAGGAGGTGCGCCTCTATTAACTGGTTTTGACCAAATAAACTAGTCTCTGCAGTACTGTCAGAAGGTGGCGCTGTAGGCTTTACTACACATGAAATAAATAAAGAAGCAGTTTTTTGCCAATGGCTAAACCACTAAAAAACTTGAAAGAAAAAAACAAAACCTTGGCCATATATTAGAGATAACTGAAGACAGGTTTTCTGGAATTGTTCTCAGTTAAGAAAGTTGTAATTATTCTTTCATTACAGCTGGTATTGGATGTATTTCATTCTGTCCAAAGGCAAAGACAACAACAGAAGTCCAAACAGTTAATCAATTACGTGGCTATGTCAGAACTTATTTTATTAAAAGGTGTTTCCATTGTGCACAGATTGCAGCAGGAATGACCTCCTGGAGCAGTCCTTATTTCAACACAACTGAAGGAGAATGAAGATGCTGCTGTTCACATGCACCCATATAACATTGTTTTATTTCAGTGTTGTTTACTCTGTTTTTTGACCTTTGGTTGCTCATTTGCTTATTTTTCTGGCTTCATGACTTTTGCATTTGGTCGTGATGCCTGTCGAGGTGAGAGCTCTTCTGTTGACATCCAATGGTTTTCACAATTTGTTGTGTTTCTGCATGGAGCCTCTGTGTTGTGCTTCCAGCAGGTATCTATAGGCCTCCGCCACTTCTCACAGCATGGAAATAGTGTTCAGCTCAGTCCTGGTCCTCCTAAAATCCACAACCATCTTGGTCACATTTAAGAGTAGGTGGTTCATCCCACACCATGCCACACAGCAGAGTGCCAGATCCCTTTATTCTACCACCAACACACTGCACAACTTGATGCAACAAGATGACAGGACCTTGAACTGAACTGAAAGTGAGATATGCAAGGAAAGATGAGGGTTCAGTCCTTTGCTGTACCTGCTCAGACACCTCCCCACACACAAACTCAAGTCTGTCCATCAGATAGTCAGTAACACAGGAGGTGTCTGTCTCCATCTGTTAGCTTCTCACACATCAGTGTGGGCTGGATCGTGTTAAAAGCACTGGAGAAATTAGAGAACATGTTCCTCCCAGTGCTGCCTGCTTTGTCTTGGTGAGTGTGGGCTCACTGAAGCATGTAGATCACTGTGCCTGCAACTCCCGCCTATCAGTATGCAAACTGTAGTGGATCCACAGAGATGTGGTCCTGAGGTTTAAAATAAGTCTTGCATGAAGTGCGATTTTATGGCAACCTGATGGATAAGACTTCTTCAGTACCAGAACAAGGCAGGATGTCAACAGCACTGAACCTTCTTGTGGCTCAAGATAAGGTCAGATCAGCTGTAGGATCTAGAAATAGACAGGAAGATGGGGGAGTTGTTTTTTCTGAATATGAGAAGAGGTGTTGATGGGGCTGTGTTGAAGTCCATGGTGGTGGCTGGGAGGTGAGGTGGGATGAGGTGAGGTGCAGTGTAAGTCTGAGATCTTGATCATCATGGTGGGTGTAAGTTGCAAGGCGAGAGTGCAGTTTGTGTGAGTTGGGGGCAGGAAAGAGGCAGTTGAGGGTCCTCTGCTGACAATGTTGAACTCATTGTCTCTGTCCAGGCCTCAGTCAGCCTGATCCCTCCTTACCATAAGGGCACATCACTGCCCCCACATCGCTCATCTTATTTTGCCTCCCTGCTCTCCCTGTAATTCCTCGTCCCCATCGCTGAAGGCTGCCTTCTTCTTATTCAGCAGCTCCTTCAGGTCGCTGCTGATCCAGAGCTTATTATTGGTGAAGCATTGCACTGTCCTAGGGATAGTGTGATCCATGGAGTAGCTGTTATACAGTCAGTCATGGAGTTGATAACATCTCCGTGGGACTCATAGATCATCCCAATGTGTGGCATCAGAACTCCCCTGCTGAGACTCATTTGCTTCCTTTGTTTGTAGCAGTTGTGGCTATAAACAAAGAATGCCAAAAATACTGTGTGAGTTTCAGGCTGTAGCAGCAGTTAAGTACCATCTATAACAGCAACTTGAAGTCTAAACAGATCTTGCTTTGCATAATATCTCTTATTTAAAGCCCCTGCAGAGCCAAGGTACACTTACACAACAGTTTCCACTTATTGCTCCTGATTAGACCTCTTGCCAGGGCTGTGTAGGTGTGAACAGACTGTTATTACCACCTTTCTGATTGACCTTTTAGTTTTCTCTTACCAGATGCAAGTGAAAGTCAGTTACAGTATCTGCACCAAACTGGCAGCACTAAATAATTGGTAACATCAGGACTACTTAGAAGGTTAGGCATTGGCAAGCTAAAGGCTAACACTATGAATATGACAGTGCTAGGCAACGCTAAGCTTTGTTGGGATTCTCCAATCACTCAGTGTTGCTACATAGAGGACTTCGACATAATGCTGCTATAATTATGCATCTGGACAACATTTGATTCCACTGACACGACAAGGTTACCATTTTTGGATGAGTACCTGCAATTCACATACAGCGATCAGTCACATCGTTCTAACGACTGACAGGTCAGCTAAATAACATTGATCATATTGGTACTATGTGGTGTTCTGCTGGAGAACTTTGGATTTTAACATCCATGTTGGTGAGACTTAGACACCCAAATAAACATTGTCCCACAACAAGCAAACTCCCTCATGCAAATGGAAATCCCAAATGTCACCTCGCTGGATAATGCACCCCACCACATGGAAAAAAACATCCAACAATCAGGAACATGTTGAGGAACATGACAATGGCCCAACATGTTGATTTGACCTCCAAACTTCCTACACCCAATTATGATCAAGCATCAACAGGATGCAGTGGAACAAGTTTGATTGACAGAGGCCCCACTGCACAAGGCAGAGTACCCAAAGGATCCAGTGCCAACGTCCTGGTTCCAGACTCCATAGGACACCCTGAGAGGCCCTCTTGTCCATGCCCAATGGTTCAGAGCATTTTTGAGCACATACACAACTATGAAATATAGTTTTATAAGACCAATCTGAGAAAATGTTGCTGCACTACACTCATCTACATGAGCACGATGGGGACTGCAGCTAGAACAATGCAATTCTGTACTAATGCTCAATATATTAACTTAGAATTTACATTGCCCATGCAAACCAATCAAATACATTAAAATAACCATTTAAAGCAGCCATAGCCTCACTGTTTTTATAGCTTGTGTGCAAATATTTAAAAAACTTATTGCCAACATATTTACAGTTTAGAGTGAGCAGCTAAAGTCTCAAACATGGATCAATAATCGTTTTGGTGGAGATGACCCAGTACTTAATTGAAGCGCCTGAGGATTATGCAGTAGTATGCATTATGCAGTTCTATATTACGGTGCCATTCTATGCGTACATGTATAAACTGTGAAACTTGAGCCCTTGGAAACTGTTTGTCACTCGACAATAAGATGTATTTCTGGGGATAATTACAACACTCATCACTCTGAGCTGTATGCCAAGGTTGGGTGGCCCTCTCTCTATGTACGGCATGACAGACACCAGGTTTTACATGTTTTTATGAGGCCCTTACTGCTTTTTTACCCTCTTACATTACTCCATCACTGTCTTTTAATGTGGGCCCTTAACCGCTCAAACGATTGGATTAATGCTGCAGGTAGCGGCTGATTTCACTCAGTTTGGAAAATCCAGTTTTACTCACTGTGCACCTGCAAGCAAGGCTAATTTTTATCCTTCCAGCAGTTCAGTTTCTTCTTATTTCACTGTTTGCTGCTCTGGTTTTACTTCATTTGTTTTGAAGTCTTAAATGCTCTCATTAATGTTATTGTTATGTTTTGGCATTCGGCACGTGGATGGATGGATGGATGGATGGATAGATAGATAGATAGATAGATAGATAGATAGATAGATAGATGGTAAAATGGTAAAATGGTAAATGGTCTGTACTTATATAGTGCTTTTCTCTACCTTAGTGGTATCCAAAGCGCTTTACAATGTGTTTCACATTCACCCATTCACACACCAATGGTGACAGAGCTGCCATGCAAGGTGCTAATCTACCATTGGGAGCAACTTGGGGTTCAGTGTCTTGCCCAAGGACACTTCGGCATGTGGAGGGGCCGGGGATCGAACCGCCAACCTTGCGTTCAGTGGACAACCCACTCTACCACCTGAGCTACAGCCGCCCAGATAGATAGATAGATAGATAGATAGATAGAAGAATTCTTCCCGTGATGTGCTGTCTTTTGTTATATTATAAATCTGTTAGCACACATACAAGCACACAGAGCTGCACTCAAAATGCACGCTCACACTGCTTTTCAAACAAATCCAATAAATTGTTGCAAATACAACAAATTATGAATGCAAACGCCACAGCGAGCAATAAATAATCTATGCTAATTTGTTCCCTCCATAGACGCCTACTAAGTGTTTTCTGCCATTTGCAAACAATGCAAGACTTCATGCTGGTTTACACAAATGCACCCACACAAACACACGCACTAACACACACACACACACACACACAATGTGCCATGGTGAGACAGGATTGACTGCACTGAATCCCCGGGCCACTTCACCGAATGCAACCAGACAAAGTCCTCGCCTCGCAAACAGACACGCAACTCGCACACACCCACAAACAGAGGGATTCCCCCGACACACAGTAGTGTACACGCACAACACACACACACACCTCAGTGAATGAGCAGACATTTACACATGCAGCACACCCAAAGTCACATGCTTACACACACACTGCTGACCACAACATGCAGGCGTCGGAGGAGATTTATTAACAGAAGCGGACAGGAGGGAAGAAATCTGCCTTGCTAAAGGGCTTAATGACCTCATCTGTGCCCAGCAGCCGACATGACTGATAACATCCAAGAACGCAGGCACACACACACACACACACACACACACACACACACACACCGCCAGAGGCTCGTCCTTCCCTGCCCTCTCCAGAGCAATTCTCTCTGTGTTGCAAGGGTTTAATTTTACACCATGCTACATTGCACCCTGATTAGCAGTGAGCTGCACCTTCCTCAGATTGAAAAGGAAAGAAAAAAAAAAAAAAGAAGAAGTGAGAAGCGCTTGTCTGTTCCGGCGGCGAGCTGAGGTGGGACTGGTGCGGCTTCCTTTTCATCAAGTAACCCAAACACACTGCGAAACATCACACACGACAAATAAGCGAAAAACACACGGCGCCGTCACGCACAGCTGTTCCGCTCTTTCATTCCCACTACACGCTGCACAGAAACGCCGAAACTCCACAAGACAGAGACGCAAGAAGGAGAGGAGAGGTGGGGATACAAGAGGCAGATCAAAAGATGGGATTGGGATTTCCAGAGGGAGAGATGAAAAACAGATTATCTCCCCTATGACTGGTGTTTCATTTTTACCTGTTCTCTGTCTTGGCTTGTGTTATAAGGGGGTGTGTTTGTGCAAGTGTGTGTTTGCTAGTATTTGTTTGCATGACATAAACCCTTGAGACAGGTCTGAGCATAGCAGCCTGCCTCCCCTACTGGAAATATCCACAGCCTGTGTTCACATAGAGGATTTTTTAGCATCTCACAACGGGGGCTGTGACTTAGTGTGTAGATCCAGCTAGGCAAGGTGTGTCTGTTTTAGTGCAATCCTTCCTCCTTCAATACCATTCAATAATGTAAGCCAGCCCGCCATGTGTGCCGTCTACCTGCCTGCAAGGCCGGGCAAGAGTGCGGCGCAAAACGTGTCGTTCTGCAGCGCGACACCTCTTAAAGTGGATTTCCAACTAATACCCTTCAACTTACTTCTCTCCACCCTCTGGCTATTTTATTTTCTCTCCAATTTCCAGTGTTGCAGTGTAACAGCACGCTGTCCGGCCCCATGCTGTTCCCTGGATGTTTCTCCCGTTTTTTTCTCTCATTACTTTCGCCTGATCCATTAGCAGCCCTATAGCGTAAAGCTCCAAAGGGCTCGGCTCTCCAGGATTGGCTGGAAGAGATATCCATTTCTAGATGTAAATAAATCTGTTACTTCCCTGACAGCACAATTCATTAGCTCTCGCAGCAATCTGCCTGTTCACGCAGAGTGCTTTGACGCAGCGGCAAGAGTGTGTGTGTGTGTGTGTGTGTGCAGCCAAAGAGAGCGTTGAGGGGGGGAGGAAGTGTTAGGAAAATGTGTCAGCTTGCTCTTTGGAGGTTTGGGTGTGATTACAGGAGGAAAATGCTTTCAGAGGACAGAGCAGCATGTGTGGGGGGGTTAACAGTGAGTAATTGCAGCATTGCCTATTCTGTTACCTCATTGCGGGCTGTGTTTGCATATTATTAATTGAATTAAACATTTTTTCTCTCTTAAACTGGTTGTATGTTGCAAAAAAAAAAGCCAAAATGTGTGCGTGTATACAAACTTGCAGTGTTAATGCTAAATTCAGCGTTAATCCATAACAAGCAAAACCCTTAAAAAAACCTAAAAACTACTTATTTATTTTACAGAAATCCCACGGATATGCCAGCTGCATAATAACTTGGATTACAGTGTATATTAATTACCAATGTGATAATTACTTGAGTCATTTCCTGCTAACAGTTACCGCTAGCTCATAACTGCTAACCTCAGTTGGGACCAAAAATTCCAGACCAGATTTCTTGAATTGGATGTAAACGGGATAAATTGGCCCAAAACTCTTGCAGTGTGAGCCTGGCCCTAGAAAGTTAGCTAGAACTGCTAGCTCATAAAGCATTTTTCTCATGTTTGATAGCTTAGTACAGTACATCAAATAATGCATAATTCATAATTTACAAAATAAGTCACAAACAAACACACCCCAACCTTTCCTGCTATCCTTCCCCCTCATCCCCACTCCCAACCCAACCGGTCGAGGCAGATGGCCGCCTTCCCTGAGCCTGGTTCTGTCAGAGGCTTTTTCCGCCCCTTCCCTATCCTAGGGTGTTTTTTTTTTTTGTGTTCCTTCCCACCGTTGCTGACTGCTTGCTCATAGGGAATCCAAATGCAAGTATGGATTGTTGGGTTTTCTGTTTTCTGTTCTTTCTGCTATCTAAAGCGCTGTGTGATGACATGTGTTGTAAATGTGCACTATACAAATAAAACTGAATCGAACTGAATTGAAAACAAACGAAAAAAACTATTTCTAGATCTGCTATGCAACAAATGATTAAACTGTAGTTTATCAACAAGTGTGACAGCTTGCCTGTCCCATCTGCCCAAAAGTGTATAATGTGGCTTGCCGTTAATCCTGATCAATCCTGTCTCCATGTTGGGGATAATCTATAAATATATAATTATAGTTATATAACTTATTTCAGTAATTAATGAAATCTGTGGCACCACGCAAGAACCAGATAACCCACCTGACCATTGAAAGTGAGTCCAGTGCACTATTGTAGACTTCAGGCGTCATAGTACAAGCCATAGAATTGTTAGATCAGTATTAGTTCATTCAAAGGATAATATGACACTAGCATAATAATTCTTGTCAATATCCATGCAAGAAGCAGAAAACCCACAATTTCAAGATGGTGGCGCCCAAAAAAAATCACAGCTTATCCCTGGTAAAGTCAAACCAATTATCAGGATGTTCAAACTGTTACTAGAGGGGCACTGGGTTCTGTCAAGTTGCCTTTGCTGTTCAGTATTAGGAGCGGAATAACTGCTGCAAAGGTGAAAGATTTAAGAAGTCTCTGTGAGTACATCTCTGTTGAATATAGGGATTTCTACGAAAGTCTGCAATCCTCAAACTCAAGTCAGAGACGTCTCAGAAGGGGGCATTGGTCAGTCTGACAATGCACCGAGTAGTGATGAGGAAAGTGTCTCAGTAGGGCTCTGAATCAGAACTTGACCAAACATCAACCAATAGTGAGGAAAATGAAGGTTAAATGCTCACATGATGTATTAAATTGACATCTGTATGCAATTCAAACAAGAGTTGTTGCATAAAAAAAACAGTTTTTACTTCTGAACTACTTGTTTGAAAAATGTAATGTTGGTTATCTGGTGCTGCAGGTATTTCATAAACTCAGAGGAAAGACTCCTACAAACAGCTGGAAGCAACAAAATAATCTTCTAATGTTAATGTTTTATCAAATCCGATATTATATTCATCATTGGTGAGTCAAATTAATCTGACCTGCATGCTCTGTCTTTATTGCAGTAAAGTCCATTGCCATTCCATCCATGCATTCATTGTCTTTTGCTTATCTGGGGCCGGTAGCAGAGATGCCCAGACTTCCCTTGCCCTAGACACCTCCTCCAGCTCTTTCGGTGGGACCCTGAGGTGTTCCCAGGCCATCTGGGAGACATAGTCCCTCCAGGATGTCCTAAGTCTACCCCAAGGCCTACCCCAGAGAGACGTCCCGAAAGCATCCGAAACAGATGTCCAAACCACCCCAGCTGACTCCTTTCAACATGGAGAAGTAGCGGCTCTACTCCAAGCTCCTCCCTGGCGACTGAGCTCCTTGCCCTATCTCTGATTGAGCTCACAGCCACCTTGCGGAGGAAACTCATTTCGATCGCTTGTATCCAGGATCTTGTTCTTTCGGTCATAACCCAAAGCTCATGACCACAGGTGAGAGTAGGAACGTAAACTGACCGGTAAATCGAGAGCCTCGCCTTTTGGCTTCACAAGACCCCGAGATACTTGAACTCTTCCACTTGAGGCAGGGACTCCACCGACCTGGAGACGGCAAGCCACCTTGCAGTAAAGTGTTATTTTTATATGTAAAATTGTAGGACAAAGTGAATGAAAAAGGCCCTGCCAGATGTTTTTGGACTAATACTTGTGTCACATTTGCGCCATCAACATCTGTCTCTTAACTGTCTGCAAACAGCTAATGAAAATTAAAGTTGAAACAGCAAAAAAATAGATAGTTTAACACATGTGTAAGTCAACAGCACAAATTTGCAAGTTCATTTAAGTTGAACTTGACTGGACAAAGCGCATCATGTGTCACACACAGAGCAAATCCACTAACCGTGAAGAGTTACTTTGCCTCCATGTCCTGTGTGACACCTAAGTACATTACAGCCTCAATGAGCTTACTGACATTATTCTTATATTGATCCCAAACACTACACTTGCATTTTAATGTGCTTGACCACCAAGTGTAATAGATGCTGAATTGATCAGCTTCATCAGGCTCTGCTGGATGGCTTCGTAGCCATTTCATCCTGTTAAATTCTCAAGTACACAGCCCTAGCATTTGCACATTGTGTTGTTTGGATGTAATATTCATAAGTTGCTTATGAGTGTTTGCAAACAGTGTGATGATGTCTCTCAAGCTTATTTAAGTTCTCTGTGTATCTGTTCTTTCCCTCTAGTGATCAGATCGGCTCCAGCGAGTTGAAGCCACACAGTGAGAGCGACACTTCTGCACTGATAAAATCCACTTTGTCGCCGCTTCCCTTAGAGAGTCCAAACACCATATCAATGCCAACACTTTGCTCGAGAGCTACCTGATGTTTTCTGCCAAAGGTCAAAAGCGTTACACATGGAGTCAGCAGGATACAGAAAATCCGTGGCGGGCGAGGAGGATATGATGAAATGAGTGAGTAACCTCGATCATTTATTTATTAATTCAGCTGGCAACCAGCTCAATCTAAGATAGAAGGACCAGGCAAGTTCTCATTCACAGCTTTGGTCAATATAATACAGTGTAATCCAGAAAAATGACAAACCTCAATCATGAAGTCTTTAAGAGAGAGATTCTATACATTTATGAGGAGTTGTGAATAATCCCACAGCTACTGGCATCTCTGTTAACAAGGTTCATAAGGCACACTGAGAGTGACAGCCAGTCCAGTATCTCAGAAGTGAGGCTGAAACTTTCATTCAGTAGCCGATGCTAGTCCTGAAATAGCGTTTATGGTTTCATAAATGCTCTGGATTTCAGCGAGGGTTCATCTTTTGCCCCCTATTTGCTAACAATGCTGTTCATACTATTAATAGCTCACAATAGAAGCACAATAACAGAGTTATTTATTTAGCAGTGAGCTGGAGCTGAGCCCAGATTTCCACCTTTTTTTTTCCTTGTGGATCTATTTCATTGTTTTTCAGCTTTGTTGAAAATTTCAAACCGTGGATTTCACCATAACAAAGCCTTTTGACTTTTGTCTGTCCTCTATGTTGGCAGTTTACTTTGAGATCAAACTCATAGAAACTTCTAACCTACCTTTTTGCTGACAAAGACTACAGATATACAGGGCTGTGAAAAAGTATTTGCAGGAATCTTCTACTTTTGCATATTTCTCACACTTAAATGTTCAAGATCATCAAACTAATTTCAATTTTAAACACAAATAACCCACAAAACACATAATTTTGAAATTAAATAAATGAGTACATCCATTACAGATATATTGAAAACCTGTATCACCCCTGTGAAAAAGTAATTACCCCCTGAACCTAATAACTGGTTGGTCCACCCTTGGCAGCAACAACTGCAGGTAAATGTTTGTCACAGCTTGTGATCAGTCTTTGACACCACCATGGAGGGATTCTGATCCACTCTTCTCCACTGAATAGTTTTAATTCAGTCACATTAGATGGTTTTCCATCATGAACTGCTCTTTTAAGGTCTTGCCACAGCATCTCAGTTAGAGATTTTGACTTGGACGCTCCAAAACCTTCATCTTGTTTTTTCTGAGCCACTCAGAGGTGGACTTGCTTGTGTGCTTTGGGTCATTGTTATGCTCATGACGCAAAGCACACAAGGTCATGGACTGATGGGTGGATATTCTCCAGGAGGATTTTCTGACAGAGAGCAGAATTCATGGCTCCATCAATAAGAACAAGCGGTCCAGGTCCTCAAACCATCCCACTACCACCACCATGTTCCACTGTTGGGATGATGTTCTTCTTGTAGAATGCAGGATTGGCTTTACACCAGATGTAACGGGACCCATGTCTTCCAAAAAGTTCCACCTTTGACTCATCAGTCCACAGGATGTTATCCCAAAAGTCTTGGAGCTCATCCAGATTTCTTTTTGTTTCCAAATGACAGACAAGTCTTTTTGGGATTGAGAGAATGAACAACATGGGTCAATGGGGATTGATATTGAGACACTAGGGATTGTTTTGATGAGGAATCCTGGCGGGAGGCAAGTAAGTAAGGGGAGGGGTTTTGCGGGAGAGAGTGTGCGAACTGAGACAATATCAGCTTTACTGGAACAAATAAACAAACTGTGTCAGGCATTGCTTTGATGAACACATCTTTAAAGCTGCAACAATTCCTATTTAAGTGGTGAATATTTATGTAGTTGACCATATGGGGAGTATGCCTCTGACGGGTGCCATACTCTAC
The DNA here is from genome assembly GCA_024666655.1 of Dascyllus trimaculatus. Lineage (NCBI taxonomy): Eukaryota > Metazoa > Chordata > Actinopteri > Pomacentridae > Dascyllus > Dascyllus trimaculatus. Next base: position 18,580,044 of record CM045467.1, on the reverse strand, counting down.
AATTTTAAAAGTCCTAAAAAAAAATCAGCATCTTAGGGTGAACATGTTTTATGGATGCTGGAATATCAGAGTAGACACAAACCAGGTTTTATCATATTTGCACCATCGTACAACAGGTTTGGTTTATATAATATATTGGGCATATATTGGGCAGTGTTGGTCTAGTGTTTTGTGAGGCTAACTTCTCGCCGGTTTGAGTCCCCGGACTGGCAAGAGGTTTAGGTAGGAACGTGAGAGAGACTGCTTGTCCCAGTCACCACCATGATCAAGGCCTTTAACCCCTGACTGCTTCCCAGGCGCTGCACCGCGGCAGCCCACTGCTCCTAGTATGTATAGTTAAGGTTAGCTATGAATAGGATAGGTGACACGCAGAGAAGAAATTTCCCCAAGGAGATCAATAACGGTTTGATTATTATTATTATATTTGAATTTTACATTATATATTTACCAAACCCGTTGTTCAAGTGATGAAATCTGACATCTCAGTTTTTTAAAACAACACTTAATCTAATGCCACTACCATGAAAGTCAGCCACTGAACATCAGCACTAAATTGGACCCAGCTTGTTTTATCCTTGAGTCCTCTCCCAGTAAGTACTGTGTCCTGTCATGTGCTATCTGGTTGTGTCGTTCTGCCATGCCAGCCTCTGCCCTCTTTTCTGCCTTCGTGTGCTGCTCAGGCGAACACAGAAAGAGACATTACTTGTGTGACATGCGAAGCTACGCACAGAAAACCCCTGAGAAGGTGCGTCCGCCCTCTCCACACACTGTTACATAATAGATAGGCTATGGCAAAGAAGCAACGCAGCACAAAAGGAATTGTGATGTGTGCGTGAGACGGAGAGTGTGTGTGTGTGTTGGGATGGAGGGAGGGACAGAGAAAACTAATTAGCACAGCACTTTAAGCATCACAGGCCACAGACTGCTGCGAGTGGGGACTGCCATAGACAATCCCAGTCAATTTTCCCACTCAGCGGAGAGAGCTGAGGCATGCTCTGACATTGTGTTTTATCTCAGCGGGCCTCTTCACTCATGTCAAGAGCTGGAGAGATAGGGAGGAAAGAACAGAGAGAGAGACAGAGAGAAAGAGAGAGATGGAGGCAAGGTTGTTGGTCAGAGAGTTTAAAACAAAGATGGCGAATTAAGGGGGAAAAGAGAGCAGAGTAACAGCGCAAGAGGGAGACAGCTTAGCAGTGAAATCCGAAAAGACAAAGACACAAGCAGCGAGGGAGACGGAGACAAAGAGTAGCAGGAAAGCTTCAGCACTTGGGCAGCAATGTTTGAATAGTTGCATTTATGATGGATTGTTCTGGGCTTTTAGGATGTAAATGACTGGTGTCTCCAAAGGCCAAGACGCAAAAACACTGGTGTTCCACGGACAAAACCCGACTACATCTAATCAATGACATTTGCCGAAATGTCAGTGGACTGTGGCTTATTCATAGGAAAAAGAGATGTGCAACCTGGAAGCAACTCAGTTGTTGCGGGCAAGCCCAGACAACTGAAAATGATGACTTGCTTTTTGAGAGAATCATTCATTTTTCACAACAGAGCAATGCATAGTTTGACTCAGAACAGGACTCCAGTGTGTATTTCATGAATACTGTCCTGAAAGACCTCTGCGGAAAACACATTAATTCAGTTCATCTCGTAGCTGTGCAAAGGCATAAAGAGGGAGACTGGTCGCGTGTTAGAGGCGTCCTGCAAGCGCCCATATGGCTGCTGCATATGCAGTCGTATCTAATCTGAATAAATCATTGTATGGAACAGGCTTTGCACTTCAACGGCTCTATTTTTATAGTGGCTCTAGCATTAGCACAGACACACAATACCCATCTACACCTTCGCACAATACAATATGCATCAGACCCAACTGTTGGTCCACTGGAAGGCGTCTTGAATGTCTGAGCTGGAATGTCACCTTATTGGATCTGATGGCGACTTTGACCCAGAATGTATTTCTTCAACACATTATAATTTCATTGCAGATATTTGTCTGTCTTTTCCTTCAGCGCTGCAAGCAGACTGACATTTAAGGATTTTAGTGAAACCATCCAATCATGATGATTACTGGCAACTTCGGTGAAACCTTAACTTTTCTTCTGGTGCCGTCAACTGGTCAAAAATTTCAATTCGCTCATTACTTTTGTTTTTGACTATTCTCATGTTAGCACACTACACTAAGGTGGTAATCATTATAAGAAAAAGTAATCTAGCACGAGCATGCTAGAATTGCCTTTTTGAGCATGTTAGCATCACAGTGTTTAGCAGACTGACATCAAGCAGCAACCTCCAGGCTGAAAAATAAAGACTGCAGGTCCTCGAATGGCCACTAGAGGCTGGATCCAAAAAGAGTCAGTCCCCAGCGACACCCATGTTAATATGTCCAACTTTACGGCGAAAATAAGGGTGTTTACACCCTGTTTTAGTGTCTATAGCTAATTATCCTCTTCATGGGAACTGTACAGGGGGTACATTTTTGTATAACTCATCACCTTTGAGGGTCTGTGGCCCAGAGACCACCTCAGCTCCACTCATGGGCTGAATCCAAATCTCCACCTTCTGGATTTCCGGCGTACATAATGTGACATCTTCATCATTATCAGGTAAGGTCTGCAAGAGCAGGAGTCTGCAGCATTATGACTGGAGCTAATAGACAGGCTTGGAGTCTTTCTCTCTCGTTTCCGTGAGAACATTGGAGAGACTACCATGTACATGGTAATCACTGCAGCACTCGCCTACGTGATCGTTCTACTCCCATAGTTTAATGAGCTGAAGGGTTTGTTCATCTGTCCCTGCAAATAACAAGATATAAATCCCATTTATAGGCTTTTTGTGAGCGAACAAATCAACATTCATACACATAAGCTACACACATTCAAAATCAGAAATGTTTATTTATGGAACTAGACTAATACGAAATAATTTGGGTATTGCTTGCATTGGAAGACTTGCTTTTGTCCTTTTTCAGCCATTTTTTTCTTAGTCCATGACTTTGGCTCCAGACTGCACAGCTTTTATATTCTAGGCTGCAATAATTAAACGGAAAAATTTATGAATTGTGGGTAATCAAACTAGTGAAGTCTGCTGAAGTCTGCACCCCAGACAGACTCTCTGGAAGTCCACGGAAAGTCCGCTTGAGGCTCCTTGTGGACTGGATGAAGTGTGGATTTGGACAGCCCTCAGCACTCCCGGACTTCCTGTGAAAACAAGTCCCCAAAAGCGGTGAAGTCCGGAGATTTGGATTCAGCGATACTCTACCTCTTTGCTCATTTTTGAGTCAGCAAGTGCTATGATGGTATATGATGGTATGATATTTAGGAAAGCAATTGGTGACGTCATGGAGGATTTGTACAGCTATGGCTGACATTAGCATTTTCCTCAGTGCAAAACTGTTGATTCTGTTCAGTGAGATGCTCATTACTATGTTTCATTTGTGCTGTTAAATATTAAATGTTAAATAAATTTCACTGATTGTGTAATGATTACTATTTCATGCACTGTCACAGCGTATCCATGCTGCTCGCTCATCCTCTTGTTTCCAGACACTGGTCCCTGCACACAGTCTGTGCAATGATCTCCAAGTGGCGGCGAGCACAGTAAATGAAAATACAGCAGAGCGCTCGGATACTTCAGCAAAAGCAAGGGCGCTTTCTCCATTTCCACCAGCTCACTCTCGCTTTCACACACGCACACAGAATCTGTGGGAATTCATTAGCCAGCCGCTAATTTATGGCGCACTGTTGTCAGCGCATAATTAGCAGTTGAGGATTGTTTATGATGGCTTTGCAATTGGAGTGGGAAGCATGCGGCGAGGACTGCGGTCCAAGGTTAAAGCAGGCCGAGAAGGGAAGGGAAGAGGAAAGGGGAAACCCAGAGCATCCAGTGGAGAACGTTTAGCGTTTACAGATGGTGCAGTCGGCATAATTGGCTGATAAAAGTGTGTTTTCAGATGTGACAAGGAAAGGAAATGTTCACTATTTGGGCCAAAAAGAAGGTTTATTATTTTGTAACCATGGGAAAACAATTAGTATCTTACATGATGTCAACACAGTGTAAATATTTGATAAGTATCTATAATAAATATATCTTTCTTTTAAGTGATCACAGCAATATTATTGTGTAAGAGCTCATGTGACAACCAGGATAATTATATTGTTGTCACAGGGAAACAAAGCAAGCAGCAATTATCCTCACTGGTCTTCCATATGATGCTGATATGTGCACCAAGTTGCTTAATTACAGTCCAAACCCAGCGAGGGTTGAGAGAGAAAGCCATGATGACAACACGCATAATCGAAAAGTTTACATGTTGACTCACGCTTATTCGCAGCTTTGATTTCTCACGCCTCTCTCTTCCTCTAGGTGTATTATTGAGAGTAAAGAATGAAAACCCAACTAGCTTAAAGATGTCACACAGAGGAGGTTGGGGTGGATAGATGGAACCATCCAATCTCCTCTTAGGTTCTTAGTCTCAATGATTTGGTGATACACTTGGTTTAATACTGCATTTTACAGAATTTTGTTGCAGAATTCCATGTATTTCCTTACAGCGCAGTCTCAGTGAGAAACATACGGTATTTCCTGTGACTGCTTCACAATAAAAGCCTGTAAATGTAACACAACAACAGTCGAACATGCTCTGTTTGCATTAGCAGTAACTTAATTTAATCCAAAATAATTACAGCCGACTATAAAACAGTAGAAGAAGCAGGTGACAAAACCAATTGTTTGCCAGCTGCTTAAAAAAACTCGAAGAAGAGGAAGCAAAAACAAAATGGTGGTCATCTTGAAAGAAAACTGAAGAGAACTCTTCAAGAATTGCTTTCAGTTGGGCAAGCTGCAACTATTACTTCCTTTATTTTTAATTTTTGGGGAAGAATTTTTCTGTTTTATTGGATAGACAGAGACAGAGTGAAAGTCCAGGAGACATGAGAGGGACATGCAGCAAAGGGCCTTAGCCGGACTCGAACTCATGACCACTGCTAAGGGACTGAGCCCACGTGGAATCGCCTTAATTCAGCCCAGGCAAGCTGCAATTGTTATTTGTGGCTGGACTTGTTTCATGCTTCAAAGGCAGATGCGGAAACAGCTGACTGGTCATGTGAGTTAAATGTAATATCAGAATTTATTCTATAAATGTGTTTTTACATCGCCCATTATGCACATTCACTCTGTTCTGAAATAGTCCAAAAATCACCTCAAGCGAGGGTAAAAGCATTTTTTTCTGAATTAGGTATGATTTGTTATTTCTATTTCTATTTGTGGACAAATTAAACAAATAAGGACAACATGATAATTAGGTTGCACTGCAGAGAGATGGGTTTTATTTTTACCTAGAAAGAGCCAGACTGGCTGTTTCAGCCTGGTTTATGGTTAACTGTGTGCTCCAGCTTCATATTTCACACACTGACATGATTTTATACATATTTTTTGTATGTTTGTCTGTTATTGAGTTCTTTCCCCATTCTAAAGTTCTCTAGCTAACACTAATTATATTCATATACATCTAATTGGGGCAGTTTATTGATCATGTGGTTCATGGCTGGATTGGATGCCCGTCTGTCCAATGTTGCTATAGGCAGAAAGGTCAGTGGATTGATATTCATCCATGCTGTGCATCCTGTTTGGACGTGAGCACACACACACTGTCACATACACACTTCTGGGACACAAAGCCAGCAGCCATCATTATCCGTCTGAGTCCCTTAAACCCACGCACACATCGTAGCACACACACACACTCACCAAACACACATGCAGCGGCATAGAAGAAAAAAAAAAATCAAAGGCGTGTTCGTCTCTGAAGGAGGCTGAATCAGTGTCTGATCTGATCCGGGGTCAGCCGGCCTCCCCTCAGCAAAGCATTGCTCAGTGAGTGTGTGCGTTTCATGTGTGTGTATGTCAGATCAATACCCAGTTACAGACAGCCCAGCCCCACCCGGCCTCGGGGCCCGGGCTCCGGGGAACACACACACACACACACGGAATGAAGAAAACGCACGGTTCTGACGGAGGCGGAGCTTTCAACCACCGCCAATGAGTCCATCTTTGCTTCTGGCACAAAGCGAGAGAACGTAGATGGGAAGCAGGGATAGGGAGAGGTGGGGAGGCAGTGGACAGTATGCCTCATGAGAAACTGGTTAAATCATGTGCACGCCACAGAGAGAGAGAGCGGAAAAATGTTGGGAGGGAGAGATTCAAAATGACAGATAAGGAATGTGACAAGGACAAAGAGACAGAGAAAGCAGGAAAAAGATGCAGACTGTGGAGAAAATAAAGACCCGGCAAAAAATGGGAATTGATGGCCTTTGATTTTTTTTTTTTTTACTGTCTTTTCTCCTTCCTTAGCATAAATGACAATGTGTTGTAAAAGCCCAACTGCGATTTGCCAAATCCCCCTTCATGTTGTGACAGCACGCGGAGGTGAGCGTCTCCCTGAAGTAGGAGTTCCTTGCACCCCCCTCGGCAGCCTTCCTTGACTCTATTGGTGCCTTTTTTACGAGGATCTTTTATTAGCAACCGTCTGAAAGTGTGGAGTTAGGATGAGATCAAGAGACATGGGGGAAGAGAGAGAGAGCGAGAGAGAGAGAGGGAGATTCCTTCGGGCATCTGCTGTGTTCCACTCTTCTTGGTAAGGTGTAAATTGAAAGGAAAATGTGATTTGACTTTGATTAAAAACTTCTGCATTTCACATTTTCACATTGTCTTCAACCTTGGCCTGCTCAGTCTCACTGTTTCCTGCAGGAAAACTTTATAAAGCTAGCATTATGGCTTTTTTTTAGTTAAAGATAGTTTCATGCTAAGAAATATGTGAAGATTAACCCCGTCTCTTATGTTCCTGTGGTTAATATTAAGCCAGAGCCAGCAGCTGGCTCGTTCAGCTTAACTCGAGGCTGTTTTAAGGGTAATTTAGAGACATTTAATTCGTCTTCATAATGCTTTTACTTTATCATGTAAAAAGAAGTTTGCTCTGTCTTCTGATAAGATATTAACCTATCATTTTAAATATTCACCCATCAGCCATAACATTATGACCACCTGAGTAATATTGCATTGGTCCCCCTTACATGCTCAAAAATGCTCTGAACCATTGGGCATGGACAAGAGGACCTCGCCAAGTGTCCTATGGGGTCTGGAACCAGGATGTTGGCACTGGATCCTTTGGGTGCTCTGGTTTGTGCAGTGGGGCCTCTGTCAATCAAAGTTGTTCCACTGCATCCTGTTGATGCTTGATCACAATGGGATGTAGGAAGTTTGGAGGTCAAATCAACATGTTGGGCCATTGTCATGTTTCTCAACATGTTCCTGATTGTTTGATGTTTTTACCATGTGGTGGGGTGCATTTTCCTGTGGGGGTAGGCCAGTGGCATTTGGGATTTCCATTTCCATGAGGGAGTGTGTTTGTTGTGGGACAATGTTTATTTGGGTGTCTAAGTCTCATCAACATGGATGTTAAAATCCAAGGTTTTCCATCAGAACATCACATAGTACCAATGTGATCAGTGTTATTCACTTCACCTGTCAGTGGTTTTAAGGTTGTGGCTGATCTGTGTATATTAGATTTAATGCAAGGATTGCACAGACGTGAACATATGTACTCGATGACAACATCAGGAGTATTTAGACCAAGCACTGTGTGTGGAGAGGGATGTACAGCTCTACGCAGGTTGCACCCATGATGGCACAGATAAGAGACCAGCATAGCCGGAAAGGTCAGGCTGTGCATTTCCATTTGACATGTGCAACACATTTCTACAGTAAACAATTCATGTAAAAAAAACAAAAAACAAAAAAGATTACCACAAAGACCTCAAACACTGGGTAAAAGCTAGCCTGTTCAAAGACTTTAACTTTTTTTTTTACTGCATCACATCTTGTTTGTTTCATGTATTACCAAATAATGCCACAGCTTCCTAACTAATTAAGCTATAGCTTCAAATGTCTACTTGTGTCCACTGTAGGAAGGCTATTGAGTTTTAAAAAAGGGCATTACCCAACTATCTTCAACAAAGCTTAATAATCAGATTTTAATGTTGCCTTACTCTTTCATCTCTATTTAGTTTGACCTATAGTGAATCAAACAGAATACAAATGACTCCTCAACCTTGTTCCAACTAATCATATTTTGAAAACTGCATTCAAAGTTGAATTTGATAAAAAATTACAATTTAATTTTTTATGTTTCTGTTCTTTTGCAAACTAATCAATCAAATTCTCAAATGCGAGGTCTGCCGCTAAGAGCAAAAAATACATCCACCAGCTCAAATTGGCTGCTGAAAGGAAATATAAGAGATAATAAAATTAGTTTCCAAAAAAAATTTCAAAAGAAGTATGTTAAATTTAATCTTGCTTTCAATTACAAAAAAAAATGTATCAGTAGTCAACAATTTGTACAGCCAGTAATGGTCAGTGAGCAATATGCTAGCAGTTTGCCTTGCTAGCTTAGCTACCATGTCAAGACAAGTAGTTAAAACAAAAGAATGTTCAAATAATAGACATTTATTCACAAGATTTTCTTTACGGACTAATTTTGCGTGGACATTTTTGTTATGTGCTGCTTTTTTGATACTTTGATGCAATATAAGCCGAGTAAATAAGCGAGTAAAGCTAGCACTAATCTGCCTGCTAAGCTAACCCGTCCACATTTAACAGACAGATATAAGAGTGGTATCAACCTTTTCAGCTAACATTTGGCATAAATTGTGTATTTCCCAAAGTACTGAAATATCTTTCAAGTAAATAAGTCACAAAATAATAAATACTTCTAATAAAAAGTATCTACAAAGCACACAACACTGCCTTTCTGTCCAGGTTCTATTAATTTGCAGGGTAACAAATGGCTGCTTAGATGACTATTGATCTGATTCCTCCTTTATCCTTCCTTTCTGGAATATTCACCGGCCAAAAAACATGAAAAGGCGTCTCAGAAATTCCATCCATCAACAAATACCTTTGATTCTGCCCATGCACAGCACGGCCCTGCCTAATCAAAACACAAACCACAGACGGATGAAGAGAAATGGATTAGAAAGTCAGCTTCTTTGACGCTCCGCTCAGAATTTATTGATTGCCTTCCCTTTCTGTCTCCCCGTCTCTCGCTCCCTTTCTCCTCCACTGAATTTTGTAAAACCGCTGTAATCACTGGCAATTTGCAGGGCGCCTCGCAGCTGGACTCTTGCCCACTGCTGACAGAGTGCGAGTGCATATCGGTGTGTCAGGGTACGTGTGTGTGAGTGCCTTAAAGGGTCTATTTTGGGAAAACGGGGACTATCTTGGTATTGGATTTGGTCTATAAGCTCAGGGACAAAGAGAGATTTTTATAGATTGTTGATTACCTAGGGGGGTCCCTCGACTTAAATTGAGGCGGGGGCCAGACACATACATATAGATGCATATTACCTTTACTTCTGCTGCGACAGTGAGTCTCTATCCTATATTTAAATCATGCCATCCATCATGAATCTTCGCATCAATCATAAATGACTCCCAGAAAAAGCATAGAGAGCGTGATTGCTGTAGATCGCAACTTGCACGAACAGTAATGTACAATTTCAAAATAAAACCACTAATAACACCTCCCCGTGTTATAATAGCACTGTTAGGAATCTTTGGATTTGGCATCTTAATCCTGCTTAAGCCTGTTAAGATCCGTGTCAGTCATTAACAGGTTTTAAGGATAGGTTTGGCAGCCTGGGAGAAGTGCTTGTGTGCTTGATGGGAGTTACAGTTAATGAGAAGCTTGATAGCACTCTCTTTATTAAATATGTAGATGCTGAGCTTAGCATAGCAGAAAGAGAACATTGGTCCAAAGATTTTTTTTAAAAATCCGCATGGTAGCAGCTATGAGGCTAATAGATTAACGTGTCATATCTTGTCTGCTTAATCTGTACAAAAATGCCTAGCTTAGCATAAAGCCACTTTATGCTAAGCTAGGCTAAAAGGCTGGTGCTGTAGCTTCATATTTAACAGATACAGTTTTTAAAAAATCTTATTAGCTATTTACAATTGTAATATTTATGTTTATTTATAATAAATAATGAAATTGTGAAGGGTTGTTTACATGTGTTTTATGGCTTCATTTTTTTTTTTTTTTTACCATACCGCAGTTCCCTTTTTTACGGTCTCACTGTATCATGGATTTTTAAAATGTATATATCTAATTTTGTATTGCATATGTATATATTAAGAAGAATATTAAATGGAAATAAAATATGTAGCGTACACCAGATGAGTGGATGAAGACTTGCACGTATGGAAAACGCAGCTCCAGTCGCTTCTGCTTGAGCTAGTTTGCCCACGTGGGATGGTACACGGCACACTATTGGCTGATGGATGTGAGGCGACCAATCAGAGCACTGTGATCTGTATCCTGGGCGCTGATTGGCCGAGCAACTGTGGCATCAGTCTCCTCTGTCTCCCGTGTATAGCATGCGTTCAGCATCTCGCCTTGTCCATTTCACATCGACGTCTGATCGCTATGTGTAGTGTTGCTCTGCTTTGTTCTGGTTTGGTGAAATTTTCATAAAAAACTGAATTTATTTCAAGCCCTACGATGTCGCCCAAGCATTCTGCGCCTTATAAAGTTTCTGGCAATGCACCCAAGCGTGGGGAAGGTTTATAAAGCCTTAAAATAGGCTATATATAAATATTTAAATAAATATAAGGTCACTACTTCGCAGATTTTCGCCTATCGTGGGGGGTTCTGGAACCTAACCCCTGTGATAGACGAGGGACCATTGTATATTTTTAATGTGATGAAGCAAACTTTATCAAATATTCAGTTTCATTCAGTTATTGTGGTGATTTTCATGGGACAACAGATTCAAGTTTGCCATTTTTCAAAAGAAAAGGACATATTTATTCTTCCCAGTATTAGAGGCCGGGAAGCAAAACAGAGAAATAGTATAAATATAAACTGTAATATAAATAACAGTGATGAGAATGTGTCCACATCCGCCCTGCAGAGCCTTGGGCACGGCACACTTTAGAGAAGCTGTAGGTGAGGGTTGATTTCTCTGCCCTGCAAAAGGCCGCGGCTGTCAGCATCAAGGCTTTCAAAATGACTCCGTCCTTACAGCAGCTGGAAAAATCCGCTGACATTAGATGTCAGAGGAAAAACTCCAAACGCAGCTCTGGTTAAATTTTATATGAGACTGAGAATATCGCTGTCTGGAGCAAAAAGTATGTCTGGCGCTTTTTTTTTCCTGCTTCGCCCGTTTCTATTTGGCTGTGGACAAATTGAGAATGAAATCGACACGAAATTCCACATAGCAGCATGCAATATCATGTAATTGTGCGGTGATCACGGAGAGACCGTGGATTATTGGGCTTTTTATTGTCACGGATGTGGTTAGGCCCCTTGCCAAACATGATTGCCTCCCATTAATTTCCATCTTGGTTTGTGTCATGTAATAGCCATGACTGTGGAGGTTTGTTACCCTTTAAGCAGTATTGTCCTCCTGTTATCATTTTTACCGAAGAAATGAACACAATCATATCAGTGTCACCGGGTTGATTATTCATCAGTATTATAATTAGAGTAAATAAAACTGCAATTAGAGAAAATATTGGGTTGTTTCATAAGAGGGGGGGAAATTGCTCACGTACTCTGATAAGGAATAATGAAGGAACTGATTAACACACTTCGCTCACAGTACGGTACAGTGCAGCTGTAGCAGTTGAAGTCACCATGACAGCACACCCACCTTTATATCTGCCGTGTCTGACCTCTATTTGAGCAGGGAACAATACAAGTTACCTTGAAGGAGAAGACACCCAAAGTACACACCAACCAGCATCCAGTTCCAATGGTGGAGCACAACCAAGTCCATGTAAACGTCGATAGCTGTGATCGCTGAAGGGTATTATTGGAATGCAAGGCGTTGTGGCACATTTGGGGAGGACAAAAATGTGTCTTTAATAGCCCTCAAGGTCAATAAAGTGATATGAATGAATGATGCCACGGTCAATTTTATTTTCACAACAATAGATATTACACGCCTCTTATGCTGGTAGCTTAGCGAGGGAGCTACTAGGGCGCATCATAAGGATGGAAAAGCAAGCGCAGCTCTCGGAGAAACCCCCTAATATGAAAAGCCTTCTTCAGACATACTGTATATACTAACGCCTCCTCTCCGTTTATCGCATGCATTCCCACGACACTACACGGTCACCCTGAACGCAGCTTTTTTTCCACACCTTCTGATGGGTTTTCCCCCAGAGATGACAAGGGCATATTGTACGAGCGCCCCTCTCTGAAAGGCGACGGGGGAAATGTTTTAATTGCCTGGGGTCCGCTGGTCGCCAAGACAAACTTGCCTAAAAATACCTCCAGGAAGCAGAGGACACACCTCTGAATGTTGTCCATTAGACACCGAGAAATCCTGACTTTGTGTGTGCTTGCGTGCACTTTCCAGGCAAAATGTATTGTCCGTGATTATCCCGGAATCTTGCAGCACTTAAACGCTCCACTTGCTCCCAGCAGGACTGGATGCTTTTTGAACAACTGATTACAGGGTTGGAAACAGCCATTCTGTCACTTCACTTAGTTTAAACTCAGACTGCTTTTTACTCTGCTCTGTTATTTGATTTTTTTACTGAGTTGAATTGAGGTGAGTGAGCTGACGCTGGTCGAGCTTTAGTGCCGCAAAAAGTACGACAAGCCACAATGTAAAAAACTTATGTTTATGTGTTTGTTTACTTGTCGGCGGTTTGGAATTGGTCCAGTGGGGGAGCCATAACTGAAGGCCAGAACTGCTAAACCTGAAAAGCCATTATTGCAGCCCTGCTGGACTGAAATTATTGTTCTGAGAGGATGAGGCGTCTTGTCACTTCTGCATGATGGTGGGATGTGTTTTTATTAGTCACTCTAATAGCGTCGCTCTCAGGACAGCAATAGGTGCCTTTCCAGTCGGGGCAGATGAAAAGAAGATTCCTCATCAGCTCTTTCTGCTAATCTAGATACTTGTTTCTCCCCCTGAAAACACTAAAACTATTAAAGAGGTTCTACAGGGGCTGGCAAAAAATACACAAAGGTAGTGTTCTGCTGGAAAACCTTGGATTTTAACATCCATGTTGATGAGACTTAGACACCCCAAATAAACATTGTCCCACAACAAGAACACTCCCTCATGCAAATGGAAATCCCAAATGTCACTGGTCTACCTCTGCAGGAAAATGCACCCCACCACATGGAAACATCATCAAACCATCAGGAACATGTTGAGGAACATGACAATGGCCCAACATATTGATTTGACCTCCAAACTTCCTGCACCTCATTCTGATCAAGCATCAACAGGATGCAGTGGAACAAGTTTGATTGACAGAGGCCCCACTGCACAAGTCAGAGTATCCAAAGGATCCAGTGCCAACATCCTGGTTCCAGACCCCATAGGACACCCTGAGAGGTCCTCCTGTCCATGTCCAATGGTTCAGAGCATTTTTGAGCACATAAGAGGGACCAACACAATATTAGGCAGATGGTCATAATGTTATGCCTGATTGGTGTATGTAAATACTATGACTCTGTTTCTTTATTTAACCATTATTTACCCGTGCTGCTAACCTCATGCACCTCGATACCTTTTTAGCACCATATGTACATTAATTAATTAGCTCAATACAACATTTTGCTTTTTCTTCTTCTTTTGTTATTTTATGTTATCCTATTTAACTACATGGCTTCAACTGAAATAGCCCCAAGTGAATAAAAAGCTTTTGAACTCAATTGAAATAACTCTACATTGGTCGGATTCCTATGACTGACTTGAAAGCCCCATTCATTCATATCCCAACAGGATGAACTGTAACCCCTTTGCTGATCTGTCAACGTTTTTAATTGACATTTTGCATTTGGAAAACACCTGTTTTATACTTGATGTGAGCATTTACAGCTTTTACTTGTTAATGAAGTATGACTATAGCGGACTCTTACTTTGTCTTAGGTAATTTGGTGCATCTTCTATTACTCATTCAATGGAACACAAGGTGCAGTAACTTCAATTAATCTTAATTAAGTTGAATTATACTTCAAAAGCGGATTTGTTCTTTATATTTATTTGTGTATAGATTGTGTTAATTATTCTCATTAATTCAACATATATTGTCCAGTTTTAGGTGCAATCATAATTCAATGATTGCTTTTTTCAGTGGCAAGTAGTCACTAATATATCTACCCATACAAATCTAACCCATACTTTCACTTTAGCACCAAAAATATCAAATCAAAATATATGTAAAAACAATATACATACAAGCATATTAAAAAAGGGCAGTCCAAGCAAGTTCAAACAACCCCAACAATACCATATACCCATGCATTTGCTTACTTCCCATATCGCCTTAGCAGGTCTTGAGCTTTGTATAATGTCTTTTATCAGATACAGAAAACCTCACTGACTGCACACACCCTTACACACACACACACACACACTTGATTTATCGCAAAGCTATTTTTAGACGCCCACAGATCTTCATTTAGCACCAGCCATGAGCTCACGAGTGTCATGGAGGAGCCATTTTTGCAGAGATGATTTCTAAGCCCACATGAATAATTACGACGCATCATTGTGGCAACATGAGAAGGGTCGCTTTCTAATTTTAGCCTCTTCTCGATGCCGTATTTATGGTAAGAGTGCATCTCTAAATAGAAATTTGAGCCAGGCTCGGTTGGAAAATAGATAGTGTTATTGCTCGTACATCATGGCGCTAACAGGCTGAGTGCATACATGCAGCCACACTCTGTCACCACTACAATTTTCTGCTCGTCCCATCAATCAAAAGGGACAGAGGGCTGTTAGCTGAGGCTGTCCTTTCACACCGCCGCGTGCGTTTTTCTCTGTGTGTGCAGCGGTGAGAGTGACAGGGATCTCAACACAGCACAACGTTTAACGGGAAAAGCAGGGAGGGCTCATGACAGGTTGCAGCGGTCATGGTTTATTTGACAGGCGCTCCCCTCACAACCCTGTCAAATGACCGAGAGCCGGGAATGACGGCTGCAGAAAGTAAGCAACGGCCACCTCTGCCATTTCAGGGGGGTTCAAACGGCGGCAGGGTCGGCATAGCCAGTGATTGGTAGGTCACATGGTGTTGGAAAGGTGCTCTTTTGAAGAGGAAATGCTGTTTGCTTCTGAGATGCGTTTGGTTTCTGTTGTCCTTCAATAGCAGGTGCTGTTAAGAAAACATAGTGGTGCTTTTTAGTCTGGCTTTAATCCAGCATTCTCACCTGTAAAGGCAGCTAAAAGGAAGTCGTTCCAGTTCAGACTCAACAGCGTCACACAAACATGCAGAGGATTTGAAATAAACATCCTGTTGAGCTTTTCCAAGGCCCCATTTCTTTTACCTTTCTGTGTAAAATTCAATACTTCTATGCGAATGCTACTAGAGCTCAAAACACAACCTAATTTAGGATCCGCTCAAAAAACACATTTCTCTATGACAACACTGGAGGTCAAAGTCATCACAGGCGTCTTTTTAATATAGCTAAAACATGTACCTGAACATGTGGAAGTAAAATCAGAAAGGACCTCAGATGGCAGCAAATTATGCTTAAAGCGACACACCGCTCTAAAATTTTAGGATATTTTCCTTCCTTGGCCCTGTGCACATTATTAAAAAGGGTTCATATGAGGTTCATACCCATAAGTTTCCCAACAGTACTCATTACAATGAAATGTTCTGCTGGGAAACCTTGGGTCCTGGCATTCATTTGGATGGTACATTGACTCATACCACCAAAGCGTTGTTCCACATCAAGCACATTTCTCCAGTTGGTTCCGACCACATTTCTTGTGTTCCAACCAACTCTTGGATTATTGTGAGATCACATAAACGTTTGGTGAAATCATATCATACAACTGTAGAACTCACAGCTATGTTTAATAGTGAAAAGTAAGAGCATTTCCACACACACAATGGAAAGGGAACTCAAGGGATTGGGGAAAAAGCAGCTGTGCAGCCCTAAGAAAACCACTCATCAGTGAGGCTAATTGGAAAAAAAAGGCTTCAGTTTGCTAGGGAGCATAAAGATTGGACTCTGGAGCAATGGAAGAAGGTCATGTGGTCTGATGAGTGGTGGAATGAGAAAGGCGGTCCAACAAAATCTTAGAATGTGCAACTTTTTTTTTGGACAGGCAGTGTATAAGCTCGAGGAGTAAAACCTGAAAACGTTACCAATAGCCTCTCCCATACTGTCGCTGCTGGTCATAAAGCAAGCTTCTTTCCCAGACAGATTTTCTTTGTTCAGAAAACATTCTGAGAAAGTTCTGTGATCTTTTTGTAATGTTTTCTTTTAGTTTTCACAATGTTCTTCTTAAAGGCAGGATGCATTTCTTAAATCATTTGCCGAATGTTGCATTGAGAACATCTTTCTCTTACTATCATTGAACACTATGGGAACATTTGAAAGAATAATGTTCCATAATGTGTCAAATCAGCAACATTCCCAAAACATCCTCAGAACATTGCAGACAAAATGTCCCACCTTTGTTATTAGATCATATTACCGGAACGTTTCATAGAAGGACAATGGAGGCCTTGAGAACATCTGGAACATAGTTTTTGAATGTTGCTTTGAGAAACCTCCTCTCTACTTTTTTAAAATGTTCTGCCTTAGTTGCATTTTAAACTTTTATGAGCATTATTTGCACTGATACATATGATCAAAGCATCATTATAATAATATAATGTCAGCCAATGTTGGGAGAACGTTTCCTGCTAGCTGAGTCAACACTGGTGGAAACACATGGGTTTGCAAACAACGTGTTCCTAGTTGAGAAAGATGTCTAAAACTGGTTGAAGATAAACAGCATGGCTACAGCTGAGTAAGTTCCACAGCAGAAACACAGCTTCTCCTAAGGGAGCTGCTACCACACAGGTACCCGCCCGCCGACTCTCTCCAAGGCCCACAAAAAGTGCTTCTCGAGACTGTCAAAGCTTCGCACTCGCTGTCTTTTCCCTCTGAGACGCAGAGAGGCTGACAGTAGCTGCTCATACCGTTCTACCTCATCCCGACCTGTCAATTAGTGGAATAGCATGGAGCCATCAACGGGAATGAGAACCGCGTCACTCACGTGCTTAAAATGTGCAGTGTGGTGAGGCGGGTGATACAAAGAAAACAGGCGCCCATCACCAAAACATGAAGACAGAAACTCAACAGAGCACCTTTGATTAAATGTCTGAATGACAGATTTGAAGAACACCACAAAGAATAGTTAAGTCAGTGTGTCCCCATTAAGATTAAGTGCTTTGTGTCAAATATTTCAAGCATATAAAACACACATTCTACATAGAGTAGATCTAGGTTAGATGTTAATGTATTCATTTGCTTGGCTGAAATCAGGCTTGAAAGTATAGTCTCAGTCGTACGTATATAAATAAATGAATGAATATATAAATTAATCAGAGACATGTGTGTGTGGCAGCGTATGTATTGACATTGTTAAAATGTCTTTAACACTAATATGATTAGACACAAAAGAAAAAAATAATCAGTATGTACTGCATTGCACGACATGTAGCAGTGTGGTTTAATTGAGTTATTCGTATACCAAAGCATTCAAGCATTTGCTCATTAGATAATTTAGGCTGAAACCAATACTGCCAGTCCTCAGTGGAAGACATCAGGCGGAGATGATCAGCCAATCACTCCCCTGAGGTGGAGCTCCAGGTAGAGGAGGGTTATCTAAAGCAGTGGTTCTCAACTGGTCCAGCCTCAGGACCCACTATGTTTCTATTAATAACAGTGGCGACCCAAATTTGTGAAGTTTGCTGCTCGTGTTAACAAATTAAGGTTTATATGGGTGTAGTCTCAACGCATTTTGATACAACTTGTGAAAAATTTTGCTTATTTTTTTGCTCATTTTGGTATTTTGGGATGCTTTTGACAATTTTGGGGCATATTTTGGCCCATTTTGACAGATTCTGAGCACCTTTTCGTGTATTTTTGGGACATTTTAGCATAAATTTCTCCAATAAGCTGGCAGAGCTAAATCTAGAGGTAATAGTGGGCAACTACTGGTGTAGGAAACATGTTCTTTAAAATAAAAGACTTTATACCACTACTTTTTACGGGGTGCATGCTTCTGCGACCCTCTAAAATTGGCTTCGCGACCCACTTTTGGGTCCCGACCCACCAGTTGGGAACCACTGATCTAAAGGGTGGGAGTGGCCTATTTGAATCTGATTGTCTGGGACCATGCAGCCACCCAGGTAAGTCTGCTTGTTGATTCTTTTTTTTTGCCATATGATGACCTGTAGTCTGCTGTAGCTGTTTTACATCCTCAATTAATTTCAAACTAGGAAGCAGATTGTAGTCCTGTAGAGAACATGTGTTAGGGAAGGTAGTATCACTACCTGGAGCTTGCATGTCTGGAGCCTAGATCTGTTGAAGGTGGCAGTGCTGTTTGGGCTGTGATGGCCATGTGGTATGAAGGGAAGTAGCTGTGTTGGTGTGAAGAGCAGTGATGACTGGTATTAGGGGACAACAGAGATCACTGTCCAGTTGGTGGGACCAACTAGATGAAACACCTATGAAAGGAGGTTCCCACCTGATGACCCCAGAAACATGTTAGCTGTCACTGCTCACTGGTTTAGACAGTCTAGTTGTGCCATAACAGTGTAGCATTAGGTTTAGGCTAGGTTTTGCAAATCCTTTCTTGGAGCACGAGCTTCTTGTGTTTATGCTGAACTAGTATATTCATTCTGAAATGTGTTGTAGGCTGCAGCTGCCTATGTGTTGCAGTGCTTTCAGCCTCGAGGAGGGAGGCCAGCTGAGGATGCGTTCGGCAACTCACTATCGAATTTGAATATTTAACCAGCTTCCATTAAAACACTGATTAATTTGAGGGCACTCCAGAAGTTGCCGGAGCATGAAAGACAAAATTAAGGAGGAGGAGGGAGCAAGGAGACAAAGAGTGTGTGTGTGTGTGTGTGTGTGTTTGCTTCCTACATGCATACTTGTGGGTGAAAGTATTTAAACGTGGACAGAAACAATCCCGAATTAAAACGATGCATTAAGAAATCAGAAATAATTGCTTTCCTCCTGAGCCGCACTCCTTCGCTGCCGCGGCTCAGCCTGACAAGCTCTCTGTTTTCACACAGCATATATGCAGTTTAAAACTGATGGGTGAATAATAACACGGGAAACAGTGGGTCTTTGATGTCAGAGAGAAGTGAGACGAAGCGGCTTGTCACATCAGTTTGGCTGACGGAAATGACGACTGTCACATGCAGATGCAGTTTAACTTACTGAGGTAATGTCAGTGGAACGGTTTGTTTAAAGTTCAGTATTTCCAGATTTACATATCGTAAAACAGGAACCCTGTAAAATCTACATGCATGATACTGCACAGAAAAACTAAGGCTAAAGCTAGGCCCAAGGCAAAAAAAAATAAAATTCTGCATTCTTTCTTTCATTCTTTCCAGTTAATTAGTCATGTAGAAGACATGAAAATAAAGAAAAGCCGCGTTTGCAGTGTAGAGCTAGTTAAGTTAAGCATACGCTGCACAGCCGCAACATTAAAACCACTGACAAGTGAAGTGAATTACACTGATCGTGTCATTACAATGCAGGGTTCTGCTGCGAAGCCATCCGCGTGGCTGTTGTAGCAACAAAGAACTTGGATTTATGCCTTATTATTCGTATTTTTCAAACAGTATATCCTAAATTTTAACATCTGAGGGCGAGGCGGAACCACGGTGGGGCAAATGTAACACCCTCATCTTGGGTAATGGGTGGCAAGAAGCCAGAGTGATAAAGCAAATCCTGTAAAAAGCAGGACAGGACCCTAAAAATAGCCTGTTTTACACATTGTGCCTATTAAAGTCTAAAGTAGTTACTGTCAGTTTTTCTGCTGATTTCAAAATTCATTAACTGGTTTATAAACCACTACATGGCCTTATACCAGAATACGGCACTGAAATGCTATGTGTCCACGAACCATGCATTGTCTTTATGGTTTTAGGAATGAGACTTACTTTATTTTTTAATCATCATTTTTATTTATTTTATTCACATTTTACTAATTTATTAGAATTTATTTATTTTGTGTCATAGTTTTTAAAGTTTTTTATAATTGATTGTATTATCTTTTATTTATCATTTTGACGATAATGCATTTTAACAATTGTGGTCTTTACGAATTGGTGGCTCGGTGGTTAGCAGCGACGCCTCACAACTAGAAGATCCCTGGTTCACGTCTCGGTTAGGACACCTGGGATCTTTCTGTGTGGAGTTTGCATGTTCTCCCCATGCAGCGTGATTTTTCACCGGGTTCTCCAGCTTCCTCCCACAGTCCACCTGTCCAGGGTGTCTCCTGCCTTCGCCCGAGTCAGCTGGGATGGGCTCCAGCCCCCCACGACCCTACAGAGGATTCAGCGGTGTATAGATAATGGATGGATGGATGGTCTTTACAAATCGCCTTTGTCAAAATAAAAATGAGAAAATATCACTTTTTATAATGTTTATTTATATAATACATAATATTATATTTTTCTTTTTTTTTATCTGACACCTGAAATGATTTTTGCATTTTTTTTATTTTTATTTTTTTCATTTTTTGAACTAAAAACAAAGCACACATGATCTGATTATATGCAGACAGGAACTGCACTTGATGGACAAAAATCAGAATTATTTCTCAGCAAGACAATCATATTGTTTAATACATTCCTCACACCTTTGCTCTTGTATTTTTTTTAAAAATGTATACAGAGTAATGCGTCTGCAGTTGCATGCACCACTTTAAAATATGGAGAAATCCAAAGCTTGGCAGGCCTCTTACAGTTACCGCTCTGATTAATGAACATTCGGCTCCTCTCAAATCATCTGAGGGGGAGGGGTGACTACTGCTAACCAAGATGAAAAGCTTGACGCTCAGTGCTGTTGCTCACACCCACCCATTGTTGGACCATCTGACTATGTAGTAGCAAGGATGCCGAGACGTTTGACCTTTTTGCTCGCTTATTTTCTCAAAGTGAAAACTCGTTTTCACGCTACGCTCCCCAGCAGCCTTGCGCCTTTGCATTGCTCAACGGCACGCTGCACGCCATGTTGCTTCTTCATTTCCCTCCCCACGCAGGTTTCGCACATGCTCTCCGTTAGCAGGATTTACCAGCATTCCAGTAACAAGCTCCTCTGACCTTTAAGCTGCTGCAGCCATTTAAACATAAATGGAAGCCCTGAAACTGCCCTCGCACCACCTGCCAATCATATGGCACGCTAAGAAGGACAGATGTTCACTCAGCCAATGGGATGGATCGGGGCATGTACAGATGTTACCGATACACACAGGAGAGGCTCTGAATGGCAGGTCCAGATGTTGCAACACGCTTTCAAGCCAGTCGGTTGGAGATGCGCACATGCTGTTGCAGATAGTTAAGTATAAATGCGCACACGGCACTGGGGAGTCATAAATAACATGTGCACAATTAGCGAGCATCCCAGCCAACCGATTACACAAATCCCGTACACACACCACCAATGCCACATACATACAATGACTTCTCTTAGGAGAGATACCTGAGGCGCCATGCCTTTCTCCACAGAAGATCTATCGCCATGGCAACGGGCTGAAGCGGCAGCTAATGGCCTTTTTATCAATTCAATCCAAATGACTCTCAGGCAAAACAACGGCCGACTCCTCAACCTGTCGTACTACACCGGCAGAGGCAGGCTCGGCTCAATCTCCACCTCAGTCCTTGAGATTTACAGAAATGTCTTTTATAGAGGGGGAACACACACTGACGCAAACACACACACACACACAGCAATTGCAAAACCTAAATGAATGTTGAGAACGTCAACGTAAATGTGTTCATATGTACGCTCTGCATGTTTAGACACATACAAACACCCTCCATCATGTGGACAGGTTCATAAGTAGATCTCACTTTCATCTCCGTCGCCACCGGACCACACACACACATGCACGCGTACACACACACAGCCACGTCCCAGTGGAATCCATCTTCATTTGCTGTGTTTGAGAGCGGCCCAGAGATTCAACTCGGCTCTCCTCCATAACTCATCCTTATGTTTCCAGATGCTCCTCGCTGGTCTTCTCTGCTGTCTAAACAGAGCAGCAACATTTTCCTCTAACCAACGGCAAGGGCACGCTCCTCCTTCTCAGTTATTTCCCTGCAGATGAAATAACAAATCCTGTTTCGTGACAAAATGTTGAAGGAGAAGTATTGCCTCATCTGAGGTATTTGCTAAAGCAACACTAGTCAGCAGTATGACTGATCAGAGGTTGGTGGGTAGATGTTAAAAAACAACACTTACATTGGATCTGTCATTTCCATGCATCCCATTCATTGTTTATGGAAGCAGGTGTGCAATATATTCTAATGGAGCCATGTTGTGTTTTAAGAGATGTCCTCATTTGTATAAAGTTGAAGTCTAGGCTGCTTTATTAAAATCAGGGTGTAGTTTGTCTTGCCACCTCTGGAAACCCTATGAAATTTTAAAGACCCCATATTGGTTCCTAACTGTACATGCTTCATCCATCCATCCATCCATTATCTATACAACGCATAATCCTCTGTAGGATCGCTGGCAGGGGGGCTGGAGCCTATCACAGCCGACCTGGGCTTCATATAGAGACAGACAACCAAGCACACTCACATTCACACCTATGGACAATTTAGAATCATCAATTAACCTCAGCATTTGTGGACTGTAGGAGGAAGGTGGAGTAGCCAATGAAAACCCACGCTGCACAGGGAGATCATGCAAACTCCACACAAAAAGATCCCAGGCATCCTAACCGGGATGTGAACTGGGTTCTTCTAGCTGTGAGGCAACGCTGCTAACCACCGAGCCACCATACAGCCCTTATATGCTTAAGTTTTTAAAAAAACCTTCATTTTTGTCACTCATTGCAGCATCACCTCCCCTTGCCCTCTGTCTCAAACACCTTGTTTTAGGTCCTGTCTCTTAAAGGGCTCCCCTCTTTAAAGGATCAGTCTGCTCTGACTGGTCAGCTAACCTAAAAAATGCAAAACAACTTTAAACTTGCTACTAAGCGGCTGTTATGCAAATCAGTTACCTGGTGACACAAAAAAGGCCTTCAGGAGGGCTTTTTGGACAAGTAAGGAGCAGTTCCTCTTCAGTGTGGACTTAAGTTTGCAGACCTTTTACATGCACAAAAAACCCTACAACACACTAAAGAATAATATGAGACCTTTAAACTAACTGTTAAAGACAGATTCAACAACTGCATGGCACATTTCTTGCCTTGGATGTTTTCAGAAAGACGTTTCAGTGAATTATTTTCGTCATGTTGGTCCAGTTTGAAATCTAGAAGCAGACAGACCACAGTAGTGTACTTTTAGTCCAGGTGCACTACTAATAGGTGGTTGTAGCCTTTGTGTTTTCTTTGTTGCCCAGTGGCACAATGTCAACCCATTGTATCCAAAAATGCTTTTGTGGTCACACCATTTAGGTATGCTCATTTTCATACTGGATGATTCCATACATTCCAATTGCATCAAGTGCAGTGAATATACACCGATCAGCCACAACAATCTGACTACTGACAGGTGAAGTGAATAAGGAAAATGCACCCCACCACATGGAAAAAACATCAAACAATCAGGAACATATTGAGGAACATGACAATGGCCCAACATGTTGATCTGACCTCCAAACTTCCTACACCCCATTGTGATCAAGCATCAACAGGATGCAGTGGAACAAGTTGGATTGACAGAGGCCCCACTACACAAGCCAGAGCACCCAAAGGATCCAGTGCCAGCGTTCTGGTTCCAGACCCCATAGGACACCCTGAGAGGTCCTCTTGTCCATGCCCAATGGTTCAGAGCATTTTTGAGCACATAAGGGGACCAACACAATATTAGGCAGGTACCTGCATATATACCTGCAGGGCTGCATATACCTGCATTAATTACTTGCTTTTCTAATTGACTAGGAACATTACTTAGCATTTACCAAACGTATCTGTCGCCTAATACTGACTACTTGTGAACCATAGTTTACTTCCTTAAAAAAAAAATGTTGGTATGGGATGCAAATGAAACCTTCAGCAGTTCTTGCTCATACTCCTTCTTAACTACACCTCACAAAATGAGCTCAGTGCCACTCTTACGTTTGAATTAACCCGCTAATGTAATTTTCTCCGATGAATATCCTTTCATCTGGTTAGCTTTTGAAAGCGAGGACTGTTAATTATAAATAGGTTGTCTTTGTAAAGTACAGCCGGGTGTGTTGCTGCGGGTCTTGCCTGCCTGTGTCTGTCTGGCAGGTGTGCAGAGTGTGATTAATACTTTGGCAGACAACAGAGCAGAGAAGCAAAATTAGATTAGAAAGACAATTTCATTTTTCCAGGTTGTACCTGTGCTTTTTTTTCCCCCCCTGCAAGCGGCACCAGAGAAAGAAATAAACACACAATGCAAATGCAGCAATATGAATACATTAGGCATGAGTCGAGTAAGAAATTATGCAATATTTAACATTCCAGGATTATGTAAAAAGGACATGGGAGCAGAGATGTATTTATGTATAATTAAAAACTGGGGTGGCCTAACAGTTTAAAAGGCCTCTGATCTGCTGGGGTATTTGGTGAGCTAAGCTAAAGCTAAAGCTAGACTGGGCCACACAAAGCTGGTTGGAGAATTGATGGAGAGAAATCTGTCTGCGTGCCAAACTGGCGCTATCCTGCGGGAGCTCATTAGCTTAGCATTCTGCCTCGGCGGCCCTGCCTTGAATGAATGGGAGCACAAAGACAGAAAGCAACACTCGTTGCGCTGCCTCCCACAGATCGCTCCTCTGCCCATTTTCTCTCTTTCCATCCGTTTTCTATCCATCCCCGTCTTCCCCGGCCCGTTTGCCATGCCGCTCTTCCAGCCACATTCCACGCCTCACTTTCCGATTCATCATTTCAAAGTCAGCCCACGAGTGCCCGTCAATGAGCCAAACAGCCTTTTCAAAACCTCCCAACCTGGCCCTCCACCAATGAGATATTCCCCCGACTGAAGCTACTTCACTCAACTTTCTCTCACTTTTCCTTCCGCTTAAATGGCAACTCAAACAGAAAAATAAAATGTTTTCTCAGGCTTAACAATTTTCTCCTTTTTGTCGAAGCTTTTTTTTTGTTGTTGCACCATCTGCTTCTCCCTTACAATTAGCCCACTCCTTCTGACAGCCAGTAAGATGTTTACGTCTCCACTGTGCAGCGGCGGAGCTACACTTCCCTTCCCCGGCTGCCAGAGACAGGTGAGCCAACAGTCGAGGGGTTTTGTCAATAAATGTGTGGAGGTGAAAGGCAGCTTCTTACTGAAAATGGTGCTCTGTCTTGTCTCAGCGGCGCTCTTTGACCGCGATGAATCCGACCTACCTGTGGATGCTGATACATGGACTTTAATTAGAGGCTTTGCAGCTGAGAAGTCAACTGTGTGAGGTGGATTATTAAGACGGGACTGTCAGCGCTGCCTTAATGACAAGTAATGAGCATGCAACCTCTGTAGAAGTCAAACCTCACTCCTGAGTCTGGAGCGAATCCAGTTGTCTAGTATAGGACATGCTGTCTTTAACAGGTGGTCGGTTTAAAGTCTGTGTAAAGGAAATTAAAAGATTTGTTTCGGAACACAGCACACATGTTATAAAATAACTGCTGCAATGTGAAGAGAGGTTAAAGTGTTTTAACATTTTTGCGATTAGGATATCTTTGGTGGGTCAGAAAGCATGGCTCAATGATGCACTGGAGCCGTAATATGGTGATGTTGTAGAAACTAGAAAGCGTTAACATCTGTGAGTTACCTCAATTTAGGTTTGGAAAGTGAAACATGGAAGTGACTTAAACCTGCATTCTTTCTAATGGCCAGCAGAGGGCGACTCCTCTGGTAGCATAAGGAGGTCGGATTATGTCGAAGTCTATGAGAAAATGACCCCACTTGTTTTGTTTCCTCGATAAACATTAACCTAATGCGATTACGGTCTCAATCGTCAGTTTCAAGCCTTTTGGAACACGGTATGGTGTTTAATTTGTAAAAAAAATAGGGTCCCATTCAAGTAAAACAGGATGGGTTTATCTTGTGAATAACAGTTTCCACGTATCAGCATGCGTTGTGTGTTCAGGTTCTCCAGTCAGATGCAGTGCTCGCTTATTATGTCCTGTTTCAAAAGTCAGTGGTGGTTGAATTCTAAGTTGGAGGCTTCAAAACAGTAATCCACAACCATATACAGTCTGACGACGAGTTGCTGCACCTACTATGGACTGCATTCTGCTCGCTAGCTATGTCTTCGTCTTCTCTGGATGCCACAATTTGCTGAACAGCTTGGCCTCTAAAAGAAGAGTTTGGGATCACCGCCAACACCAACCTCTGCAGTGACGATTTTAAACGGCGTAGCATTACAAGCTTTAACAACTGGGATTAAAACCCACCACTGGTGAACAGAGCCAACTTGACTAACACAGTTCATGACCGTCATCGTTAAATTCTACTGACATCATTGGCAGTACATACCCACCAATAAGTGTAAATTGGTTTGTGTGCTTATCCTATAATCATTATGTAACCTATTTAACAGTTACTCTAATAAATTTTGTAAATTTTGTGCAACTATTTTTATGCAACGTCAGCTAATATTATTGCATGTAAAGGTATACTTGGGCCTAGGGACACCTCAATTGACCAAAAGCGCAAAAAACTTATCAAACCTTCCAGCAACATTAGTTTTTGGGTAGTTTTTTGGTTGGTTCTGTTGCAGCAGCCACAAACAATGAAACCATTCTAAATCCACAATTTGAGTTTTTATTTCACACCTAACCTGTTGGGTTGAGCTAAAACAGGTCAGTTAGCATGGTGAGCACGGTTCATTTGGGTTTGTGTGAAAGCTGTAAATTAAACCCTGATGTGGGCCAAACAACTGAACCAAGATCACCTAAAAATCTGGGCCACATGGGCTCACTTCAGCAAATGAACCAACCAGGCTGTTAGTCCAATATAGCAGTGGTTCTCAACTGGTCCAGCCTCAGGACCCACTATGTCTCTATTAATAACGGTCGCGACCCATATTTTTGAAGTTTGCTGTTCCTGTTAACAAATTAAGGTTTTTTTGGGTGTAGTCTCAACGCATTTTGACACAGCTTGGGGAAATTTTGGCTTATTTTTTGCTCATTTTAGTATATTTGGACACTTTCGCAAAGTTTTGGGGCATATTTTGGCCCATTTTGACAGATTCTGAGCACATTTTGGTTCATTTTTGGGATGTTTTAGCATAAATTTCTCAAATAAGCAGGCAGAGCCAAATCTAGAGGTTAATCATGGGCAACTACTGGTGTCACCACTACTAAATGTCCTGCTACTGAAAGCAAACTGTGCCATAAGAAACACGTCCTTCAAAATAAAAGACTTTACCACTACTTTTTTGGGCGAGCATGCTTGTGTGACCCTCTAAAAATGACTTCGCGACCCACTTTTGGGTCCCGACCCACCAGTTGAGAACCACTGCAGTAAAGCATTCATGTTTCAGGTCCTAGTGTTATCTGACACTTGAGAAAGGCTGTACCATTTTCTCGCAATTGGTTTCAAATGCTTTTTCAGGATTCTGAAGCCTATTTTTACATGCTTGGCATTCAAATTTGGCTGGGCGGTTGACAACACTGCTTTCTTTTGTTTGAGGAACTCATTTATTACTACTTTACACTGACTTTAAAGAGAGCGTAAGCTTTCAAGATGTTGTAACGCGGAGCAGATGCAAATGCTTCCTTTGAGCGAATACCTGTTGTTCAGAAGATGATACGGAAAACGAAAAAAAAGCCCCGGTGGCACGTGAAAAATTAAAGCGCACGGAAATATCCGCTTTATGAGCCCTGTAAATGTACACTTCCATTATTTAGCAGTTCTTGGAGTGCAGCATAACCGATCAAAGGCCTCACGCCTCCACTGTGGGGAATTTTTAGCGTTTCAGGAAGGAAACTTGTCACTGCATCCCCCCTCCTCATCAAAAACACGCTTTTGATCATTTACAATCACAGGATGGCATGCATTATTCCGCACCACACACATACCGCATGCTCGCACTCCGCACACACACACGCGCGTCATCCGCACTACAGCAGGCAGCTCGATTATTAATCAAGAGATTTTCCATTTGCGAGTCACTTTTACGTGCACCGAGGGAAACGGCTGGGCAATTTGTTCACAGCCGCCTAAATCTGAGCACAAAATCTCCGCGTCTTCCCACAAATACCAACAAAAAGAAAACAGTTTTTTTTAAAAAGACTTGTCATTCAGATACTGTATATTACATAACTCGACTGTCACGACTAAATATACACTTAAAACCCTTCCATCACTGAGGTTTTGTGTATAACCAGAGAGAACGCTGTATGAATGACAGAAGGGTGCAGGGAAGACTAAATCCGATGAACAGAACCAGCCGGGATCAGCAGGGGAGGGCCGGGGATCAGAGCCCAATCCTCTCCGACATACTTCACACGCATTTTCTTTCATTCCCGCCGATGCTGCTGCATGTTACACACACACACACACACACACTGAGAAGAAGGGGAAATTTGTCCAAGCTTTGCTCGGGTGAAAAGGGAAGAGAAGAAGGCACAGAAAGAGGAAGACTTCCTGTCATTCTTCAACTCAAGCCGAGGTACAGCAGAGGGACGCGCACCCTAGAGGCGAGAGTATCTTTGAAGTGCAGCTACATCAAAGCACGTTCTCTTTCGTAGTCATTTCTAATCTCCGCGCGTCCCCTCCGGTCATCATTCTTGCTGTTTACTGCTCTGCCTCAGTCAATGGAAGAAGCGACTGACGTAAACACTGAGGGTTTTGTCTTCCGGAGGCAGCAAGGCGACTACACACCTGAGCCTGAAGCTTTATGTGCTCGCACAGCAGTCCGCAGCATATAGGGAGCCTGATCTTACTGGAACTGGACTTTCTGTGCCAAAATCAAAGGGGTCTACTGTGAACCAGGCATTTCTAATCTGCTGGGGATTTTAGAGGGACCTTTACCTCTGCTAGGGACACTGCCATGCTTGATAGGGAATCATGTAGCTGCACAAACTGGTCGCCATGTCATTTTTTTTGCATTGTGCACATGCTTTGTCCACTTGTGCCAAACAGAACAGGAGGACTTTACAGCAGTGAGATGCAGATTATGTATCTCTTAAAAAGTGTTTCGGCTTTTCTAAGGTTTAACCTAATGTCAGCTATCAAACTTTAATACATCGAAGAATCCAGCGAGGGTGGTATGAGGTTCAAAAATACTTTCTAACCTTCTATGCCCCAAGCAGTTTCTGGGCATTTTTTTTTTGTTCCTGTCACATTTTTACTCTCTGTGAGCTCACATTTCACTGCACTGCTATGGAAACAGCACAACCAAGTAGGGAGAACTCAAAGATGTCTTCTGTGCAGTGTTACGTAGCTATAATGCCATACATTATAATAAAAGAAAAACCAGAATATGAAATCTTTCGATTGTTTGTTCAACAAAACCTGCAGTTGCCTTACAGTATTTTTCCAAGTGCCCACATATTATTGGTCACTCCCAACCCAACCAGTCGAGGCAGATGGCCGCCTTCCCTGAGCCTGGTTCTGCCAGAGGTTTTCCCCCCCTCCCTATCCTAGGGGTTTTTTTTCTTTGGTTCCTTCTTACCGTCGCTAACCACTTGCTCATAGGGAATCCAAAAGCAACTCTGGATTTTTGGGTTTTCTGTTCTGTGTATATTTCATAAAGTCTGTACCTTACTATGTAAAATGCTGTGAGATGACATATGTTGTAAATTTGCATTATATAAATAAAACTGAAATGAAATTAACTGAATGTTATAAATACTGGAAAAAGTAGTGTCTCTCAAACTATAGATATTTTACTACTTATATTTTTACATCAACAAATGGGGAAAGATATTTACCTTGTTGAATACATCTTACATTAACTTGCCGACAACTTGCTCCACTGTTTACTGTTTGGAACCATGCTGCATTTCATTTCAGATCAAATATGTCTTATTTTCCTCTTTTGTTGTCTCCTCTCTGCTCTGTGTAAACACAGCAGTTCAGCTGAAAGATTTCAGATTTTTTTTTTTCCCTGTGACTGTTGGTTGCAGACGAGTCAGTCATGTGTTCTGAGTTGCAGAGCCGACTCGCCCATTAGGCAATAGAAGCAAATGCTAAGGGTGCCGTAGCCTCCACGGGCACCACAAAATCAGGAAAAAGTCACCTTCAATGTAATTATATTAAAACTAGTCATTACTAGGGTTGCACGGTGACTCAGTTGTTAGCAGTGTCACTTCACAGCTGGAATATCCCCGGTTCGCGTCCTGGTTAGGACGCCTGGGATCTTTCTGTGTTGAGTTTCCTCCCTGTGCAGCATGGGTTTTCACCGGGTTCTCCGGCTTCCTCCCACAGTCCAAAAACATGCTGAGGTTAACTGATGATTCTAAATTGTCGTAGGTGTGAATGTGAGTGTGCTTGATTGTCTGTCTCTATGTGCAACCCTGCGATAGACTGGCGACCTGTTCAGGGTGTCTTCGCCCGAGTCGGCTGGGATAGGCTCTGCTGGCTTCCAGTGTGGTCAGTGCACCGTGATACCACTGTTCGACTGGGTACAGGTGCAACAGAGTACATTACTGACCATATACCTGAGTAATAGTAAATGGTAGATGGTCTGCACTTATATAGCACCTTTCTACCTTAGTAATACTTTAAGCGCTTTACAGTGTGTTTCTCATTCACCCATTCACACACCAATGGCGGCAGACTTCCATGCATCTGTTTGGAGCCATGTCAACGTGACCGGTGTCACTTACCTGAAAGCCTGTTCCTGTCTGGACACCATGCAGTTCCATGTAATTAGGCTACACATGGACAGTTAATGACCTGTAAAAGGCTGCAACACACCAGTGAAGGATGACAGGAAGAGGACCACTAGTCGATGTCTGCAAAATCATGTACAATGCACGTTTTAGTCATTAACAGAAACTGCAAAAAAAAAAAAAGGTAGTAAAGAACACCAGCAATCCATGTGACTGTGAGATAAACCAGGATTTAAAAGATATCCCAACATGTTTGTTAGACTTTAAGGATACTCACAAGGCAGAGAAACACTGAACAGGAAAGCCATTGGGAACCTTTAACTCTGTACCTGTGTTTAGTATTTTAGACATTCTGGATACATTCAGTGCATTTTGGTGCTAAAATTATGTGCAGTGTGCAAATTGAAATTGAAATTTTTAAGTGTTATTAAGTTGGAAAATATGGTATATTAGCAGAAGCTTATACATGCATGCAACATGATTTGTGAGAGACGCTACAAAATAAAAGCTTCTCATTTTATTCTATTTTGTTGCATTGTGTACCGATTCGGTATAAAGCCCTTTGAATGCCCGCAGCAAGAAATTACACACACTGTGATTGCTGCTATCGCGACCTTTAACACTCCTTTGAATTCCTGCAGGTATTTCGCGTCATTCAGAAGCTTCATCCTTCAGGCTGAGAGCGAGGAGCGGGGATGTGAGTGGGAATGTTTACAGAAGGGTAGAGGGGGAAATTACGAGACAGAACAGGGGGAGCGACACACACATAATCACACACATGACCACATCTATCACACCAGCGTGGGGGGATGACCGTGAGTTGAATTGATATGGTTTGATTGCCTCTTGCTGCATAATAAACCAGGATAATCACACACTGGCAATAATATCACTCAGTGTCTATCCATCTATCTGGAACATTAATAATGACAAGAGGAAATGGTGGCCTTTTTAAATTTAAACACATAAAGTGTTCATTCTAAGCTACGCTCTCTTATTTCTATCAACAGGTTTCACATGGAGGCTCAGATTCAAGCGAGAACATGAAAGAAAGACTGTTTCCTTGATGGATTTCAAGCCTCATGGACTCCAGTGGCATTTTCACGCCCTCCGTTCCTCTTGTTCTTTCTATTGTTTCCCGGTGAAATGCTACCTGTGCACACACATGCACAGGATCATTTCCAAGCAGGGGGAGGGGGGAGGGGGATCCTCTCAAACGCATTGGTGTTGACGGCTTCTGCTGCCACATTCGTCTCGGCGCGAAGACGAGCATATGGCGGAGGTGCAAGACTCGTCTTCGCAGGGACGCACCCACGGATGTTTTTGATACACTGCACGTCGCAATTTGAACAGCTTACTAACTGCACTAAGGTGCTTTTTGATTTCCGCTGCATTTAAGGAAAGATGGAAGAGTCATCTATAAATCACAGTGTACTAGTTTACACACATTTAATGTTAATCAGCGTGACCTATTATGAATGAAAGGTGCTGCAGGTTTGCTCAGATGATCACACAAGCAGTGGGCTGGGCTACACTGATGAATATTTTTATAATATAAAGGGATCAATTGATAGTGACAGATCCAAATATACCCAAATCCACAGTTTCTCTCAGCTTTCTCTCAGCATTTTTGCATTTGTCAACTAATTGTTTTGGCTTTATCTGTTCAATTTTATTCAATTCTATTTATGTAGCGCAACTTACAACATGTCATCTCACACTTAACATAGTAAGGTACAGACCTTACGAATAATCTACAGAACAGAAAACCCAACAATCTAAAGTTGCTTTTGGATTCCCCATGAGCAAGCAGTCAGCGGCAGTGGATAGGAACCAAAAATGAAAACCTCCGACAGAACCAGGTTCAGGGAAGGCGGCCATCTGCCTCGACCGGTTGGGGTTGGGGAGTGGGGATGAGGGGGGGAAGGGGACAGCAGGAGAGGTCGGGGTGGGCATGGCAGGCCAGCGGCTGGAGATCAGGGACGTGTAGCTCCAGATCCAGACACATCCGCGGAGATTTTAAGGCCCACATTCTAATCAGTATCATTTCCAGACATGGCACACCTATTTTCAGCTAATAATAGGATGAATAGAATAGAAATAGAATAGAAACCCAAATTACATGATCTGTCCAGGATCAAACAGCAAATGCACAAAGTTAGCAAATAAAATGTTTCATCTAAAATATTACATAAAATATCTGAAAGAACTGGCCACTTTTTTAAAGATTTCTAAATATGTTGATTGCACATTCATAAAATTTGCACTAATTGTAAACTTAATTTAAAATATTGTATGAAATCTTTAAGAGAGTCTACTGAATGAACTACTGAATAAACTGTGTGTTTTTTTTTTTAATTCTTCGGACAACTTAACAGGAAAAAAAATGACATATTCCAGATTATTTTAAGTAAGTAACTCAATTAAAACCATATTAAATAATGTAATGACAAACAAAATGACAAACTAGCCTTGCTCAAATGGATGAACCCATCTATCCAAACAGCAAATGCACAAAGTTAGCAATGAGCTGATGATGAAAGAGTGACTTTTAACAGCTAAAGAAACATCAGGAGCTGGTGGAGACCAAAAATGGAGCTAAAAGATGTGTGAAGCCTCTATTTCTTGGGCAACCAGAAATGCTAATGTTGCTAGCTGGTTGCTAACATGTCCACCATATCAACTTATTAATGAAAATACATGTCAAGGGTGCTTTAGAAATGTTCAAAATGTCAGCAGAGCTATCGTATTTAGTCTCAATTATAAAGAGTTTGTCGTTTAATGCTGAATTTAGTATATATATGTAAATTTCATGTTGAACCACTTCACTGTCTGATCAGTTTCTTTGATTTTGTGCTGTTTTGTCTGCAACCTTTTATCCTGCTAGTGTCTGTCCTCAAAATACCTGTCAGATTAAAGAAGGGTTCGTTTTTAAAAAAAAATAAAATAATGTCAGATGTCTATGAAGCAATTAATGACAGTACATTCAGACAGCCTACGGAAGAATGTGACGTTTCTACTATGCTGGTGCATAGAAATAATAAATTCATGTCATCCTTTATGCTTCTGACGTTGACGTTTGTTGTTCGTCTCTGTCAACAGAAGATTTAAGCACCAACCGTCCCCATACTTTTCTTTCAAAAGGTGCACTCCAGGAAGCAGCTGACATAACTAATTATCACCGGATGGAGGTTCATATTTCCTGTTCTGACATCATATTAATCCCACGAGACAAGAACGCAGCGTTTGTGGGCGACCTATCATCCTTAGATTAATGTGACAAGAGGTTAAGGCCGCGCCGCTGCTCCGCTGAGCGTGTCACACCAAGCGCTTGAAGAGCTGCTATTACTTCTACAACTACCCATGCCTTCCGCTGCTCAAGCCTGACAAGCTGTTTACTCTTTTTGTTTTCGTCAGTCGGATGATGGGAGCACCAGGGGATCCGTTTCCACAACATTAATTCTTTGAAATGTGGAGGTTTGTGACAGGATGCGTAGCAAAGGTAGCGAAGACATGGATCCCTCTCTATTATGGACAATATGTTTGAGCTGTCAATTACCATCTGTCACTTTCTCCCTGTTGTACGCGATGTGAGTGTGTGAGTGTGTCTGTGTGTGTAATTTAACCTCATTAGTCATCCTTTTTTTGGCAACATCCTTTCAAGCTTCCTCCCTGCCGTGGCCGTTTTTGCACACAAAGCATTGCTATTGTGAGACATGATAAAAAAAAATGATTCAAGTCTGAGCCCTTATTGAACATGACATGCTAAAGCAGGTAATTTCACTCTGTTGTTTGGGGATCCTGAAGAGGGAAACATGAACATAATCTGGCTATACGCTGTAAAAAAATAAAATAAAAACATCTCATAAAATACAGTAATTTTCATTAAGTAAATTGAGCAAATATGGAAGATATCTCTAATTTATCAAACAAAACTATGCAAAAATATTAAGTCAATTCTTTTCAATACTTCTGTTTATTGTGAATAACTGTATGTAATTTTAGAAATATATTTACAATATTAGACTTGAGTTTAACAGTTTGATATCTTTGAAATATTCACATTAAATAGTTCTGCAATTTCGATCAGTTTGCGTGTATTTTCATGCTAAACAGTAAATGCTCTGCACTTATATAGTGCCTTTTCCTACCTTAGTGGTAGTCAAGGTGCTTTACAGTGTGTTTCTCCATCACCCATTCACACACACATTCACACACACATTCACACACCAGTGGCGGCAGAGCTGCCATGCAAGGTGCCTGCCTGCCATTGGGAGCAACTTGGAGTTCAGTGTCTTGCCCAAGGACACTTCGGCATGCGGAGGGGCCGGGGATCGAACCGCCAACCTTGTGATGAGTGGACAACCCGCTGTACCACCTGAGCCACAGTCGCCCATGTTCATGTCAAAAAGCTATTTTCTTTCAGTTTTATGGTTATTCAAAGTCCCAGGTTTTTTATCATCAATTTTTTGTAATTTTTTTGACTTTTTTTATTTATTTTTTTACAGTGTATGGTTGAATCATGAACATTTGCACCTATTACTAATACTGTGCTTACAGATATTATACACAGATGAAAACACATTCAACATTTTTGTTGGTAAAACTTCTATAAATATATAAATATGTGTAATTTAGCAAACAAATATATGTAAAGTCACAAAACTAAGACTTCATTATCTGTTCATTGTGACTATCTGTATCTAAGTTTAGAAATATATTTACAATATTAAACTTGAATGTAACAGCTTCATATCTATGAAATATTCATAAATTTGTGCCTATATTTTTAAAATCTATCAATGCAAAAAATATATTATTATATTATTATTATTTAAAATGACAGGTTCTTGTGTTAGACATTGAATTTAAATTGTTTTTGTATGTTTTTTGACATTTTTGTTATATATACATATGTATTTTTTACAGTGTATGGGTTAATCTCACATTTGCATCTATAGGTGATAAATAAACAACTATAGCATTTTTATTCTGTTGCTAATTAAGAAACGGCTACCAGATAAAAGTGTTTTTTCTCCCATTACTGCCGTCCTACACTTGGCAACCTGACAGTTTAAATTGTGCAGAGAGAAACAGCGTCTACATTTTACATCATTCATGCTACATTTCCTGGTGGTTGCCTCGCACGCTCCTTTGTTGTGTTTAAGTCAGCTGGCCGCTTCCTCGCAGGCTCTGAACGAGTCATGTTTCACTCCTAGACCTCCTCCTATCGCACTCACCTGAGCCTTTTCAGACAGATCCGAGGAATATTAGGCAGAGAAAAGACGGCGGCCTGTCCGGCTTTGATAACATCTCGGCAAAGTGGGATCTAATGAAGAAGCGGAGCCGGAGCTGACCTCCCCTTCCCGCTGTCTCATTCACGCTCACAAAAAAAAGGCTTCACTGGCGTTACAAACAAGGAGAAACACTACAGAGGGCCGGGGCCAATTAGCGCTGCTGTCATGGATCCCTATGCAGCTAAAGCTTCTGTGTAGTGTAATCACATCACTGCAGTACACAAACTCTTATATCTTAAATATACAGTATCTGTGAACGCCAAGAACTTGTTTTGGCATCTCCACAGCAGGGCCCATTGCAATTTTCAGTGCCAGAGCCCTCACAGCTTGTGTTGAACACAAGACTGATAGCATCATCTATCTGAAGCTATAGTCTTGCCGGCAAATCATCTGTTTTTCTGCAGTGTGTATACGGACACACAAGCAAGAAGAGAGGCGCAACTAATGAGTTGAAAACTGCAGGCGAATAGGACCTTCCTTTGTTTTCTCAGCACCAAGTGCAGAGGGATACGAAGATATAACGAGAATGAATTAGAAATGTGAAGAAAAGGGTCAATATTGAAGCAAATGTGATTTCATGGGGAAAGTTAATAATATTATGGGAATAGCGTCATAATTTTACAAGAAAAAGAAGGCAAACTACTGCAAAAGACATGCTTGGATATCCGAATAGTCTTTTCTTGTGACTGTGAAGAGCCAGCCCTACCCAATGGGGCACCCGAGGCGAGTTTTTATACGGCGCCCCCCTTCCACCGTCGATTTACAAACGCTCCCCGATTTTGTGGCGCCCCCTGGAGGCCACGGCGCCCTTACATTTGCCTATATTGCCTAATGGCCTAATGTGACCATGACAAACTCCACACAGTAAGATCCCAGGCGTCCTAACCGGGACGTGAACCGGGGATCTTCTACCTGTGAGGCGACAGTGTGAACAACCGAGCCACCGTGCATCCCCGTTTTCCATCCAAAGATTTTTAAAATCATGACGTACACGGTGAGTAAACATGTGCATCTTTGTGTTCTGTGTCTGCATAGCTGTGAGTTTAAGCCTGCACTGCAATCATTACACCTTTCAGTCTCGCGGGTTCGAATCAATTATTCACCAAAGGTCACGGCGAGAGCACAAACAAACCTGCTAATTGGCGAGGGATGAAAAGTGCCCACAAATAGCCATGAATCACTTTGCAGTCCTCATCTAGGCTTTGGTTTGGCACAACGGCGGCGCGAGCATAGCTGAATTGCATCTCACCCTCCCTGTGACCGAATATAACTGCAGCGTCTTGGCTGGTGCTTGTTGTGGTGGAGGATTCACACTCGGAGGGAAGTCAGCAGGAGGAGTAGGAGGGGATTCGTACATGTTGTGTAAAAGTCTGTTTGAATCTGGCTTGGATTCTTTAATATTCAGGAGTTTGGCTTCCAGAAGATCTGGCTGATAATGTTTTCAGAGTGACTTCAGATGAATGGGGTGCTGGGGTTTGGATTCATTGTCGGGAACACATCAAGAGCACTCACTGAGACTAAATGTGTTAAGTGTAGAGCATGATCGGAAGTAGTGATTCCAGTAAAGTGTAGCTGAAACCATGAGTAAATTTCAAATGTTCTTTTAGATTTGTTCTGTACTTTCCTTACAGACCACATACTGACGTGCCCGGGGTTTCACACTTGGTTTGTGTTGGAGCTGAAGGCCGTTAGAGGCTCAGTCAGAGCTGGAGTTCCATCTGAAACTGTAAACATATCTTAACTGAACTCATGGCTTGTTACTGGCTTGCTGTGAGTTTTTCCTCTGTCAAGACAAGGCGAACTACTGATCTGCTGCATTTTTGCCTCACTGGATTCCATTTGTGGGTTGTACATGGAAAATGTTGATGCAGTTTTTCCAATACATAGACAGGAGCACTACATTTACACCCAGCACGAAATTAAATACAGAATTTACGTATAACAGTTATGTATTGCAACGGAAACTATCAGACAAATAGTTTTTTTTTCTTTTTTACATTAATAGATACACCGATCAGACATAACATTATGACCACTTGCCTAATAGTGTGTTGGTCCCTCTTATGTGGTCAAAAATGCTCTGAACCATTGGGCATGGACAAGAGGACCTCTCAGGGTGTCCTATGGGGTCTGGAACCAGGACGTTGGCACTGGATCCTTTGGGTACTCTGGCTTGTGCAGTGGGGCCTCTGTCAATCAAACTAGTTCCACTGCATCCTGTTGATGCTTGATCAGAATGGGGTGTAGGAAGTTTGGAGGTCAGATCAACATGTTGGGCCATTGTCATGTTCCTCAACATGTTCCTGATTGGTTGATGTTGTTTCCATGTGGTGGGGTGCATTTTCCTGCAGGGGTAGGCCAGTGACATTTGGGATTTCCATTGAGGGACACATGAGGGAGTGTGCTTGTTGTTGGACAATGTTTATTTGGGTTTCATGTTCATGTTGCCCCCCCATATCAAGTGAATTCATGTGGATGGACACATTTACTTAAACAGCTCAATCATGTTTTTGAAATTATAACCGTTTTGGCTTCGTGTGTAAGTCAAAGCCCAGAATAAGAGAGCTGACTATTGGAAATGTAAGCACACTCCAGGCCTGAAGGGGCAATATTGAACAGCAGTGACTTAAGTGGAACTAAAAATTTCCACAAGTGCTTCTGCGGGACCAAAATATACCTGCGCACCTATTCAGACAGCATGGGTTAAAATGTTCGGTCTGAAGTCAGTCCGCCCTATTGTCTCACTCCTGCCAACAACCAAGTCACAGCTTCTGTTCCTCCTTGAAGACGCAACTGGTAGGGAAAGCATTTGGGTTGATTATTTTGTATAATAATATGATTTAAGTTTAATATCATTCATATTCATAGAAATATTTAAGTTGATTAAAAAGTAAATGAAGTTTATTTAATGACTAAGCCCTATCAGTGGCAATTTACTCTGTTGTGATGCTTTAAAGGAAAAACATTTATGTTTATGAACCATTAATGTGTGTGTTTTCTGTTTATGTTAAGGCTATCAACCTATTAAAATCATCATTGTATCAGATCGAGTTGTCCCTTTGCTTCCTTCAAGTGGGTGAACAGGCCTTTTCAAGTTGGGCAAAGCTGTGATGAAACACCTGCAGAACTTGACGGTGTGGATGGGGCCCATGTCTCATCAACATGGATGTTAAAATCCAAGGTTTTCCATCAGAACACCACATAGTACCAATATGATCAATGTTATTCACTTCACCTGTCAGTGGTCAGAATGTTGGGGATGATCAGTGTATATTGGCTTTATGTAGCTGATGTGTATACTGTGTGCTTGTATGGTGAACTTACACTCTCTACACAAACAGATCTGAAATGATCACATGTATAGTTTGCAATTTGGAATTTATTAAATGAAGACGTAGAAACCACCACACAATCAAAATTTGCTTGTTTAAACTATAAATACAAGACCCATGAGCACATCTGGCAGGCCAAGCACCTCTGGCACCTACAAAGGAGAAACTAGCGTCTGTAAGCTTAAGCTGCAGTTTCAACTAACTAAACTAAGGTGGTCAACGTTACATCCAATTAACGTCTAAACATCAGCATGTTTGCATTGTCACTGGGCCACTGCAGGAACATGTGGGTCATTTTTGGGGTGGCCTACACCTTTGAGCCTGTTCCAACTATAGGAAACCTGCAGGGCCTCTTTTTGAGCATCCCTGAAAAACTGCTCTATGCCGGTTGGTTAAACTCTCAGATGACAACAGGCACTATTTTTCCTTTCCTGTTGATGTCGTCGTTGAGTAACTGTCTTCTCCTTTCAAACATCCATCCATCCATCCATTATCTATACACCGCTTAATCCTCTGTAGGGTCACGGGGGGGCTGGAGTCTATCCCAGCTAGTCTAACATGACACACCCTCCATGGAACTGGGGTAACGTCTAGTAAACGATTGCCGTTGTTTTGGACGCTCTGAGTAGACATCACTGCCAAAGCTCTGGGATTCTGCACCACACTGGATACAGAAAGCATGCAAGGGCCGATTACATCTGCACCACTTCGCAAGTTCCTGCAAAAGAATGCTGCATGTCGTGAGCTTGTAAGTATTTAGCTCAAAGCATCACTGTGTCAGAATCACAGAGCCACCGCTGGAGTACTCATAAATTCTTTAAGTCTGGGGCTTTATTGCTACATGGTCGGGTGCCTATCCAGTGTGACATGAAAGGTTTACTTTAAATAGATAAATATATAAAGCACAAGCAAATAGTGCGATGTCGAGGTGTATTTTGGAAATTCTTCTGCTCTTTTTCAGTCTATTTGTGTTAACATTTTAAATATGAGAAAATAAGGGACAGAGATCAGTGTTTTTGGCTTTTCCACTGCTTATAATTGAATGGTGTCACTGACATCTGTTTTTTTAAGCCAGGTTTGTGTTTGCCCTGATCCCATACGGAGGGTAGGAGGTTGCCTGTCACCTCTTAATCCTGTGCTTTCCAGGTGAAAGAGTGAAATAGCGAGG
The DNA here is from genome assembly GCA_024666655.1 of Dascyllus trimaculatus. NCBI lineage: Eukaryota > Metazoa > Chordata > Actinopteri > Pomacentridae > Dascyllus > Dascyllus trimaculatus. Next base: position 18,539,453 of record CM045467.1, on the reverse strand, counting down.
GGAAACTGCTGCTGTCGAGCCCTGATTGGAACCCTGTCTGGGCTAATAGCGTGATTATGTCTGAGTCGGCCTGCGCCAGCGCTGCCAGGGTTTTTATTCAGTTATATCTGGGCCTCCTCCTGGGTTTTGTTATGAGTAGTGTTATCGAATGTGTGAATGTAAACATTGTCAGGAGGAAACGCGGAGGAGGACAAATGCGCTCGCGGGAAAACACGCAACGCTTAAAGTGGCCGAATCATTTTAATACATCACAATCGAGGCAGGAAGAGCTGCTCTTGTTTATCGATTGTGGAGATTTTTCACTCATGAATAAACCCGGTGATTTGCAAGGTGCCAAAGTTAATCTGCTTTGCATAAATAAATTGTTAAGCAGCATCTGTTCCTTCGACAAGCTTGAAATGGAAGTCAGGAAATCAGAAAAATGCCCAATTATTCATACGCTACTGACAAACCTGGACATGCAAATGAAATTATGAAAACGCCGTAAGATGTGGATGGGAGGGCGTCATGGTAGCGATTATTTGACGGGACCTGTAATCACAAAGGCAATCAGTGATGTTACGGCTCATGCAAATTCATCGGACGCTATGGGATTGAGCGCTATGGAAGGGAATGAGGCGAGGTCAAAGTGCGTGGGCACGTGAGAGCGCCGTCCTCAGGAGCAGGCTCGAATTCAAGGACTTGCCGAAGGAAAATTACAGGAAGTCAAATGGATTACATTTAAATAATCGTCTCCAGTGCCACATTTTACAGCATATATGAACATCTCTTGATTTGCCAGGTTTAATTGAAGCCTTCTTAGTCATTGATCATGCACTGGGATTTTCCAGGCCAGCAGAAAGAAATACACACATGCAGTTATAAGAGTATTTCAAATTAATTACTCAAAGGAAGAACAGTCACTCCAAGGGGAAATGAAATGTATCAACTGGAGTAAAGGTTGGATATTAAAACATCATCAAACCATGTTTTTAGCCATGCTAGCGGCAAAGTCTAGTAAACACACATGGTCCTCAGAGGATGCATCCTACTAATTTTGGTGATTGATTTTTTTCATTAACATTTTGCAGAAAATGTCTCAACAACTACTTTGTGCATACAATCCTGGTCCCTTAGGGTGAACCACAATGTTCGGGGATCCACTGACGTTTTATTTAGTGCCAAAACAAGGCCCATTTTTATTTGTCCAATACCTTTGTTTACAACTCAATACTTGCAAGCAATAATGGTACTGCCTTGAGCTTCAGCTGTACTGTGTGTCTACTGTTGACGAGCAAAAATGTTGAATACCAACATGCTAAACATCAGCATGCTAGATTTGCATTTAACTCCAACTGTGGTTGTGCCTAAGCATGGAGAGATGCTAGCATGGCTCTAAGTAATGTAGTGTCCCGCTACAATAGCTAGTCATGTCGCCCAGTTGTTGCTGCACAGTGGCTCAGTTGTTAGCACCGTCGCCTCACTGCTAGAAGATCCCCGGTTCACGTCCCGGTTAGGACGCTTGGGATCTTCCTGTGTGGAGTTTGCATGTTCTCCCTGTGCATGTGTGGGTTTTCACTGGGTTCTCCGGCTTCCTCCCACAGTCCCAAAACATGAACTGATTATTCTAACTTGTCTGTAGGTGTGAATGAGAGTGTGCTTGGCTTTCTGTCTCTATGTGTAGCCCTGTGATAGACTGGTGACCTGTCCAGGGTGTCCCCTGCCTTCGCCCGAGTCGGGTGGGATAGACTCCAGCCCCCCTGCAACCCTACAGAGGATTAAGCGGTGTATAGATAATGGATGGATGGATGGATTCTTCAGCCTTGACTTTGGCATCTGTCAAACATGAGCTGCTTTGTCATCTGTTTTTTTTCTCTAAATTCACAAAATTAATAAAACAAACACCATGCTGTATTGAAGAAGACTTCAAACTAATAATTGAGACCATAAACTCATTAGGAAAATGTTTAAACTTGGGTCTATACAATTGACTTCTTTTTGAGGCGCCTCCTGCTGGTCATTAGAAAGAATGCAGGTTTAAGTCACTTCTGCGTTGGCTTCACATTTCAGATCAGGAGGCTAGATCCATCTTTTACATGTAGTCAGTGCTCCCTACACTGGTGCAGACAATGCCACTCAGTTTTTGAAGACATGAAGCTAAATTACTTCTTGACCCTTTAATAATTGTGCATTTACCAGTGAATTGTTGTCAGATTTTTGTTGTCATTGTAAATATTATCCACACTATTTGGAGCTTTCTGTTGAGGATGTCATGTGCCTTTTTAAAAAGGTCTATTTTGTTTCAGATGACTTTAATTTCACTACAGCTATGTTTCTAAAAGAATATCCATATTTACTTTTCTCAGTTGCAAGGGAACATTTGGTCTTGAGAACAAAAGCCTTTTGCACCAGTCCACAACTAGCTCTAAATGACAACAGAAAGTTGAGTTTTCTCATCCCTGGCTTAAAACCTCGAGGAATACAGCCATGTGCAGTTGAATTCCCTTGATCTCTGAGCCAGCTAACTAAAAAAAAAAAATCCAGTTCAGACTGAGCATTTCAATTAAGGAGTTAATGTAGTGGTACCAATGGGTAGCACACAGAAATAGACATTCCCCACTGTCTTTCCTGACTCCCACTCAGTCTGTTTCTTCCCAGCTGTTTTGCAGAAACAAACATCCATCACCAGCCATTTGTGAAGCAGGCGTGTTTGTGTGTGTGTGTGTGTGTGTGTGTGTGTGTGTGTGGACATGTGCCAAGTGAACAGCTAGTTTCTGTGCTTTCTATCTGTGTGTCTCCCAGGTGACACGTCGCATCTCGTCTCCACGGTGACTCGCATTTGTTTAGAGGGGTCCAGGGTTTGGGGATCAGGAACACGAGCACACACACACACACCTGCATACAAGCCAACGAACCCAACAACCTGCAGTTACTGCAAACACTCCTGAATGCACGCACATGCTTGGTGTTGACTCAGACACAGGGGCGCCATACTGTGGAATGCTTAATGATTGAAGGGGGCAGAGCTGGACAGCAGCCCTGGCACATTTCAAACATTACACATTTTACTCTTTTGAAGCCCTGTGAGCTATTTTCAAAGGATGCTCGACTTTTTCATGTGCAAAAACACACTTTCGGCCTGCCATATCACATCACGCCAACAGGCTGTGTAAAGTGCGTCCTCTGGAAAGACTGCGGCGCATTAATCCAGTGCAGGTGCACTCATGATTAACTGACTGGGTATTATGAGAGGGAGCGGAACAATCAAGTAAAGAAAGGTCACAACACTGTTGGGAGTGAAGCTCCGGTCCCAGGTGCTCCACTTGAGCTTTTCCGGAGTCTCAATTTTGTTCTGGTGTGAGCCGGTGGCCCTCCAGGCTGCCTTAAATGGGTCGGAGTGAGCCTGCAGAGCCCAGAACATCCTCAAGACCTGCAGCACAAAGTCAACAGTAAGTCATCTATTTATTTTATCTTGTGGAAATTATCTATTCAAATTTGCAATAGGGTTCATGGTAATTTGTCCTCTAGGCTTTAAAATCTGCCAAGTAAGATAGGATAGGTTAAATATGACTGTGCTTTTAGTGTGGCTGTCAAACACTCTATGTTAAAGTGTCTATGTTCAGTTATTTATTTCATGTTGTGATCTGTTCTTCGTTCTAATCGTTCTGGATGCCAGTAAGAGGTCAGATGCAGGTGTAAGAATGCATGTGAGCATCTGAGAATGACATAAAAACCTCAGTAAGATGCTAAAATTCTTACACGAAATATGAGCAGAGGATGTTGTGTGCCATTGGGCCAGGTTTTTCTTCTATATGACCACAGTTTAAAAGTGCAGAGGCTGAACCTCACATTCTCCCACACACACACTGTCAGATTCGGAGAAATGCTTCAACACGGAGACTGAGAGGGGAGAAAAATATATGGTTCAGCGTTTCCTCCTCACAAGAACAGCACAGTAATCAATTCCGTTTAGTACAAATCCAATGCACTTAAACTTCCAGCGCGAATAACCAGAGGCTGCAGAGCAGAGGTACATTTATCGATAAAGCAATTAATTCAAGCCCCTCCTCCTCCTCCTCCTCCTCCGGCTGCTGCTCCCCCATCCGTGGAAGAGGACACTCGGGTACCCGTTACTCCTAAAAGTAACTAATTAATTCATTAAAATGTAATAATTTATTCATTTATTAGCAGATATGTGTCGCAGCATGTATTTTTGAAATGTGAAGTCCTTCAGCAGGGACAGGAAGTTAAGCTAAGTCAAAATACCCCGCGTGCATTTCTTCATTAGCTAGCTTGCTATCAGAAAGTGGCTATTTTTAAGCTAGCTTTGGTGAAAAACAAACAAATTAAGGTATTTGGGATAATTGTAAGTGGCTAATTCAACTTTTTTAAGTGTTTACTGTGAGAGAGTAGCGTTACTTGACTCTCTCTGTAACGTCGTTACTTTCTTTGGTTCGTGACCGGAGCGTCATTTACGACAGCACACTGCTGACTTCACGGTCCATTGAAATTTTAATAGGGGGACTGGGTGAGCACCAGTCCGTCCACCGGAGAGGAGGGAGACGGGGGACGGAGGCAGAAAGAGAGGCAGAAAGAGCATCCACGGCTTCTCTGTCACCCCCGTCAAGTCTGACACGAAAGGATAAGAGCGAAGAGCGCGGCCGGAATTGTACTTTTCGACGTAAGAGCTTAACTTCAGGGGAGTCAAGGTGAGTACGGAGGTGGAGGGTGTAAAAACCCACTTATAGCAATGCAAACGTAAATAGCTGTAATCGTAACTAGCGATAATTTTAACGTTTTGATCTCTTCTGTATTTGTTTTTATTATTCCAACGTTCAAGTCACACGCGTGTCAAGCTATAATCGATGGTTTTCGTTTTATTTTGAAAACCGTGCCCGGTAGTCGCGCTTCTATTTTTGCCGTCTTCACACACTCCCGTGTCTCAGAGCTCGGTCGGCTCGCAGAGACAGCAGGATGCCAGAGGGAGCACTCCGACACACGGCGTCCGTTTTACCGTCTCCCGACGTCGTCTCTCGGTCACAGCAACTCTGATGGGCGTTTTTACCTACCTTTTGCCGTCCTCCACGCTTGGATATTTTCGGAAGCCACGAAATGAAGCGAATGAATGTGAGCAACAAGAAGTATCCTGTTGTTGTGCCTGTCTCCAGCATCACCAGTAGTCCAGTACTCTCTGTGGATGCGGTGCCTCACTGATTTCTTAGTTGTCTTGTTTTCGGAGGATTTGATGTAGTGTTCAGTAGTGGACTACCCAACTTTCCCCCGCTGTTTTTGTTGTCTTTTTCGAGGTTTTCCGTGTTTGAAACAAAGATTTCAGGATAGACCAACTCCGGAAAACCAGCGACTTGACATCTGCTCCCGGCGGAATAACCATTCTTAGCGGTTATTCGCCTTTACAAGCATCTTCTCTGGGGTGGGAACACGACTGATGCTTGCCTTGCTCGCCTATTCGAGTTCTGTATCGTCTCGTTCTGTTTGTCTGTTTTGTCCCACAGTGGCATGAAAATTCATGAATGCGTCCAAGGACATGTATACAAATTACGCATGCACAATGACGGCAGTAGGCTGTGCGTAATATCCTATTATTATATCCCTACCACATGAATGCAATAACCAACACATTCAGTTCCATCCCTGTGTTTCTGGAGAAGATTTGACAGATCCATCCTAACTTGATTGGCGTGTGTGTGTGTGTTTATCATGGGCGTTATGACTGTGGCAAGAAAGACTGGACACGCATGTCTCTTACAGATTTTAATGATACTAACTTTAACCAAAATTGTAAAACATTTATTTCAAGCTCTCAGCATTATTTTGTCCCCCATCAGTGCCTGTAAAATTCAATTTACAACCCATTAGATGCAGCTCCATGCTTTTGCCATAATTAACGCCCCGCTTGTGTGTGTGTGTGTGAATGGATCAGGGGGGGATCTGCGCGCAAACATGCACGTCCATGTCCATGCGCCTGCGTGTGCGCCCCTGGCCGCGCTAACGTGCCCCTTCTGTGCGTTTTGTATGTGCAGCCACGCTGGAAGTCGCCTCCCATGTGGCCGTCGGGAGTGGGGAGCAGGCAGCCCTGCCCGCGGGAGTCGGCGCTGCGCAGGGCGGCCATCAGCGGCAACATCAACGCCCTGCCGCCGCACCACGTCCCCACCGGCCGCAGCGTCCGGGTCTTCATCTGTTCCAACCCCGACGGTAAGAGTCACCGTGACACCCACCCCCCCATCTCCCCTCCATCAACCCCGTCTTACACACTCTGGGGATCATCCCGATGACACAAGGCTTGACAAAAATATTTTGCAGCATCTTGAGATTTAACAGTGTCTCTTGAATGTTCTAAAGTGGTTTGCAAGATGTACCTTAAGTTCTTGAAAAGTAGTCTCAAGTGGAATTGACAGCTTTAAGCCACAATCATTTTACTCTAAATATAGCACACTGTAATGTTAAAGTGTTTGGATGCATCTGTAAGCTGATGATTTTGTTTTCCAGTGTTGATTTACATCTCTTAGAAAGAAAAGTCAGGATTCTCAGATGAAGTTGTGGTGTACTGCTCCGACATCTGACAGCTTGATACAAAAATTAGTGAATTCTTATTCCAATAATGAAATGTAACAGCAGATTGCTCCGAACACAGAGTGCATGGTGTGAGCAGAGTGCAAGACAGCTGGGTCGAGAGGGAGACACCCAGTTGCAGCTCTGTATTTGAATATGCCCTCTGGGCAAGGGGGTAAAAATAGGCTCAGTAAAACTGGAGTAAACAAGGCAAGCGAAGTAGAGTAGGCTAAGAGAGAGGGAGAGAGAGAGAGGAGGGCATGCCAAGGATTAAAAGTGAGGTTGCTTTTGTCGATGCATCACTGTCATTCGCTTTTCCCTCGCAAATTGCTGTGGAGCCCCAAAAAAAGGAATGACTTGACCTCAGATTATTGCTGCAGTAGATAGTGAACACCCTGACATTGTTTAGCCACCTGTAGCTGACTCAGTCATTCAAACCGTCCGGTCTCAGCACGAATTTAACGCTCCAGCCTACATGTGGATGGAAAAACGATGAGGGGACTATTCCAAGTCGTTCTTTTCACACCATCCGCACAAATGGAAAGACACACACTTCTCCGCCTGAGGCATGAGGAGAGCTAATTATGAACTGCTGTTTCCAGTGAAGTGAGCTGCTGGTATCCAGCGCCATATCCTCGTAATGAAGCCACAGAGATGCGCTCGGTCTTATTTCAAGTGGCAGCACAGGAACACCGCAGATCCTCGTGCAAGTTCACCTCAGTCAGGTCATATTTGCATCATGGTATTCTTTGCGTTTGTTTTGATCCGTTTTGGGAAATGAGATCAGAGTTCAGTCCATTAGCTTCATTGTTAGTTCCATAACAGATTCATATTAGTTCTCAGATAGTTTCCTGCACTTGCAAACTTACTTACCTACTTGTAGGTTAACCATAACAGAAGCCAGTCACTTATACATTTAACCCAGGTCAGCCTTGCTCCAAAGCCTGTTTCTACATGTTCACTAGAGGGGGCTATCCATGCACTTATTTATTACCGTTCACCGTGCTGTACATGCAGACTGTGGTTCAATCAGACTGTTAATAACTTGACACAAATGGATAAAAGTCGCATTTTGATGGCTCTCAATCACAGTACTGTACATTTAAGCTTACAACTAGAAAGCCACGGCTTTGAAATTGAATCAGCAACTCTTTGTCTGAGCATGGCATTTGTCCTCCTGTTTCTCGAAGGGCTAAATGTACAAGGAGTTGCTGAATGCCAGGTAGACTCACTCGCGCTTTGACAAACTTCCCTCTGTAACAGTTTACAAAATATATGTTGCACATAACTGTAATTCCACTCTTTTGCAATAGCAGACACTAGAAAGGTGAGCGTCGCTTCCCCGCGGTGATAATCGCACTATCATAACAGTATATTTTTATCGTGTCTATGTGATCGGGGTACCCAAATTTTATGTGCTCTGTGTTATGGTGTTGGCCGTGCTGAATATACTGACCCTGATGTCCTTAATCAAAAGCCACAGACAGCTACGATGAGCTCCCACTGCTGTATTCACCCTCACGGACCTCTGCTGTGTTGTCCGTAAAGGGGCACAACACAATTTTAAAGGTAATTTAGGAAAAGCACATCGCCTGCCTCAGAAGAATTTGATAGTAGAAGTAGTTTTAGACATCAGAGCAGCATGCAGATGCCATAAGTTTGGTGATATAGAGTCTATAGAGGTATTACAGTGTTAGCTAAAATGTAAGCCAAACAGCTAATCCGAGGGAATTTACATCCTCCCGCCATGATGTTAATGAATCACACAAGTTCTTGGCTCAGGTGTGTGTGGCCACAGTCGATCAATTAAAAACCCCCGCTATCTGTTCTTGCCAGGGAGCAGGACGGCAGCGGCAAACCCCGAGAAAAAGCCGACCGTGATTTATTTTTGTGCGCCTGTGTGTATCGCTTTATGCAGCCTGTCTCGTCGGTCGATACATGCGCGTCAGTGTGTTCGCGGGGATCCATATAAGCATATCAAGACAACTCCATTACCTTGCTGTAGTCACCTCAGGGGGCCGCGTGCTGTAGCCAGCTATTTGTATGCAAGCTCTCACTTAAGCTGTTTAAAGTTGATAAAAGCACGAGGCCTTAGGGATGCGAGGCGTAAAATCATCTAACCCTCCAACGCATCATCATCAAGGCTATAGTATGTCACCACAGGGACCACTAATTACATTATGTTTCACCCCATAATTATTCCCTGTGTTCTGATTTGCTCTATTTATCTTTTTTAGTGTGTGTTGTAGGATCTTAGTGCAGATTTCCTTTAAAAATCTCTCCCTAATTATCCACTTTTTTGAATTGAGTCTGGTGAAGGAGAACAAAGGGGAGAGTGGGGTGATGGCAGGGAGGACAGAGAGAGAGAGATGACAGGTGGGGAGACTGTGTCAAGGGTGGCTTTTGTTCAATAAATTGCTTCTCCTGAGCTGGCGAGTGCCGGATTTTTTGGACGAGCCGGGCCCCATTCTGCGGCATGCAAAGTTTATGACGCGTGCCATCGAGCTGATTCCTCCCCTCTCGCGGCGTCCTCTGCCTCCTCGCCGCTGCTCTTTTTCCTGAAGGGAGAGATGGAGCTCACTCGGACTGGTTTGGCAGCAGCTTTCAGTGACCTCTCTTTGAATTTTCCGGAGCGTTGTGAGGCAATTCTGCACCCCCAGGACGTCGGTTCTGACAAATTCAGCCGTTGCCCTGGCGTACTCATCGAACTCCCTGGGCGTTTGAGCCGTTTCAGGGGAACCACTGTAAAAATGTTTCATCAGGGAATGATGGGGATGATAGCAAGCAGCCTGCTACAGTAAAATTACATATCATCCACTTGTTACAAACACAATTAACCAATAAAACTAATGGGGGTTGCAGGCAGCTTAAAAGTAATGGAAATTTTATTTTAGGTGTACGTGAAGGGCCCTGCTGAGTTTGAGGGCTTAATTGTGATAATTGACATTGAAAACTGAAAAAACAGCAGCTTCCAATGCACGCTTCATTCAGTGTCTTCTTGGAAGACAATACATGTGGGAGTCTCTTACTATTTTTGGCTACACTTAAAGTCGCAATAAAGGTGCTCTCTGACTGTTATCTGAGTTTGGCTGACTGCCAATTTGATGTCTTTTTCTTGGGAGGAGGCATTGATCTTTTCAAACTGATTTCCAGATATAATTTTTGGGATGTACTTTACGATAATAAATGTTGATGAGTAGCAACTTCACATCAAAAATGACACGAAATCGACTGCACTTATATTGGGATGTAATGCTCATCTTCTCAGTTTCTCTAGCGCTTGCCAAATCAAGGACACTGACAAGCATTAAACACTACATTTTTGCACGGTCTTTAGTGCTTACATTGCAGTGTACCTGTGCAATAATCATACTGCAAAAAGTGTATATGAAGCGAATGTGACTGGTTCTGGAGCTACATGTCCCTGATTTGCAGCCGCTGGCCTCACCACCTACTATGCTGACATCCCCACCCCAACCTCTCCTGTTAGCCCCTCCCCCTTCATCCCCAATCCCACCTCAACCAGGTGAGGCAGATGGCTGCCTTCCCTGAGCCTGGTTCTGTTGGAGGTTTTGTTTTTGTTTCTTCCCACCATCACTGACTGTTTGCTCACATGGAATCCAAAAGCAACTTTGGATTGTTGGGTTTTCTGCTCTTTGTTCCGTGTTTAATTCGTTAGGTTTGTACCTTACTACGTAAAGCGCTGTCAGATGACATATGTTGTAAATTTGTGCTATATAGATAAAATTGAAATGAAATTGAAGTGTAGTAAGGCATCTAACTGAAATGCATTATGCCTCAACTTTTTTTGCAGCTCGATACAAAAAGAAAATTTACAAGGTTCTCATTTTCCACGACTAATATACAAGAGAAGTCTGTCTGAGAGACCGCAACTTACTTTGTTTTTGGATACACAATTTTTAACGTAATTTATGGTGACACAGAGTTTGTTATCATGTAGGTTCCACATGTGCACAGATTGTCTTGCAAAAAGAAACACATGGTAAGTTGTTGAGCTGCACAATTAGTGGTATATTGTTAATGATCATGATAATTAAATAAAACAATATTTAATTGTTTGAGCATGATTTATTTAAAATGTGCCACCGAAGATAAATTCACTTAATTTCAGCTTGGGTAAATCAGACAGTTGAATATGTTTGGTCACTGCAGTGTAAAGTGGCGAGACTAGAGGCTTCTCTGTGCACAGCCGGCTACCTAGCATCTACTGTAGCCTACTTGTGAGTTCAGTGAAAAGCAGATGGTCTGTGTACGTTTGGTGTATGTATTTTTTGCCTCTATCGGATGCACTGTTTTCAGGTACCTTATTTTATGTCTAATTTTGACGCAGATTCGGACATTAACAGGAATGTAGCACAACATGAAAATGAAAGCAGTTTATTTAAATGTGAAAATGCAATAGTAAGGTTTTGTCTAAATTAGTGAGTAATTATAACAAATAGGCTGATCTCAGTGTTGATCAAAATAATTACGTTTATCATTTTGGCCATGTTCGTGCAGCCTTCATCAGTTTTATGGAAATATTTTGGCAACGAAAAGGATGCTGTCGACCAAAAACAGGTACTCTGCTGGCAGTGCCTTGCAACTGTTTACACCACATGACGCAACATGACTAATTTGTTTGACCATTTGAAACAGAACCATGAAACTCCGTATTACAAAGCCAGATCTGAATAACAGCCAAAGCAGGAAACTATTTCAGATGCCTTTGCCATTGTTTTTTTATTTCCTATACAGTCTGCTACAAAATCACCCCAGTCATTCTAGAGTGATTAATTCTTTCAAAATAAAGGTATTCCAGCCACCGGGTTAAACTTCCTGTCATTTTTTTTTATATAAGAAAAACAAAATATCCCCATGTCATTTTTTTCAATATTGTGCAGTTCTAATACTGTGATTTATAAAAAGAATGAGACTTCAAGTGCGGTGGCATTAAATAGATATGCGACGGGAGAAAGTAAATGAGGTTGACAGACTAAACCTCACACTAAAAACTAAAGACAACAAGCCTGTTTTGCATCAGATCACGCAGTTATATCAAAGAAGCCCGAACATCCTCCAGATCTGCTAATGTTACAAAACAAGCAAGAACTTCCCACATAATCCGTGCACGTGGAATCCCATAATAACTCGGATAACCAAAGAGCTGGCTTCAAAATAAAAGTTGCTGCAACTACGTGCACTTTTCTAGTATATCCACTGAAGTGGCGCCACACCTTTTGTCGCTCTGTGTTGATACTTTAAATCATTGTCCAGCTCATATTACAGGATTACACTGGACATTAAAATGTAACAGGTTTTGTCAGGATGCAGGATGTTGATTCTGAAACTTCCATGAATTACATTATAGCATGCAGTGTCCATGGTTACCTACTATCTTTTACACAGAGAGCATCTGAGATCTTGAAAATCACTACTCACAATGGCTCACTATAACTGAGCTGTAAAATGTCCAGTGCATTTCTGGTATAAATGTGAACATGTTAAACCCTAAATGCCCCACTAGCGGCTTCGGAGGCAGCAGCTGCTCCCACAGCTGTTACCCAATGAACCTGTTATAGTACATTTTTTATGTTGGGTAGACTAACACAGGTTCTCCGTGCAGCCACTGTTCTGGTTATTTAATCAAACGCAAATTAAGTTACTGTCAAAGAGACGAGGGATTTTCCCACTCGCTGTTACTTCTTGTCCTACAGTCCCAACCGTCTTTTACTGCACGTTGTTGTTTTCCCCCCAGTGCTCAGCATCAGGTGTGGGTGGTGGCGCTGTAATCTTCAGTGGATCATTCCCTCATCTTGATACACATAACCTGTAAGGTCTCCCTGCGCTCAGGAAACGCGGGGAACATCTGGCATTTATGGATGGCTGATTTACACAGCCGCAATTTGCCTTCAGCATCTTCCAGGTCATTCGTTATCGATTTACTCACTGACTGTGCATTTACATCATTGCGGGTCAGATTGGCACAGTAGAGAGTTTATGTGGTACAGTGGATGGCATGAGCTTGAAATTTCTGAGCAACAGACGTGTGAATCCGGAGGGGGCAAAGTTTTTGTATTGTGAACAGTGTGTTTTCATACTTAACCATTCTGGCTCAGTTAAAGCCAACTCTGGTCTGTTTGCCGAGTTAGTGCTGTTTATTTGGGTTGATGAGAAAGCTGATCATAAAAGCCTGATGCGAACCAAACAACTTGGTCCTGCTCCAAGAAGTTCAGTTCATTTATGGTCTGAAAGCAAATGGACACAGTATTTTTGATAGCAGATATAAAAAAATCTTCTGCATATAGAAGAAACTGTACAATAGCCAAAGTACTTTTTTATTGGTACCAGGGAGAGCTAGGGCATCAGCAAAACAGCAAATGTTTGTGATCAGAGGTCACAGTCTCTGATAAAAGACAGGTATTTTAACAAAATAAAATGAGGAATGCTATATTACAACAAAAGTACATGAAAAAACAAAACCAAAAGACTATTCTATCCAAACAGAAAATACACAGGAAGTAGAAAGTATGTTAACAAAATAAAATGAGGAACTGAGGGCAGTGGATGCTACTTAAATAAAATAAATGAAGATAACCAAAAGAGGACTTCTAGAAGCTTGGGTACATATAATCTAACTAACAACAAACATAAATGAAAATCAAAACCTAATTACTAGTCTATCCCAACAGAAAATACACAGGAGGTAGCACCAGTGTATAAAAACTAACTTAGTGTCTTATCCAATCAGCCATCAGCTACAGGGGTGTAGGCGGGACGTCGAAGTCGAAGATGCCAATCAGGGTGCAGGGACTGACTTGCCAGGCTAGTTTTTGCTCACAATCATTTTTTATGAGCTCTTAATGTCACCAGATAACACAAAAATAAACATAAGAAGCATGACAGTCCAGATTTATCTGCAGTTAGTCACCAGAATTAGATTTTCAAATTTGGTTTCCCATGAAGCAGGATGATGTCACTAAAATAGTCCAATGAGTAAGTTATCTGTCAGTCTGTATGATGTGATGTAATACAGACTTTGTTTGCTGGTGAAATGTCAGTGTAAATATGAATCAGACCAGAACTAAAAAGAAAATATGTATTTGTAACAGTTCATAGCGCTTTACCTTTCTTTTTGTGCTTTTTTCCTTCTTCTTTTTTTGCAGCTGCAACGTGACCTTTATGTTTTTGAGGCTTAGCAGGGGTTTGCATCTTGTGGTGGATCTTCCGAGGTTACTGTCATGAAGCTTCTCTTTGATCGTTGACAAGGAAACATGAAACATACATCCTTGCTGTGCAGTCTTAAAGGGTTTATATTTAGCATGCGAATGATTTTCTGCTCTTGGTACTACCATTTTCTAGTTCCCCTGTGCACACCTGGTTTTTTGTAATGTACGGAGCTGTTGATTTTGGTAAACAAAGGGTCTGTTATATTCCTCATCTGCACCTCAACTCCCAAACAACTCAGTTCAATTAAATTTTATTTGTATAGCACATAATTACAGCATATTTCATCTCATAGCTTTTAACATAGTCAGGAAGAACAGCAAACAGAAAACCCAACAATCAAAAGTTGCTTACAACAAAATATATGAAAAACCATGAGCAAGAAGTCAGTGGCGGTGGGCAGGAAAGAAAAAAAGCCCCCTAGGATAGGGAGGGGGCAAACAAAAAACCTCTAACAGAACCAGGCTCAGGGAAGGCGGCCATCTGCCTCGACAGGTTGGGGTGGGAGTGGCAAGACAGCAGGCCAGCGGCTGCAGATCAGGGACGTGGAGCTCCAGATCCAGAAACATCCGCAGAGAAAACAAGCACAGGACCTCAGGGGAAACACAGAGTTAGTGGTGTGTAATGGTGATACGTAACAGTATAGAGAGAGTAGAGGAGGCCAGTGCATCATGGGAATCCACCAAAGATGTGTTGAATATTTTAAATGTACTTATTCAAGACTGTGAGGACCACAAGTGAAATTCTGCTCACCACTATGGTATCAGGGTGGATGCCAAAATCTCCGTAAAGCACCTTAGAAATACACCCACACATGCACACACTGCCAAATCCATGTTAACGCGGGCAACCACTGTTTCACAACATTGCTCCACTTACTAAAACACTTATCTTGTGGACTTCACTCTCTCTCTCTCTTTTAATCAACGATCTCTAGTTGTGTAGTTGTGCAGTACCAAGTGCCCCTGAAGTGTCGTCGTAGCTTGATGAGAGCGGAGTGATTGCTCTGTCAGAGCCTTGTCGATGAGACTCAGAGCGGGCAGCTGGAGAGTGACCGACGTCTGGAGGAATGAGGGACCAGCACAAGCATTGTCAGTGTAATTAATAGAGGGACAGCCAAGCAAAGAAAATATTGGTCCACTGAAATCGTATCTACTTTTCAAGCGATTGATTGGTTGCAGAGACAAAAAACATCTCTAGATGAACTCTTACTCGACCTGATTTAATAATTTAATAATCCCCATTGGGAAGAGAGGAGGCTTCACATCCAGCTTGGTCTGGGCGCAGCTATTACTACAGGCAGTTGCTGGAACCGTCAAAGGTGTTGCTGGATGCCGTTATAAAACAGTTTTCAGGCCAAACATATTAAAATATGCCAGTTCTGATACATTCACACCCAAAGCCTCAAGCCCAACTTAAAAAAAAACAAAGATAGAACATCCTGAAGCATTTAGATGATGCTGGTCATGAGCTGTGAACAGCTGTTTGGAATGTTTATATGTGACTGACTGTTGATCCTTTTTGACAAAATGCAGCCACACCAGTGATTTCCTTGACAGACTGTCATTTAGTTTGGAAGTGACTCTGCGCAAACGTGCAATTAAAAAAATTAGACCTAACAGTTTCCGTTTGGTGTGCAAGTTCAAAGCTGGAAAAATGCCGGGGTGTTCACAAGTAGTGTGTTGTTAAATAAAAGATTCACCCTCAGAAATGATTGATGTAGAGCTTTCAGATGAGAACATACTAACTACATATTAATGCCTTAATAATTAGCATTATTGTGATGTAATGCTTTTGATTTTTTTAATAAATAGTAGGGGTGTAACAATACACCAAACCAAACCGTTCAGTACAGGCACTTTCGGTTTGGTACAGAGGTGTAACGAAAATTTTAAGACTATTAAGAATGGCCAATGTACAGAATTGTTTTAATTGGGAACCTCGTAGTGCCCACAGGTGTGGCGGACCTTCTCTGTCTTGCGGAACTAAAAACAAGAAGGAGTTTCCAGTGGAACACAGGATGTGATGGACCGTTTTTCCTCCTGCCAGTGCTTCTGTGATGTATGGCTAGCCAATGGGATGGCTAATACCAACAGCAGGGGTGCCCAATCCTGGTCCTCAGGGGCCCCTATCTAGCACGTTTTAGATGTTTCCCTCTTCCAGCACACCTGATTCAAATGATCAGGATTGTTATCAGACTTCTGCAGAGCTTGATGATGAGCTGATCATTTGAATCAGGTGTGTTGGAGGAGGGAAACATCAAAACATGCTGGATAGAGGCTCTCGAGGACCAGGATTGGGCACCCCTGGCCAACAGCAAGAAGCCGGAGCTGGAAGATGCTCCACCATCACCTGTTTGGGATCACTTCGGTTTCCTGGTAAAGTATGAAAAAGGAGCAAAACAAGTGGACAAGACGAAAGTCGTAAGGCTCTCCAAACATCCGAAAAAGTATGACATTTATTATTTGTCATAACTCTGGTTTTACTTGACCAATCAACACAATTCAAAAACTGGTAGATAGTTTAAAATCTGCACTTTCGACACAAGTTGAAACGGAAACCGCTTCTTGCTGCTACGTTAACTTAAATCGGTCCGTCAACTCCAGAGGGTTCTGTATCGGACCGAACCGAACTGAACCGAACTGTGACTTCCGTACCGAGGTACTTACGGAAACATGATTTTTGTGTGTCGTTACACCCCTAATGAATAGTGACAAAAAGTCAAGCAGAAAAGTCAGAACATTCACTACGTAAGTTCTCACAAGTGTTGCTTTGATACGTTTCTCATATTTGAAATCATTTTAAAATGATTCGGGCTGTTGTTTCAACAAGCATTTTGAAGGTGTCATCCTGGACTCTAGGAATTCCTGATGGACATTTTCTTTTTTACTATTTTTACATTATAGTCTAAAAATAGTGAGCATGAAAGGAAGACTAAAGAGAAAGGAAGCATCAGGGACATTTGGCAGAATTTCTCCGTTGAATTGACTGCCCATTAGTTCCCCGAAAGGATGAGGGAGGGGGAGAGCAAAGAAAAGGAAGTGAGAAAGAAAATAAAGAGAGCTGACAGGACATATCTGAAAGGAACGATAGATTGGTCCGCACTATTGAAATAAACAGATTGGAAAATTGGAGGGAGGGACACACACAGTGAGAAAGCAGGCAAATGTAGGATCCAGTCTTTGTTCCCTTGCATGGGGGTGTGTAGACAACAGACACACATACGTCAGGCTGCCATAACTCATCATCATCGCACAAAAAAAAGGAGAGAGAGAAAGAGGGCGAGAGGCATCTCGCTGTTATCAGCACAATACAAACAACACAGTGTAGTCTGTCAGGTCACATCGACACAGAGTAGAGCAAGATGCAGCTTTGGATTGGACTTCCTCTCTATCTTTAAATACTTCCCAAACACACAAAGAGGTTTAATCTAAATTCCATAAATGCTGCTGTCTTTGCAGTTATGTCGTCCCCTGTGTCACCATGAGGCATGATGCATTTTTTTGTACTGTAAAGTGTCACTGATGGAACGAGATGCGAGCCCCACTGATGCATCAGCTGCCATTTATTTAATTTGCATACTATTACAGCCGTACGGTTTGAATTTGACATTTTGCTCGGGAAGCTGTGGGCGGATACATGTACGGTCACGGCCCAAAGCCTTACTAAAGATAGACGGGAGATAGATACGTCAGACTAAATTTGTGGGCTCCTCCGCTCATGCTGCGTATGACACGGTTAGCAGCTGAGGGGCTGTGTGTGCGCCGTCCGCCATGTCAGTGCCCTCATACGTGTGCGTGTGCAAGTCAGCCACTTGGTCACACGGGGCGTCTCTGTTGGGCATATTCTGTTTTTAACTATCCATCCACACCCTTCAGAAAGAGAGAGGGGAGAAAGAGACTGGGCCTGTCGAAGTAAATTACAGTAACCATTTGGAAGATGGCGAGAAAGAGAGGAGGAGAGAAAAGTGGGACACAACAACAAGCCGTGGGCACTCACTCTGTGACACTCCAACTGTCCAATATGATCACTGCCTTTGTAATGCTGGATAATCCCACATTCTTCAACAGTGTGTGTCGGCGCTGGCTCTTCTAGGTTAGTCGCATTTTTATGGGTTAAAAAAGGGGTGCATCTTTAAAACTCATATACCTACACACTAATATGGTGCTGATATAGGCTTAAATGATATGACTGAACTATGTGTCAATCAGCAGATTAATTTACTCTTGAATATTTAGGATTTTTGAGTTGTTGATCGAACAACAGAAGAAACTTAAAGATATGTGGTTATTAATGGTATTTTACTACATTCTTACGTTTTACAGATGAAGTGGCTTTTGGGTATATTCGAAAAATGATTGATGAAGTTAAATTGATAAAAAATTGAATTTTAGGTTCTTACAGACTTGGCAGAAATGTTATTTTGGATTTAGAAGAATAGAGTTATGTTGTGTTGAGGTGCGCTCAAGGGTTTAAGAAATCACAAAGAAAAAGGTTCAATAGTTTAAAAAAAACAATTTTGAGATATTTAACCCTCTGGACCCCAAAATCCACTGGCAGGTTTAAAAGGCATGATGTTTAAAAAAAAGCAAATAACTAAAAATGACACTGTTCATCAGAGCTAGAAACTGTGACACAAAAAACCCCAGAAAGAATCTCTTTTCTACTTTTCAGTGGTTCTTTAAACAGTCAGGTGTGATAAGTGTCAGAAAAAAATAACCAAATTTCAGTTTAAAATTGTGATTTTTAATCAAAATGTCAGTGGTTAGCAGCGTCTCCTCACAGCTAGAAGATCCCCGGTTCGCGTCCCGGTTAGGACGCCTGGGATCTTTCTTTGTGGCGTTTGTCCTCCCTGTGGATGTGTGGGTTTTCCCCAGGTACTTCAGCGTCCTCCCACAGTCCAAAGACATGCTGAGGTTAATTGATTATTCTAAATTGCCCGTAGGTGTGAATGTGAGTGTGCTTGGTTGTTTGCTTCTATGTGTAGCCCTGTGATAGACTGGCGACCTGTCCAGTGTGTCCCCGAGTCAGCTGGGATAGGCTCCAGCCTCCCCCGCGACCCTACAGAGGATTAAGCGGTGTATAGATAATGGATAGATGGATGTATTCAGATTCTGTGAAAAACAAAAAAACTCTGCACTCCTCCGCAAAAGCATGAAACCATTAATGATTCAGCTAGAACCAAAAGTCACATGACCCAAAATCAATAACTTTACAGCTGAACTGGATAGAAACATGTGAAAACTTTAAGTAGTGAATATCTATACCATGTAGAGCCACCATTTTTCCAGTATAACACCTGTTGCTACTTAGAAAATGTTGCACATATTAATTTCCAAGGTTTTTTTTTGTAAAATAAGCTGTCCAACAATTCCAAGTTTATTATTTTCTTTATTGTGATTTATGACATTAGATTTTAGTTATGCAGCACAAAATGCATGTTTCAGTTCAGGTGGTTAAGCTATAGAACCTCAGTGCGGAAATAGATTTGAGAGAATCCTCATTTTCCATTAAAAAGTCAGGCTTGACGTTTATTTATTTCCAGTTCCGTAGACTGCATGCAGCATGTAGGGAAGTAATACTTGTGTTACTTCATGGCTAATGTTTCCGATTTATTGTTTTATTATGTCTCTATTCCTCAGTCAAAAGCAACTGGACTTCCCTTTTTTTAGATCCTGGAGACATTTCACCTCCCATCCAAGAGGCTTCTTTGGGATTGAAGAAGCTTCTTGGACAGCAGGTGAAATATCTTGAAGAACGAAAAAGTCTAGTTGCTTTTTACTGCAGCTCTTAGAATTGCCGTGACCTTGCTGACTCAGATTCTTCGCTGATGAATAGCTTTTCTATTCTTTTCTTGTCAGTGTGGAAGAGGTATTTTTTTGAACGGCACAGGTAAGAATCCACTGAGGATAACCCCAGCTGCCTTTCAATGAATGTGAACGTCAAAGGATTAGCCTAGCTTAGCATAAAAAAATATGTGATTACAAATGCCACCACCTACAGCAGTAAATGTTTGGTATTACGTTTCCAGTTGCACACAAAAATGCTGGTACGGAACGATTTAGATAGGTCAGAACTGAGAGTTTAACAAATAAAACTGATTTATCTCTGTCATCTGTGGTATGGTATATAATCTTCACACGTCTCATTCAAATGACCATTCAGATTCATGTTTTGAAAAGGTCTCTTCATTCAGTAGTTTATCACAAGTTCATTTTTCAGCTCTAAAAAGGCCCTCACAATCATTCTAATGGATGCAACAAATACCAAAATAAAAGAAAATGAACATCATTTTATTTAAATGCAAATGTCAGTATGGTATCTAAAATCCTGTATTAGTCAGGCTATAGCAAGTAGGCCAAATTCTTAACTCCTCTTGTCTGCTTTCATTCTTAATGCTAAGCTACGCTAATGTTTGGCTCTCAGCTCTAAATCCACCTGTTTCCTTGATATGTAACTGCTATTACACTTTACTTCTGACTCTCACTAAAAAGAAGTAAATAAGTGGTTTTTTAATGGTGAATGGTCTGGATTTATACGGCACCTTTCTGATTTAGTGGTACTCAAAGCGCATTACAGTGTGCTTCACATTTACCCATTCATGCACACATTCACACACCACTGGCGACAGAGCTTCGATGCAAGGTTGTCTACCATTGGGAGCAACTTAGGGTTCAGTGTCTTGCCCAAGGACACTTCAGCATGCAGAGGGGACAGGGATCGAACCGCCAACCCTTCCGATAACCCTAATCCTAACCCCAGCTCTGCCACCTGAGCCACAGTGTTTGCAGAATACTTGAACATTTCCTTCTTTTTTTGTTTTCAGACACAGAGGCGGAGAGGAACGCGCTGAAAGAGCATGTCTACCCCAAACTACGAGACTTCTGCAGGGAGAACTATGGCATTGAATTCCAGGTAACTTTTGGATTCTCTTTTTTTTCCTTTGATTTCTTTTTTCTTTAGCCTTACAATTCAACAGCTCCAGAGATCTATAACTTCCAGAGCTTTAGTTTGCCAGTACCGACTGTTAAGTGCCTCAAAATCAACATCGTAGCTTACACAGCTGTACAGTGCCGGCAGGCCCCCCCCAAAGACCTGCATGCAGTGGTCCCTGTCCCTTTAAGCGGACAGAAGGCCAGCAGAGATAAGGCTTTATTCGGTGAAGGCTGGCACGAATTGAACTGTGGATAAGGCAGCATGATGCAAGGGCTTTCCCTTTGTTGTTGTCGGAGAACTGCCGCATTCTCCCCGTGGTGTCCACCGATCGAGATCATTTGCATTGCAAATTAGCATCAGTGTACAGGGAAAGATTGCTATCAGAGGTTTGTTTGCTTAACAAATCCGGGAGAGCCCTCAGGTCAGTGGGAGATTTCTGCCACAGATTGTTCCTGGAAGGATTTGTGGAGATTTGTTTCCGATGAGGGGACTCATGACCCCTGAATTGTTCCATAAAACTGCAGTCAGCAGGGTGTCGGCAGCTAATTCTCATTTCACGCTAAGAGTGCCTGGATCACAAACGGCTCCAAGCACATTTCATCTAAAGGCTTTGTAACAAGAGTAAATACAGTAGTGTTTAAAGTACCCTATATGCATGGATTCTGTTCAGATTTGAGTCAACGCTGGAGTTACAAAAACCTGTTTTTACATTCTTTATGCACCGTTTCAGTCAGAACACAGACGACAGATTGTGATTATTTTCAGCAGGCTTGTGTTGTAACTAGGAATGATTGCTTTTGTGGCTGTTATTTGTTAAAAATCCAAAATTTTAAAACCTAAAAAAGAAAACCTACATTGTATGTTAAGGCTTAAATGTTTATCAGAATATTATCAAAACTGCAGTATGGCTGAGGGTGACATCCAACATGTTCTCCAGACATAAGGGGACATGCTTGTTTGGTTAGCAAAAATCACACCATCAATTTTATATCATTGGTTTCAGTAGAAAAGAAATGAAAAAAAATCCCATTCCCACTAAAACCATAACAGTATCTGCCAAAATAAGTCCAATACCAGCATTGCACATATCATTCAGTCTTCATATATGGACAGTAAACATTACCTGTAACATACAAAAGGAATTATGAGCCAGTCTGACCGTGTTCTGTCCAGTGAATTTACAGTCATGCCCTCAGACCAGCGTTGTAATGAGCACTCTAAAAGAATAAACTCCTGCTCCAACTCCTTCATTTCCTCTGCTATCAGCCTGTTAAACTAATTTTAAACGATTGTTATTGTCTTTTAAACTCAGACAATTATTTATGTACATTAGTTAGTGTTCATGTAAACTGCAACAAAGGTTTTTTCTGCTTGTTGCTCCCTCGTACTGACCCATGCATATTGATCTGTTGCCTCTACTACCTTGCTTTTAAGTCTTGAGTTTTATGTGCATGCACTGGGTAAGCTGCAAATGAATTGCCCTACTTGGGATCGATGAAGTTGTCTGAATCTATGTGTGGCTATGCAGGAAGGGCACGTTTCATGGTTCGCACACAACTTTAATGTTCGCTGCATTACTGTGGCAGGTTTTCCTTTAACTACTCACGGCTGGAGTCACAGACATGGTGCAATCTTTGTCATGTTTCTTAACCTTGGAACACTAGTGCCGGGTCATTTTCACCCATGCGATTCTGGTTACATGATTTTCATTGTGTTGCCATTGTCTGAGTTGCGTGGGTCCTTGGGTGGCTTCATGCTGCTCACTGACGTCACAGACACAGGCACGTATTCGGCTGATTTTCACCCGCCGTTAGTGATAGAGAGTAAAATATACTGTAGAATACATCTCTCCCACAGTTGTCAGTGATGCAGGGAGACTGTGCCTTCACTGGTAAAGTTCCCATTATTTTTTTTAAGGAGTTTTTCGTGAATGGTTCCCTAATTTTTCACTAGCCTTTTATAGGGTCCCTCCATGGTACCTTTTTCATTTTATGAAATGTTATATAGGGGAAAATAAAAGAAGAGTACTTCAATTTGCCGTGTGTTGTACTTTCATATATTTTGACGAGAAGTATTTTTTATCAGGTATAATATATCGGGTAAATTATACCCAATGTTAGTGATGGTGTTACTAATTGTTACGTCAGTGTTCTAGGGCTAACCGTCTGAACCCCAAGCTCTTCTACGGTAACAGCACAGCCATTTCAAGTAGAAATATCCTTTTTGCAGCACAACAGCGTTAGAATGTCATAATTATGTCATAATGATAAATCATCAGTCGTGCCTGTTGGTCACAGCTGAGTTACTCACGGCTTTACAGTTGTTGCTTTTACAGAATCTTGCGAGATCAAATTGTTTATTTTTGTCAGTAAGGAATAAAGAGGGCTGCACGGTGGTTTGGTTGTTAGCACCGTCGCCTCACATCTAGAAGATGTTCGCGTCCTGGTTAGTACGCCTGGGATCTTTCTGTGTAGAGTTTGCATGTTCTCCCTGTGCAGCGTGGATGTTTTCACCAGGTGCCCTGGCTTCCTCCCACAGTCCAAAAACATACTAAGGTTTATTGATTTTTCTAAATTGTCTGAAGGTGTGAATGTGAGTGTGCTTGGTATGTGAAGCCCTGTGATAGACTGGTGACCTGTCCAGGGTGTCCCCTGCCTTCCCCCGAGTCGGCTGGGATAGACTCCAGCTCCCCTCTGCGACCCTACAGAGGATTAAGCGGATGTAGAATAAAGTAATTTTGATGAAATATCACAATTTTTATTCTTAGATTTTGTCAAGTTCGGAACTGGACATCACTGAGGATTGAGCCACGCCACTCACTTCCTCATCTCTGGCATGTGAGAAATACGTAACCGGTGATTTATTTACAACCCCAAACATCACAAAGTGAAATCAAAAGGCTTAGCAGAGGCCTGTTTGAAGAAAATTGCAAGTGTTTTAAATTCAGAAGCGACTGTTGTTGCTAATACCGAAACCTCAGTTATCATTCAGCTCAGTCTCTTGCAAATATTCATCAACATGCTTTCATAAGCAGAGCAGCCGGTGACTGAATGCAGCAGAGTTCCTTTCATTCAAGGCGCTGTACCACCAAAAGTCAATTTCATTACACTTTTCAAACCTGAATGAAGTGCACAGCACAGCCTCTCGCATGCACTACATCCTCCACCTACAGTTTGCTGAGTCAATCTCCATGAATGAACTTAGTCTGCGAGTATTGCAGCGTCAGAGTTAAAGGGTCAAGGCCGCGATAATCAGACAAAAAGACGTAACGAACATCTTTCAGGCGCTCAGCGAGGAGATACAGACACGCAAGATAATGGAAGTAAATTCAGGCAGAGACGTTTTGGCTCTGCTATCTGTGGCCACGTGCCTGTCTGGTGATTCAGCTCGCTGTGATGAAGCATGAGCTGGAATGATTATGCAGAAGGCCTGGGAGTTATTACTATGACTCACTTACACTGCTCTCCATCCTCCTCCTCCTCTACTAAACCCTCCCTCCACTCTTCATCCTCACCCACGCCATGTGAGAATTGGCACCTTGGCTGAAATCGCGGTTTACCGGAATTTAATAATGATTTATTCGGTGACGTTATGAATCATTTCGCGCGTGAAATCAGGCACGATTTCCCACGTACAGTCTTTTGCAGCGTGAGTAGATTCTTTTTCTCGTGGCATTCATTCTTTTTTTTTTTCTTGGCTTTGATTTGTAATTTATGTGCGATCCCGCCTCCCTTCTCTCCCTCTCTCACACACACATCCGCTGGCGCACACTGACACACATATGCCAAGCTGATGAAACCCAATTCTCCCCGGTCCCTCATCACTTGACTCCGTTTCCATCCAGAACGTTCACTTTAAAAGGATGCAGAAGGATGGCGGGAGATGGAAAGGGAGGGATAGGCCACGGAAATCCAGCCCAGAGGCCGAGGGTCGCGTCCTCATTCAGTCAATGCACAGCAGCAACAGGGGGATCAGGCGCCGTGATCCCTTTTTACCATTTCCATCCCCATGTTTCCTGCTTTTTCTGTCTTTCATCAGTCATTTATATGCTTGTTTTTTTTTAAAAATAGATTGCAGAAAACTTCAGACTGAGTGGTAACGGTGGAGTAATGCCGGAGATGCATGGAGGATCAGGGTTAGATGAGGTCTCAGCCCGTCTGTAACCACACTAGATTACTGTTGGGTTGGCATGCTCTAATACGGCTTCATTCAGAGGAAGCTAAATATCCAGGCTCCAACCATATGGTGCTATTGGTCAGACATTAATCGCTGGATTTTATGCTTGTGGTTGGCCACTCAAATACCATCTGATTTATTTATTGGGCTCCCCAGCAATAGTTGGTTATCACCCCTTTGCTCAGTCTCACATCACTAATCTGGGCTTATATTTCAAACCCTACATAATTAGGTCCCTTCGCATTGCTGCCTATCTTGGATCCAACACCCAAACAGAGATGCAAGTGAGACACATGCTGTGTTCTAATCATCTCAGGAGAAATGTGTGTTTTTCTGAAATGCCGCAGAGACTGGGAACTGTTATTTGCAGGGTCAAATTACATGCATTACTGCTGTCTGGACCGCGGCTGCTCGTTAGCTGGTGGCCCATCGTGCTGCTGCCAGGTTTCTCGCTCAGTTTTTTCCAACCACATTGTGGATAGAGTCTAATTATCCTCAGGTTTATTCATAAAGAGTAGGTCGTCTTTCTTTGAATATTCATTTATGCATACATGATCAGGTTTGGATGGATTGGTCATGAGCCAGTTTTGAATTGACCTCTGTAGACCTCTAATGCGCAGTAGTTAAATCAGCCGCCTCTTCTTTTCATCAGTTGCTAACTTCTGATTATGAATCAGCAAATCCATTATTTCTTGCATTATATTAGCATATCCAATGCTAATGTCTTTGTAGAGGACCTTGCCGCAAAACATGATGAGGCCAATTTATATTTCAGCCTTATATGCTACTGGTGTTCATGTGATTTTTGCAACTTTGCACTGCGCATTTACAACCAAAACCCTTTTTATTCTGGTGTTTATTTAAAATATGTAATTAAAAACGATCAAAAACTCCAGATATCCACTGAAATGTGACATTCTATTGTGATAGGTTGTTTTATTTTTAGCTGTATCGCCATAATCCGTTGCCATTTTTGCAGCCAAGAAAGGTAATAACACGAAACATGTCATAACATCAGAGCTCAGTAAGCTGGTTTTGGTGAATGGCAGGTTAGAGGCATCTCTGTATGTAATAAAACTGGGCTGGATTTATTGAAAAGTTAAAGCTTCTGGATGTCTAGATCGCTCTCAGTCGATTTCCAGTTTAATAGACACGCCGTGTTGAAAGCAACCCCATTCAATCCAACAGCAGCACAATGAATCCTACTTTCAGTGAAGCTGGTTTTCGAGAGGCACCGATTTTCAAGGCTACAGTTTGTGGTGCCCCTGTTTTCATTTAAATAATACGTAGAGGTGCTTCAGACACATTTTTATCAGTCAGGGAAGACTAAATGTTAGTTATGATAGCAGGGGGAAGTTTCGACGTGTTTATGCTGCAGGATTTGCTAGACATCTTTATAGCCAAAAGCTGCACCAAAGGAGTTAATACGGAAATTTTTTTACTCTCCAGCGTTATTGCAGGGGATTGAAAGCGCGTCTGTGCCGCAGCCTTATTGACTGGTTCCTCCTACGACATGGTTTAGCCCATAGATTTGCTCCTTAGTCCAGTTTTTATTGTGGGAATGTCAGCTTCTCATCTAGTGCTGCCCTGAAATCCCACTTCTCCTCACCCATCTTGTATTTCTTCGACTCATAAATCATCTTACAATACAATCACTTCCTCCCACCAGCAGGAGTTTAAACTGAATCTCGGGGCCACTGAAAGCAGCACTTTTAATAATGCGGTCGCGTCTCGGTGCTCGCCAAACCCGCCGGCCGTCCCACTCGCGCAAGTGCAACTCTAATAAAAGTTTGCCAGGCACAGCTGTGCAGATGCCGTTTACATCTCGCAGCAACAAACGTCTCGATGGGAGACGAGATGAGGGGTGAGACGGCGTTTCAGGATGATTAAAAAAAGAAGCCTATTCATGTATTCTATTATGCTTGCTCTTTAAAAGGAGGGGGGAGCGCCTGTCAATTTGGCTTTGTCGAAAAAGATGCAGTGCTCTTAGAATATTACACCCACTTAAAATGTAAAAGCTGGTAATTAAACTTTTTTCGCTGCTTTTGTGTGGAAAATTGGATGAAAATGTTTTCCCTACACATTTGAAAGTAGTTCTCTCTGACAAAACAGATTTACCAGGAGATATTTCATCTCGCTCTTTGTGTGTCTTCAGGCTGCAACTTCAGAAGTTAAAGATTCGACAAAGAGAAACAATTCAAAGCATGAAATATGGCATGAACCCGATTTATTCGTCACTCTCCCATCTGTTTACCTGGCTGCCGTACATCTCGTTTCTTGTTTCTCATTCTTCTCTCAGTGGGTTTTTTTCCTCCACTTGTTGGCAGTAGGCCACGTCTCTATTCAGTCTCTGCAGAAACGTATCAACATACCAACTGCTGCCTCAGGAATGATACTGGCAATCAAAAAAAAGATCAAAAATCAAATATGAAACACATCTAAGGCTTCAGTTCCTGTGTATTTATATAACCCATTGGAGCTGTCATCACCTCCAGCATGATGGTTGTGTTTTCACTCCTGTCAGTTTACCTGTTATAAGGAAGATGCTTCTGAAAAACATATTTCTGTGAAATTTAATATTGACATGGTAAATAAATGGTCTGCACTTGCATAGCTCCTTTCTATCTTCGTGGTACTCAGTCCACTTTACAATGTGTTTGGTATTCACGTGTCCATTCACACCAATGGCAACAGAGCTTCCATGCAAGGTGCGCTGTAAAAAAAAAACAAAGCCATCAAAACTTAAAATATCAAGGCAACATAATGCAGGAGATTTTTAAGTTCTCTCAACTTTTGACAACCAAAGTTGACTTTACTAAGTTTCTTAAGTTTGGACAGAAGTTCTGCCAACTAGGACTTTCTTGTACACCCAACTAGATGTTGGGTCTAAATGTTGTTCCGAGCAGTGTTGTTTTCAACGATGGCGATGATGAAATTATTTCATTGACGCCCCTTTTTTTCATGACGATAACGAGACGGTGGCGAGCTAAACATGGCTGTTTAGTGACTAAAACATGACGAATCGTGTGAGTTTTTGTTGACGAGACAGGATGAAAATGTTAGTGGGTCTGTCAGACGTTTAAAATGCATTACAGTTCTGCCTATTGTGCTGTAATCTGTCAGTGAAAGCGAAAAAGTGTCAGCAATGCTGCGGCATCCGATCATTGTTTGGTCATGTCCACCACCTGGCATGCAGCGCACATTCTGGACTACACACCGGTCACTAGTCACACACAGACATGCAATTAAGTTTATTAATTCATTGATGGACCATGGCGGCAGCATCAACAAAGGGACATGGTGGTCAGAAACGACGAAATAATCTATGGACATACTTTCAATATAATCCATCAGAAAGAACAAACAGATATGCAATGTAGAGGGAGACGGCGGTAAATGTGGCCACCAATGCCACCAATGTCAAGCAGCACCTGAAGGCTCACTAGGGGCGGGCTGGCCGTAGGAAGGTTTCTCGAACGGCTGGTCTGTTCCAGGCCGGTGGTTTTGTTTTTTATTTGACCCCAAACGTAGCCACGGTTGACCACAGCAACCTGCTGTTGCAGCCACAGGTAGAAAGCACAGACTGGGTCATTGATCTACCATATTGACCTGAATAGATGACCCTGATTATAAGACCCCCTCCCCCCAAAAAGAATTCATGAATTGCAACACTGGATACAGCCTGTCAACCTTGATTCCAATTTCCAATACTTACTGACAAGAATTCATTTTTTGAAGGACTAATACTTTATTTTTTTTTACTAATCAAATCAAATTTTATTTGTAGAGCACTTTTCATACAATACATGTAACACAAAGTGCTTTACATGCAAAAATAAAAACACCTTTATATTAAAATACAAAAACAAATCCCTCCCCCGACACACACACACACACACACACACCCCACCCACCCACCAACCCCCCATTTCCCACCCCAACCCTTCATCACCTAGTGATCAGACAGTTAAAAGCAGTTTTGATAGTGGCATGGCTAATACTGACTAAAACTAGACTAAAACCCTTTTGAGTTTTCGTTGACTGAAACTGGACTAAAACTATCACTGGTAGAAATGTCTAAAATGTGACTAAAACTAGAAAGTATTTTCGTCCAAAAGACTAAGACTAAGACTAAACTAAGACCGCTGCCTAAAACAGCATTGGTTCCGACTAAAACTTTCCTTTGTCCAGTCCACCTCCTGCCTGTTTAATTGCCAAAAATGTCCGATGTCCCACATGTGGCCCAGCTAGGTAAGTGAGGAACCTTAATGAGCATGGGCGCTTGGACGTTATGCTCTGCTACGGGGTTTCAATCCTGGGAAATGCAGCTCAAGTAATTTAAACAAATACATTCTTGTTATTGTCTTACCGAAACTCTAGTAGAGGCAACGATAGTGAGAAGTTTGCTGTGCTGACTCGTTATTGTTGGTTGCAAGTGGCAGTGCTTAATTTATGAGTGATGCTAGCTTAAAAACACTAATGAGAACAACAGTTATTGTTATTTATTGTTTTACAGTGTGCCTGCCTGCCATTGGGAGCAACTTGGGGTTCAGTGTCTTGTCCAAGGACACTTCGGCATGTGGAGGGGCCAGGGATCGATTTAAAAAGAAGACTTCTAAAGTTTTAGAGATGTTAAAGAACTTTTAAGAATCTTAATGCTATTCCATCTAATAACACCTACACTTATTCTCCAACACGTCTTACCCTCGAGCAAGTTGAGCTGTTCACCCAGTGCCCAGAATGACTAAGAAACAGCTATTTTCCGCTGCAGTCTGCAGTGCACTCATTGACTGAAAAACCCCATCAGACATGCTCTCCTTCTCCATGCTCTCCTCGGGCGGCTGTGGCTCAGGTGGTAGAGCGGGTTATCCATTGATCGCAAGGTATACAGTTCAATCCACGGCCCTTCCGCATCCCGAAGTGTCCTTGGGCAAGAAGCTGAACCCGAAGTTGCTCCCAATGGCAGGCAGGCACCTTGCATGGCAGCTCAGTTGCCATTGGTGTGTGAATGTTTGTGTGAATGGGTGAATGAGAAACACATTGTAAAGTGCTTTGAGCACTACTAAGGTGGAAAAAGGCGCTACATAAGTGCAGACCATTTACCATTTACCATTTACCAATTCTGTTAAAATGGGAGCATCTGTACGTGTCGTCTTAATACCTGAACCAGCACCATATTATTAACTTTTCCGTAAAAATTGCAACGACAGTCTTACCAGCAAGGACCAGCTAACATTTCTGTGTCGCTTTCCAACAGTCCTTGAACTACTCATCTGGAATGTGTTGTTCTTTCCGGAAGCTTTACCAGATATAAGCTTATAATTGTTGTAATTTTAAAAATACCACAAAATAAATCATTTGCACGAACCAAATTCTGTCAAAGGCAAAAAAAATCTAATTTAAAAATTGCAACCGAGAAGCCATTTGTGATTCAGCTCCGACCAACAGTCACATGACAAAAAAAATCAGGGGTTTTTCAGGTAAACTGGGTTGAGCTGCAGGCTGTGCTCAGAGGTGCAGGGCTTTGTATTGCAGTAAAAAGTGAGTAATTTCTTGTTCATGTAGCCCTGTATTTCCACATCTTTACCGCAGTGAAGACAGACTAAGATCATATTAACGACTCTCAACAGTAATAAATGTAATACAGCTTTGGATAAAACACTAACAGAAGCTACAGTTTAGTTTGTTGGTTCCAGCTGTTTGTAGGAGTCTTTCCTCTGAGTTTATTACATATCAGTAGCATCGAACACTAGCAGCATCCCTGTAAGCGTCTCCAAAGACAGTTGTGTACAGTTAAAAAATAAGGTAACGTCATTAATTAGTTATATAATACCCCTGACATGGAGACAGGATTGGTCAGGATCTGACAGCAAGTCACACTGACACTTATCACAGGTGAGCTCATACTGAGTCACAGTGTAGGATTTCACCTGTATTACAAATATCACACATATTGTGGCTCTCTTTATCACTTTTGTGGGTACGTCTGAGTGACAGAGTGCTGCCGCTTGAACAGACTGATGAAGTTACATATCCCAAGCCTTAAAACAGCTGAAGCACAGTGTTACCCAAATAATATACTGCAAGCAGTGTTTCTCAGATTAGAGAAATGAATGTACTCAGAGCAACTGGTCCCCCAAGTGCTAACAGTGTGTTTACACCATTAGAGTTGACTCGCAGAGTGGATTCTGTCAGGTTTATGCTCAGTTAAAATGCACAACAGCCCGTATGCCCCAGGATAGAAACACTTTCATTCATCTGAAAGTGCTTACATTTTAACAGAACTGTTTTGGTACCTGTAGAAATGTCCACATAGATTAGGCTATAGGGCAGAAAGGAAGAAGTTATTTTTGTCTTTACTCATAGCATATATTGGTTTCCATTCATTTTGAGAAAAAAAGCATGGTCCTGACTGCAGAGTCTAAGTATGAAGATTGATTGTCCCACAGGAAATATTAGCTGAAGGGAGAACCATTTCATTTTACGTCTTTAACTTTGTTATGGTTCAAATTTGTTCTCTGCACCTTCCTGAAGAGGACGACGGCAGCAGTGGGTTTTCAAATAAGTTTCAAGAATGTTTACAATGTACAAACAGGAAGCTGAATTACTATAATTCATTGCAGTGTGCACAGGTGGGCTGGCATAAACTGACCCTTTGTTGACATCACACCCATGTTGGTCAGCAAGGCTTCTTTGGGGTTTACTTATTGGTTTGAGGAGCTTCCAAGCTGTCTTCTTCCATGTAGCTCTCAAGTACCTCCATCTGGCGGGGATGCTATTAAGAAGACAAACCTTGACTCACATTAGGAATGCCCGTCCCAAAGCTGTGTACAAACAGCTTTCATTTGAGGGCGCTGGCAGAGTTAGAGTTCCTTTGCAGGCTGTCTGTGCCATAAAAAAATACAGTTTTGCTAAAGGCCCTCCCCCTCTTCTGCTGTTGATCTCATTACCTCATGTTTTCGACTGGCTCTTGACCTTAACTTGATACGGCTGAGCTGCAACATCATAAACACTTTGGCATAATTAGCCCAGTGCATCAGGGCTTGATTTTCCTCCAAGGCATGCATGTGAAATTTCCTCTCAACACTCTTTATTGACAACCTGAATCAACTCTACTAGATTCACGCACTAAAATTTGACTTCTCACTGCTGACATTAGTAGTGTAGCATTAAGATATCTAACATTAAAGTCCAAATCCCTGCTCAACCGTCTCTCTCCATGTGATCAATCTGTGCCTGTTTTGTTTGCATTTCATATCACAGCAGAAATTTTATATTTGGAGCTGAAACTTGCACTTTCCCCAAGCAACACAAGGCCAGCATTCATCAAACATTCTTAGAGATTTACTACATGTTCTTAATAAAAACTGCCTGCAGCCGAGAGCTTAAGATATATTTATGTTGGCGCTGTATCTATTTTTACCGTTGTTTTTTGCCTGAGAGTCTTTCTGTTGGTGTGGTTTTTCTCGCCTTTTTCCCGCCTGATTTCATGCCCTTTCTTCTTGGGCATCTTGGGCATAATCCCAAAGTCTAATAGTCTAACATTCAATAAATAAAAAAAAGGCTTCTCCTGCACTTGACCCGCCATGGGCAAACGCCTTCCAAGGGCATTAGAAAGCTGCTTAGCAGAAGCTGCTTCGTCTCTTACGTAAGCGATGGCACCCCTACTACTGTAGTTTAGGGGGGGAGAGCGGGGAGTTGGAAAGTAATCAGAGAGAGGAGCGGCGACGACGAAGTTGGCATGGAAGAAAAAGAGAGAAGGAGGGCGAAGAGACACAAGGAAACTGTGAAACAGTTCCAGCCAAATTCCAGTCCCACAGGAGTCTTTCTTCATCTAACCGTGCCGGCTTCGTTAAAAGCCCTCCTTAACTAATCCCCCTTCCAAATGCTTCCCCTCTTAACTTCATTTATGTGCCCTTGCCCGTTTTGGATAAACATTCCTCGACTCGTTTTTATCCGCCGTCTTTTTTCCCCTCGCTCATCCATCTCCCCATCCCTCCGTACTTCAGTGAAGCACGGCAGGTAACGGGGCAAATTTAATCAGTATATCCTCCCCACACACATGCACACGGTGAATAGATATGACTAATGTCTTCATTTAGCTTTTAATTACCGTGCATCCTCCCAATCACCTGCTGAAACCCAGTAGAAACCCATCGTAATCAGGGCCGCTCAGCTCGCTCCATCCCTCTTCCCTCCGGTCCTTGTCAGCACACGGCCGATTGCAGTCCCCCCACACGTGTGCGTTGGAAGTAGATTAGTGACACTGATACACAGTGACTGATGTGCCAGGCAATGAGTTTTTCACAACAGGCCAATATGAGGGGATTCTTATCATGCGTGCACACTACTGAGTGGGAGTTTTTCCAAAGTAATAGTTGTCTGCTGGTTGAGGATAAGGAAACAGAGCCTGTAACTGTACATCATCAGGTGTTTTGTTTTTTTTTAAATCCACATTTACACTCACAGAATTTACAGTGCCGTGAAAAAGCATTTGCCCCCTTCTCAAATTCTTCTTTTTTCGCATGCAGGAGGTCCTCGGTTTACGGCGGTCTCGGGTTACGATGTTACGTGGTCATGAACGACTCCGATAAATTACTTAACAAACCTAGTTTTGACATAAGCGGTTTGGTTGGTAAGTAATACGATACTTGCATGAGAACTAGTTAACACTGAGTCACGTGGCATAACGATGAAGAAAGCATCACTGAGTTCGCCATTGTTAACTGGGTATAGAATTCCACTTACACTGAAAATTGGCTTATGGCGTGTCAACTCTTGTTCGTAAACTGAGGACCAATTGTACTTTCCCCACTTTAATGTCTAAAAACATCAATCAAGTATAAATATCAGACAAAGATAACCCAAGTAAACACAAAATGCAGTTTTTTAATGCTGATTTTGTTTTATTAAGGGAAAAAAAACTATTCAAAGCTACCTAGCCCTGTGTGAAAAAGTAATTGCCCCCCAAACCTAGTGACTGGTTGGGCCACCCTCAGCAGCAACAACTGAAATCAAGTGTTTTCTATAACCAGCAATGAGTCTTTCACATCTCTGTAGAGAAATTTTGGCCCCCTCTTCTTTGAAGAACTGTTTTCAATTCCGCAACACTGGAGAACCCTTTCCAGGCCGATAGATGTCAGTTACTTTATTTCTCATCTGTTCTTGAATTTGTTTGGATCGCGGCATTTTGTTGCAGCTTGTTGAGGTCTTCTGGCCGACTTTATTTTTGCCAGACAGGTTCTATTTAAGTGATTTCTTGATTGAACAGGTCTGGAGGTAATCAGGCTCAGGTGGGGTCAGTGAAATTGAACTCTGCTTGCCAAAACATGTGATTAGCCACAGTGGATTCATGATTTAACGAGGGGGGCAGTTACTTTTCCACTTAGGGTCAGGTAGGTTTGGATAGCTTTTTGCCTTTAAAACACTAAATCATCATTTGAGGATCTTTGTCTAATATTTAAATTAGTTTGATGGTCTGGACATTAAAGTGGGGGAAATATACAAAAGAAATAACAATTTGAGAAGGGGGCAAATACTTCTTCAGTGCTAGTAGTGCTAAAACAATTAGAGCTCTACCAGAAAATAAATCGCCTACTATCTTTTCGTCAGCTTCTAAAATGTGAGACACTGGGGATGCCGGATAAATTGTTAATGAAAATCTTTCTTAGTCGCAGCCTTAGGTTGTGGAAGAAATGTGCAGCCAGTTGACAGCTGTCTTCCTCCACAGGAATACAGCTGCTCACAGGTGCACAACAACAATCAAGCAGATGAGCTGAGGTGTAGCTCCGGTCCTCCCTGCTGCTTTTACCAATAATGGAGGAGGCGAATATCTCCCGGGCTGTCAACGTGAAGCCCCGCACTCTCAATTTCAGTGCTGTCCGGTTTTACAGGCCTGTCAGTCATTGCTGTTCTCTGCCAAACTGCGGATGTGTCACTCATTGTGCCAGGCTAAACTCATTTGAACTAGCTAGTCTGGGGAGCAGCAGAGCATGAAGGAAGACAGCAGCGCTCGCCGCTGAATCACTGGCTTCATCTCATCCCCCCTGAAAATCCTCCTGCTTTTTACTCCTCAGTCACAGCAAGTAGAGGCAGACGAGCAAAACTGCTCGCTACAAGAAGAAGAAGAGAGAAAAGCGTCATGTGATAATGCACGCGATACATTTTGGGGAGTGAAAAAAGAGCCTCCAAGCAAGAGAAATCTATCAGCCATAGCCATTCATCCATCTGTCCATCTCCTATGCTTCTCATCCATGAGGGTTCCAAGGCCATCCAGCATAATGCGTCTTATTGTAAGCCACATGTCAGACCCAATCCAGGAGACTGAAAGCTATCAGAGACCCACAGAGCTGCCAACAGGAGGGCTTGGAGTCCCCTTAGATGAGGCCGAGCCAGCAGCACCGCGGTGTGGGCCACACACACACTGACAAGCGTTCCCTCAGCCTTCTCTCCTCCGGCGGGAGATTCCCCCTGTGGCGTGTTTACAGTTGGAATTGTCTCAACTGCCAAAACTTGTGACGAATGTGTTGAGGGAGAATGTGTGTGTTTGTGTGTGTCTGTGTGTGTTTGTGTGCGTGTGTGTGTGTGTGGGTTCAGTCACGTCTCCCTGCTGCTCTCTGAGAGCGGTGGAGAGGTTTTTGGTGACATGGAGCAGGTGTGTGTGTGAACATCAGTGGTAAAAACAGTACTCTGGTTCTGCTCTGATATTAAAGTTTAAATCCACCAATCCTCATTTGAACTATCTCTCTCTTGTTTAACTACGCTCTGTTCCTTTTATTAAACCGCAAAACCTGACGTTGGTTTTCCTGATATTAATGGGGTTTTTTTTATTATGTATTTTTTTAAACCTTTATTTGTCACAAATACATTATTACAGTAATGTGAAATGTTGTTTTTTGCATATCTCAGTTAGGGGGTGGGAATCACAGGGTACCTCACAATACAATATAATACGATACGCAATACAGGCTCAGAATACTTATACTATCACGATCCAGGGATACTGTGATAATTGATATATTCCAAGACAATCACATAACAATACATCACAATATGTATAACTTGGATATATTCATACCTTGGTTCCAGTGTGTGTAACATTTTTCGAAACCCTTCATTTTTGACCACACTGTACCGGTGGAAATCCTTGCAAGTGAACCTAGAGATGGACGTTGTAATGCTGGCAGTCTTTGGGGACGAGAAAGGAAGCTTTGCTTTAACCATTGTATTAACGGCTGCAGGCTGACTTGAAACGTTAGCTGCACCAGCCTCTTTCTTGGCGAGGAGTTCAGGATGTTAGCATTGCAAGTGGGTTTGCATGTTCGTGGTGTTGCCTGTGTACTTTACTTTTGCCAGGCAGTTCTTCCATATGGCATAGTCTTTGTCCAGCTTGCTTGCCTGTTTCCTCAATGTTGCGAAAGTCGAAATGGGTCTACTCTTTGGACTTAAACATGTGTGTGTCGTCATTTACGGTAGCGTTGCTATCCTCCATTAAACCTGTACAAACTCTTCTTCGGCCAATTCTTTTCTGCTTAAGTCTCCCTCATTCATGTTATAAACGCCACCATGTGGAGTCATTCAGTAGATATGCTGGGGAACTGGCAGCTGGCAGGGGAACCTGGCAGGGTTCAGAGCGCCTTAATATATTTTTTAAAGTATCGATATTTGTCGCCAGTGTATCGATACTCATATCGCACAAGGAGGGACGATGATATATCGCTGAAAAGATGTTTTGTCCCACCCCTAATCCCACTTGGGGTCAGAGCGCAGGGTCAGCCATCGCACGGAGCCCTTGGAACAGGAAGGTTTAAGGGTCTTGCTCAAGGGCCCAACAATGGCTGCATTGGAATTTGATCCTCTGAGCTTCTGATCAGTAGCCCAGAGATATGACCCTTGCCCCACCACTTCTTTTGTGGTTTTGTTTTCACGTTTGTGTCTGTGTGTGTTCAGGTGGTGGACCTGTACTGGGGCGTCGATCCAGAGGAGTGGGACAGTCCAGAGCTGCAGCGACTCAGAATGAAACTTCTGGAGGAATGTCTAAAGACCTCGGCTGGACCGTGTTTTGTTGTGAGTATTACGCGCTTCACAGGTTACGGCAACTGTAATGACATAATTTATTTATTTGCATCTGTTTCTGCTTCTGCCACTGTTACGCCCAGCCTAACATGAACATCCATCCTTCACAGGAACCAAGCAGCCAGACAAGCTTTTAAACAAAAAGTGACTGATTTATTTACAGAAGAAAAATGTGTTTAAACAAAAGACGACTGATTCCAAAACAAATCAGCAGTAAAGTGACTAAGTTATCAAATTGTTAGAGTGAGCTAAGGCCAAAACAACAAACAAAACCCCAAACTAAACTTCCCATTAAACTTACCTAGCAAAACCAAAACTGAGAAAACAAAAACAGGATCTTGCTTCCTAACTAAACTTAAACAGGAGGAAAAAGTCGTTAAACAAAAGTGGCCGCTCACTCCTACCAACAATGTCAACACTCAGGGTTCTACAGGCTGTGATCGAACTGCCGGTTGGTTTACAAGTGAAGGATGGCAAACACCGTGTCTGTCTATGTGCCACCGCCGGCCACACCCCCCTCTGCCTTTTGTGCCATTCAGCTGGTAGATTGCCCAATCCCACACTGACCCGTCACCCCCAGTAGCCAATCCTGGATGTGGAACTGGGCATCGTTTAGCTGCAGTTGTTTTACTCTTTACTGTGTTCACAGGAAGAATATACGGCACAACACGTACTCACATCCATTCACAGTCACGACCGCAGTCGTAACAGCCACCATCCCTTTATATTTGATTCCTTGGCTTTGATGTGGCATTAAGACTGGATTGTTTGCAGGCTGTGTGCAACTGAAGATCTAATAGTAGTGTGTGAAATGACCTTATTAGAGTGTAATGGCATTTTTGTTGCAGATCTCTCTTTTAATGACTTGTAGCGTGATTTTGTTTGAAAAACGACACTAAACCAAGACTTAGAAGTTCTTTGGTTGCAGCTTTCATATACAGGACGGGTCTCCAAGTAACGTGTCCATGTTTACTAACATGTTCAGCTATGAGAGGGGCCATCGTCCTTTTTGAAAATACCAAACAGCGTATGAAACCATTCCTTAAGTGTGACAACGATGCATCATCACTTTTGCCATAGTGCAAATAATGGGTAAGTATCTACAGCAAGCACCACTGTAAAGTAACGAGAGTCAATGCAAAGCTGAAGTTGCACTTGCTGGAGCGTGCAAAGAGAGGCAAGAGAGTGGCATGATACGTAATTATGGCTGACATTTTACTGATCTTCTTAGATAATTTTAGACCACAGAAGAGGAAGAAAAAAAAAACCCAGGCGCAAGGAAGGGAAAGGATGAAGGCAGGAGTATAGCGAAGAAGACGACGGCAAGAGAAATTGATGGTGAATTATTCAAATGGAACAGATCCGTTTCTAGAGGTTTAAATTGAGGTGAGAGATCACAGGGAGACGTAATGCATTATGGGTACAACAGGAGCCTTGGCCTCCAGGGAGCATAATCCCCTTCCCCAGACTGAGTTTTGCATTCCCTCCCTCTCGCACCCCACATGCACTGCAGCCAACTGCTCGTCTCATTTGAAAGTTGCTGCTCTCTATCTGTCAGAAACACACTTCCATACCAAAACAAATCTGCATCTTAATGACCTATTCTTACTTATTTCCAGTGGACTGATGCTTTGTATTTCTGGGCTTGTGTCGCTTGTTCCAGGAACAGGCTTGCAACCAATAAAGCTGCTTCAGAAACAAGACAAATTGCGCTGGGGAATTCATCCACTTGCTTAAAAAGCTGATTTGTTTGGCTGCGACGCGGTTAAAGCTGAACTCACAGAAGTGCATTCATAGTGCATAATTTGGCATCTACACTCCTCATCACTCCTCTAGAGGATGCACCAACCTCAGCACAGTTTGGGCCCAATACAGGCTCATCTGTAGGCTGTGAGACGCACTTAAAAGATCTGGAAATAAAAGCTTGTGAATGGACTTAGAGTTGAGCTTTTGTTTTCGCAATGAGCAGCCATATCCATAAATCAACAGCATGGAAGCATCAGAATCAGGAAATGAGCTCAGTCACCACAACAACTTAATTCACGCTAAATAGAAATGAAAATCCTACGCATATACGAGCCAGATGGCGGCTGTGTAGCGGAAATTTTGAAGTCATCGCAGGTATGACACACTCCGCAAGCAGATTTGCAGAAAAGCCATTAAACAACCAGAGGCTTCTACTGAAATCACAAGTAAAAAATGGTCTGCTACAAAGACAGATTACTGGGTTAGCGAGAAGCACCGCCTTTTCATTACTTCTTTTCTTTGCCGTATTCTCTCTCGAGCGATACAGCTGAGGGAATACCTCATATCTGCAAATCTGTTTAGCCGTACATCAATATGCCACTGAACAAAGCCGTGCGGCTACAGTAGTTTAGTACATTAGTCGTGGTATTATGCTTTGGCAAAAACTAAAGTGGTTTCCACGTATGTTTTATTAAGTGCCTTCATTGAGACCTTAATGCGCTTCTTGAGTATCATTTTTAACTGGATGCAGTTAAAATTTTAAGAGCTCTAATGCTGTCATGTTCGAAATAAGCAGCAGACATCAGGAGTGCACTGAGTGGCAAAATAAATACATTAATTAACAATTTTCTACCAGCATTCCCCCACTCGCATCATTTGCTTTTTGCCGTGATGCATTTTTTATATTCCTCATAGCTCTCCATCATAACAACCTGTTCCCTTTTGATTGAAGGAGGCGACATGCTACCGGTCTGTTTTGTGTAGAAGAAGAGTCAAAGGATGCATCAAACAACGGAGATAAAATCTTTAGCTGAGGTTCAGGAGCAGGACCACCGGTCAATCACTCCCCTTCCTGTCGTACGTCTATACGTACCACTCTTGCCCTTACAACTTGTTCGTTCTAGCTTCTTGTCCGCCACCCACCCTTCCTTTATTTCTGCCTCTTCGTCCTGTCTTCCCTTGTTCCTAGGGGGTTCGCCGCCCCAGAAACCGCTGCTGATCCCCAATTAGCTTGTCCCCACGCCATATCAGGCCAACCCAGTCATCGCCAACATAACGCTCATTTGCGTCCAATAAACTATGAAGCTTCAAAATGATGGTGTGGCCCTAGGTGGTTGAACTGCCTTTTATGAGAACATGCACAGAGAAAACTGATATCCCCCCATCATGATAGCTATTATTTCTATTGGGGTTTTAGGTTTTGTTGAGCCAGCTAGCGCAAAGAAAGCCCGACTATGTTGAACTTGCTTCGTAGTACAACCCTCAGCTCACAGATGGTAGCACAAGCAGGCAGTGCTGGAAAATGCCTCGGAGTAAAGAAGCCTTAAATTTGAAGTTGAAATTGAAGTTGAAGTCTAACTGATTGCTTGAAATTGCATCTCTAGACAATTAACAGTCAGAAGACACTAACAGCAGTATGGGGAGCTGGGTACAAGCTTAGTTCTCTCTCTGAAAGCTTGAATAGGCCCAGGTTTATCACAGGGTGCGTTGGATGTAGGATCTAAGGTTTTAGAATGCAGCCCGTTGAGCCTGTTGACACACTGCATATGATTCTGGGCAGCACAATCTAAGCCCAATCAGGCTAAACTGAGCTGAAATGATCAGACGTGAGTTAAAAGGAAGAGACACCGCCTCCCTCTATTGTGCTGCCGGCTTGTTGTTCGGTGTGGTGTTGTACATGCCGCACTGATTTCATTCATTCCCTTCAGTCTCGCCGCCCTCTGTCCCTGCTGCAATTTCACCATCTTAACCTCAGCTGACCCGGAGCAGCACCACACAAAACACCGAGGGAAAGTAGACACACATGCTTAAACTCAGGTACGCACACACACATACAGTAGCCCTTTGTTCTTTCTCTCTCTGATGCACCTGTCTTCCTCTATCCTGCTTTCAAACGCACAAACACACACCCACGCAGGAACAAACAGAGCATCTTGACTCGAGGCATTTTCTCCGTCACGAGATTCAGAATCAGTTTGGGTGTACTCTAACTCCGGGTGATGCACTCTACTTACACACACGGAAGTTGTACACACACATGCATGTATAGTGCACATCCTCCCCATCTGGCTGGTTAAATCTTTAATGACATATTATAGTGGTCTGCTCTCTGTGGTGAATGCAGGATTTTATGGTAAGGAGCCCACAATAGCTGTGCAGAATTAAGTCTCATTCAGACTTGTCAATGCCAGCTGCCGCGGTCCCTGCCGCCCGGCTCCCCGTTGTCGGCACACAGGCCGCCCGGCCCCGCTTCCAGGACTGGGGGAGCTTGGAGCAGTGGCGGCGGCTCCTTTGATCAGGGATTTGGATCCTCGTTTCTGACAGTTCTGGGTTGTCTGGGCCATCTCCGGAGTGCCGTTGTTTATTTTTACAGGGTGGTAGACCTAGAAATGTATGTCAGGACGGGGACAACGTCAGCAGAATTTAGGGTCTCCTTCTTTCATACAGTAGATATTGGTCGTGCGTTTTAGTTCATTTATCGACTGTGGCGGTCAAATCTCAGTCTTTCCTGTGCATTCGTAGTTTGATTGCTGTGTTTTCACTTCTCTCATTTTCTTTCGTGTTCTTTTGTCTTTCACTCAACTTGTAATACACAACCAACACGCCATCACTGTCACCTTTACCCACTCAGGTGCTGTCCAAGTGTCACCCCCAGCTAACACATCCACACACACACATCCACACGGCCGTAAGAGGAGACTTCAAAGAGAGGCTGCTCTGGGAGTCTGCCGCCCACAACAACTGTCACGGAGCCCAATGCATGGATCAGAGGGGAGAAAAAAGGGATGAATGGAGGGGAGAATAAAGACAGGGGGAAATCTCTGAAAAAGCAAAATTACAGCTGCATTGATTATTGATGTTCTCTCTGTAGGAACACTGCAGAGGGAACAGAGGAGAAGGATTGACATATGTAGTGTAGGTGTGTTTCCTGCTGTCACAGAAGATCTGTGCAACAACTGGAAACCTCGTCTGTTCTTCACATACATTGCTCCTCAGCTCACCTCCACAAATTATTCAGGCCTGTGCTGTATTTCAGAATCAAAACAACAGCTTTGATATGTAGTCTTACCTCCACATCTCCTTCATGTCTTCTTCCTGTTTTCCACCCTCTATGTAAGGACTCCTCGCAGCAATTACCTCTTCAAATTTAGAACATCTAATAGGCCATCTTACTGCACAGCTTACGTGTCAGTCTTTTTTTATGAGTAAGAACCATTTGCATTAAATGTCATTCAAAGGGCACAACTGGATACAAGACAGGTGGCAGTGCAGGGCTGTTAAACAGACACACATACCACACCTAGGTAATAGGGGCTTTTCTCTAACCTGTCGATGCAATAAAGCTGGTTTCCATGGCGATAGAAGGGGTTGGCATGGTGATGGTGTCATTGACCCGGAGATTAAGCATGACAATGAGCCATGACTTTTTTTTTCTCCTTCTCCCCCTCTTCTGCTCTCTAACAGTCTCAAATTCCCTCATGTAAAAAAAAAAAAAAACACTAAAACTTGATAAATGCCTCAAGGACGCATAACCGGCCAACAGTATGCAGCTCCTCCAGTTTTGCTGGTCGAATAGCACCTGTACTGGATGTAAGAGGATAGTCGAGGATACTGTAGCCTTCGTTTTTTTTTCTCCGCTTCTCCTTCATTCAGTTAACATGATGTAACCGCTAATTTGATAGCCCAGACAGGCTGGTTTGCCTCTCATCTTAAATGATGTTTGAAACTGTGTCTTCACGCTTGTGCAAAGGTTGCTCTAATTCGAACGTTGCGTCATGGACAGTCTAATGTGTGTCTGCAATTCATGCTGCATACTCCTTCAAAGCAGGCTTTGAGGGCAAAGTGTACAACCTGGGGTCAGCGTACATATTAGACATGCTAGAATTTTGGGTAGACTGTTATTGATATTTTAGTAACTACTCATAGCTATATAAGCAAAAACAATCTTTTAAACATTTTTTCATCATCTGATTTGAATTTGGCTGCCATCTCTCTCGGTATAGTCTCAATGGGCAGCGATGCACTGCTCCTAATGCTCCTGCAAATGCTCCCTTGAAGTCACATTATGTAAACATGTCAAACACCATCTGCAATGAGCACTGAATCTCGTAAACTGTGTCAAAATGGCAACCCTTCAACTTGAATTAAATTTTCGGGGAAAAGAAGAAGTCACAGGGAGCCAAATCTTGCAAGTAGGGTGAGTGGGGCGTGACAATTGTGTTGCTGTGGCCAAAAAAAATCAACACACTGTGACCGAGTGCACAGTGCTATAGGCGCACCCACATGCAATCATGGCAATTCAGGTCATTTGCACCAAATGTTCTCCCTCAGACACCTCAGGGCATTACAGTAGAACTCTGCCTTGACAGTCTAACCCTGGGGGGTGAATCCCCATGTAAATATTGAAGAAAACAACGAGCATGCTGCTGGCGTGCTCCTGTCCTGATTATTCAAGTCATGAAGGCTGCAGGCTTTTCCAATGTGGAAACCGCTGTTCCTTCTCCTTGTTGGTGGTAGCTGCAGAACCACATCTCGACGCCCGTGATGATCCTTGGCTGACACGGAATGTGATCTTTTCTTCTCTGCTCCACTTTCAGGTCCATAGAGAAATCACAGATGTGCAGGTTGATAGTGCAATCTGACACGGTCTGGTGCCTCATGGCAGCTACTGCCTGCACGTTACATGTGCTTGACCGTGACATGCTTCATGCTTGTGCACCTCTAATAGTACCAGAACTTTTTGATTGCACCACGTAAACAATAAGATTTGTGTTAGTTTGTATTAAGAACCAACATTATTTTAGTTCTGACTATATGAGACTTTCCTGACTTCCTGTGTCCATTTGTTCCCTCTCAACATGCAAATCCATCCATCTATTATCCATACACGGCTTAATACTCTGTAGGGTCACAGGGATGCTGGACTCTATCCCAGCCAACTGAGGGCGAAGGCAGGGGACAACCTGGACAAGTCACCAGTCTATCTCAGAGCTACACATAGAGACAGACAACCAAGCACACTCTCATTCACACCTATGGGCAGTTTAGAATCATCAATTAACCTTAGCATGTTTTTGGACTGTGGGAGGAAAACCCACACATGCACAGGGAGAACATGCAAACTCCACACGGAAAGATCCCAGGCGTCCTAACCGGGACGCAAACTGTCTAACTGTGAGGCGACGGTGCTAACAACCGAGCCACCATGCAGCCCTCAAGATACAAATCTTTTATTGAAAAAAATGCCACAAATATGGAGGTCCATTTTTACAAGAGGCTTATTAATTTCCTAATATAGCTGTGCACTTTAGTTTTTAGAAAGCCTTTGTCAGTGTAATTAGAAGTCATTTTTAGGAACTACTTTAAGCAGTGGATAAATACACATTTGGTTCTTTAGTGCGTTTTCAGAAGAGGACAGGACAGTCTATGTGGCAGTGACACAAAATACACTACAGTGCCAATTTCTTGTTATAAACTAACATGCCAAGTCACTGATGTGTTTTGAATACTTTTTTTTGGCAAAACACTGAGAGATATCCAGATTTGGCTACTCAGCTTGTACTTGTTAGAAGAAT
This sequence comes from Dascyllus trimaculatus, assembly GCA_024666655.1. NCBI lineage: Eukaryota > Metazoa > Chordata > Actinopteri > Pomacentridae > Dascyllus > Dascyllus trimaculatus. The sequence continues at coordinate 18,494,949 of CM045467.1, read as the reverse complement.
CAATTCATACTGGGGTTTTTCATGTAATTAGATGACGGTAAGAAAAAGCATCACTAGCTGTTTTCCATGTTAATACGAACTGGAAAAACAGTGTACCATGACAATTAGAGCGTACTGTTGCATTTACTAATAGGATATAGGATGCAACTGGCACATAGTGGAATGAAACAGTGTTCTGTGAATGAGAGAGCATATGTTAAAGACATATATATATACATATTTGTTCAAATAAGATCATCTGGTTCTGTTTGGAGATATACTGTGATTCCCTCTGCAGTGCCAATGCTTATGCAGCAAATATCAGAACAGTTGACTGTGTGTTTCATTGATTAATTGACCGCATGAGTGATTGATTTGTTAATTCATACTGTAGCTGTGTACAATATCTTAGCTGCCTCTCCCAACTAGCTCATCAGATAAAGTGCACTTAGCCAGAGTATAAAACCCCTTCCAAGGATGAAAAACCAGAGGAGGGAGGAGGGAGGGAGGGAGGAGTGCTGCTAAAACTGGAACTGCGTTTGGCCACTATCTGCTTTGCTATTGTCACTTTAGCCTCCTGTGTTTCTTGCACCTGCGGCTCCTAAAGTGTAATAAGAACTACTGCAACCCCTCTCGCAAGGAAGACACACATACTGTACATGGACACACACAGGGAGGAGCGAAGCTCTAGTTTGTCAGCTGCCATGCCGTAATCCACTTAAGATGGCCTCATTCCAGGCCCACTCTCTGGCTAAGACAGGGTGTTAAAACCAGCTCGCAAATATTTGGAATTTTTTTACAGTTTGTGTTTGGTAAGTCAAGTGGGTGACAGAGGTGACAGTGGATTATGCTGAGGGGCGGATTGGTGTGAACATGTGTGCGCTGATGTGCTTGTGTTAGCATTTGAACACCTGATTTTGTCATTTTGATAGGAAACACCAGCCAGTCTTATCCTAATCTCTATCTTCACACACATACAATCACACACGCACAGCCAGTCACCCACTCCATTCATCCTGCTACATCACCGCAAGGCAAGCTGACAGAGACTTTGTCAGCAACTTGGAGAGTGACTGTTCTTTCTACTGCCTCTACCCCTCACACACACACACTATGTGTCTCCCTCTCAGTATTACTGGAGCTCAGCCCCGTGCCTGCATCCTCCACTGACACATCACTGCACCACCGTGAGTCATAAAGGGCCACCTAAGACAGGCAGATGAGGTGACCTGCAGGGAACCCCAGTGTTCAAAGGTTCTTAGAAGATGTAAGGTCTACCTAAACAGTCACGTCTGTTTGTAGGCTGTAAAAAAAGCTAGAATGGGTTGATGTTATATATAAGGTACAAAATAGAAAGATCAGAATGTTCACTGCCAGCTACATTATCCATGGAGTAAAATAATAAATCCTTTGGATTTCTCCACATGCTAAAGCAGTGTGTATCAGGCTGTACTAAGAGAAATATTCATTTTATGATGAGCTCAGAGAAATGTACCTTTTCTAGCTTTTAAAATCCTTCTCTAGCCATTTATTATACCCCTAAAACTCATCTCTGTGTATCAAAATTACATTGATATTTTTCCCCCATGAAAATAATCCCCTCCTGCCTTAAAATGGTTCCAGTGCAACACTGTGCTGTTGGTTGTCGAGACTGTGCAGATCTGTGAAGTCATGCATCGAACTCCACCCCGTTGACTGCTTATTTTGCTCATGATATATCTTTTAGCATATAGCAAACACCACATGGATATCTTAACTAAGTAAAATACTGGATATTCATCCGAGGCGTTCTTTAAAACCAAAAACATAAATGCAAACACACAGGAAATGGATTCAACTCTCTGTTTATTGGCTCTAAAGTATGCTGCTACTTAACCTAAATTGTATGCAGTTATGATGGTAAATCTGGCACATAACTAGCTAAATGTCATCCATCTTTCTCCAGAATCATAGATTCTACCAATAATTACTTTTTAAAAGAATGTACATTAAAGCATGATTTCAACTTTCGGCTTACTTGTCCAAACATTAAAGTGAAATCGACCAAGAGGATTATCTTAAAATGAAAAAAGATCAAGATCTCAGATTTTGCTTTGTCATATTTAATATATTAGGTTGCCTGATTGACCAGACAACCTAATATTAGGTTGCCTGGTCAATCAGAGAGTTTTTGGTCACCTCTTTGAGCAAACGTTCCTTATAGAATGGTGGCAATGGCCAACAAAATTCGTAGCTGGCGGCTGTTGTTTACTTCTGCCTGAAATCAGGAAACTATGCAAGAACAGAATGCTTGGCAGTCAATTTGAAATCAAAACATCAACTGTTTGGGTCGCTTGAACTCTATGCAAAACTTACTTTGGCAGGTTTCATTAAGAAATTCTGTCAATCACAAGTGAAGATGGTTACAGCCATGCCCTACTTATCTGTTAAACTCTTTATTTTGCCAGGAACAGAGCTCAGGGAGTTACACACAGGGTGAATACCAAACTTCTCCCTTCATTTGCTACCTGTATTGTTTCTGTATTTTAAATGTGCCTGGCTTTTGTTTATTCTTAAATTAGAGTTCTTTTGTTATTAGGCAGATTGCTTTATTGGACATATAGTCGTCCCTCACCATATCGCCTTATGGACGGCTGTGGTTCAGGTGGTAGAGCGGGTTGTCCACTGATTGCAAGGTTGGTGGTTCAATCCCTGACCCCTCCGCATGCCGAAGTGTCCTTGGGGAAGACAATGAACCCCAAGTTGCTCCCAATGGCAGATTAGCACCTTGCATGGCAGCTCTGTCGCCACTGGTGTGTGAATGGGTGAATGCGAAACACATTGTAAAGCGCTTTGGATACCATTTACCATACCGCGGTTCACTTTTCGCGTACAGCAGATGAGTAGTAGACAAAGACTTGCATGTATGGAAAATACAGCTACTACTAGTCACTTTTGCTTGAGCTAGTTTCCCCCCTGTGATCATACACGGCACACTATTGGCTGATGGATGGGAGGCGACCAACCAGAGCACTCTGATTGGCTCTGATTGTCGCTGACTGGCCCAGTGACCGTAGCATCAGTCTCCTCCATCTCCCGTGTGTAGTATGCGTTCTGCATTTCGCCTTGTCCATTTCATATCGACGTCTGATTGCTGTGTGTAGTGTTGCTCTGCGGTGTTGTGTGTTTGTGAAATTTTCGTAAATAACTGAATTCATTTCAAGCCCCACAACATCGTCCAAGCGTTCTGCACCTTCTAAGGCTTCTGGCACTGAACCCAAGCGTAGGGAGGGTTTATAAAGCCTTAAAATATGTATAAATAACAAAACAAATATAAAGTCGCTACTTCACAGATTTTTGCCAATCGTGGGCGGTTCTGGAACCTAACTCCCGAGGGACCACTGTACTTGAATTTCCAGTCACATGAGAACTCTTACATTTATAATCAAGCATAATTTTAGTTTTAATCCTGAGTCTGTCATATTTTGTCGCTTGATTTTCAACTTTAATGCACAGTTTTACTGAATTTGTGGCAGCTAAATGCTTATACAATGTAAATATTCATTTTGGATACCAATCTTGCGAGTGACTTCCCCTCCTCCAAAACAACTGGTACCGTCCATGGTATGTATCTTCTGGATCCAAATAAACGTTTTGGACGTTTTGCACAAAACTGTGCGGATGTGAAATGAATGTATCACGGCCATTTGTGGGTTTTTAGAGTAGGCCCGTCTTACAGACCGTGCCACATGCCATCATCTGATTCTGCTTGTTCTCTGCATCTGTTCCCACTGCGAATGCCAAGGGAACGAGGAGTCCAACATGGAATGGCTTTGAAGCGTCATTGCCGAGAGCGGAGAAACGTCGTTTTCCTGCTCATCGGAGCTCACAGTCATTTGGCTTGTCCCCCACTCGCTCTGCGTCTTCCCCCCGAGGCTTTAGGTGCATGTGAATTATGACACATGGAGTAAAGATCAGCTGGTCATGTAATGGAGGGTTTACAGTGATTTTTTCTTTTTTTTTTTGTCTTTGCTTCTATTGTCCTCAAATATGACTGACAGAGAGCATCAAGAACCGAGGCAGGAAGTGGCCCTGATTATTTCCGACGGTATTGAATCTGCTGTCACTCAAAAACATGTGCATAGATGCCGAGGGGAAGAGCGAAGACTCACTGGAGCTTACAGTGCATATGCAATAGGAAGTGGGAGATAATAGTGGGATGAAAAGGCTACAGTTTGATTCGATGATGCCTAATTATGCAGCCACTGTGCTGAGTGTTCTCATTTCTGGCTAAAAGGCTGTGGAGAAATGTTGGATATTGGCGTAGTGGATGAAACATGATGATGAACGTAGTGATTGCTATGTTAATAACCTTAACTTACAGCTCAAAAGCACACATGAATCAGATTTTACAGTCTACAGATCCACACACCTCCCCTTTTAATTAATGTGTTCATTTCTTTTCTTTTAAAACAGCCCCATCTGTTCTATATAAAAAGCAAATCTGTTCATTTTCTTAATACCGCTGATTACTGAGACATTTGGCCAAGCCTGTGTGTTTTACGTAACAGTGTGTCATTCAAACATTTGCTGTTAAGTAGCAGAACAAATCTGTTTTTTTTTTTTCACCAAAATAAAGCCTATAAGAAGAGAGTGGGCTTGTGATCGAATAGACGAAAAATGATATTCTGTCTCTTTTCCTAAACACTTTTCTTATCCTCTATGGAAAACATGAGGTGTAGGAAAGATGTGAAGGATCATTGATGAGAGCATAGGTGGAGGTTGTTGACGTGGGTCTGTCTTTGAGTCGGCTTTTTCGAGGTGAGCCAGAATTGCGTAGAACTGATGACCAGGAATCATCACACAATGCGTGCTGGTTAGATTTCTGTGCGACTTCATCCAGACTCACCCTGAAGATGTAAACAACAATAGCATTTGGTTCGTCTAACTGACAACTTTTACACACCGCCCCCTGCTGTTGTTGCTGGGTCTTATCAAAGTGCTTTACAATGTGTTAAGCTTCCATGCAAGGGAGAATTGGGAGGAACTTGGGGTTCAGTGTCTTGCCCAAGAACACTTCGGCATGTGGGGGGGCCAGGGATCGAACCACCAACCTTGCAGTCAGTGGACAGCCCACTGTACTACCTGATCCAAAGCCACCCACTGAAGTACTCGGCACGAAGAGAATTTAAAAAAAAATTGACTTTTGACCACAACCTGTTAATTCTGCTTTGCTTTAGACTGCATTCGTTTCAACTTTAGCTTTGTTTGAACATATATAACATAATGTCTTCAAATGAGTCCAGTCCATCGACTCAGTCAAGGTGGCAGGACCATTGGCTCTGGAAGAAAAACCCAACATAAAATACTGTGTTGTTTAGCAAGGAAGCTGACCCTGGTTCAGTTTTTGCTGGACTGCTGTTTCATACATGCAGCACATTATTTAATTTTGACATGGCAGTCATTGTGATGAAAGACAAATGGTCTTATCTTCTGACTCTTTTTGTTTTTTTTTTTTAACCACACGATACTCAGGTGTGGTTTTCAAGGACAATGTTCAGATAATGTGACCAGTACACAGACACTCCTTTGACCAGTGACTGTAAAAGGCCACCTTAAAATGCAGCTGTGTTCAAATGACACAACGCCACAGATGACAGGAGAAAGACGAGAAGAGACTTTTGGCATGCTGGATCCTGACATGGCACTTGAATGTCCGCAACTCCACCATTTCACATCTAATAAATAATTTCACTTTCAATTTGACGCTCTGGATGGCATGTCCGACAACGCAATTCTGTAAACCGGCTTTCCTGAGTCTTTCAGGAAGAGTGGAAAACATTCAGCAAGTCAGCATCGACAACCTCATAGACTCTGTGCGTCACAGATCTTGTTACTGACTTGTTTGTTCAGTTTTTTCTAGCATTTTAGCATCCTAGTCCTTCAAATTCTTGTATCTGTTACTTAAGCTGGACTTCCTTGATCATATTTCACGTCTCACTAGTATTTAAAGCAACAATGAGGCTTAACAGCACTTGCTTTAAAACCATTTGATGTCACTTCCCTCCCCATTTTCTTAATATAAAAGCAGTTATTCTTTCCTTTTGCCGTTTTTTTGCATGTATTTATTTTATGATCTGTATGTGATCATATGTGAATAATGGTGAGATGAACAAACCAACAAGCATTGGTTTTCCTATATTCATTGGAAATGTAGTTTCTATGTGGGAAGAGAGCAATTTCTTACTCAAACTGTAAACCCTACATGTGTGGCTGTTGTGTAAAGCAATTTCCATCCAAGATAGAGCTGTCAGTGTGCACAACAGTGCGCCACAGAGAGGGGATTGTGGTGGCAGCTACATCCCTGATGTCACAAACTGCCTGGTAGATGTCCCAACTGTACCACAGTTGCGCCTGTGGCTCTGAAATTGCCTTAAATAAGTCGCGCCGCGTGCATCATTGACTCCGCTATTCACCCTGCACCACTGATCCACAAAATAGAGCCTTAAAACAGTTTGAAAGATTGCGATGATGCACATTTCCCGTCTCTCTTGTTCTCACCTTCCATGCCCTTTGTCTGACTGTCTTTCCTTCCGTCCGTCCTCAGGGCCTGGTAGGAGAAAAATACGGCAGCATCCGAGTGCCGGGGGAGGTGGAGTCAGCCGAGTTCGAGATGATCTTGGATGCAGCTGTGGAGGCGGGGCTGGACACACACATCTTGGAAGAGTGGTACTGCAGGGATGAAAACTCTGTGCCACCCGCATACTACCTCAAACCCAAAGCCCAAATGCTTAAGAACTACCAGAACTCAGTAAGTCCTGCTAAGCCGTTTAACGTGAGCTACACCTAAATCCCATCCTGTCATGTTATTGTACATATGGAGGTCACTGGAGGCATTAACATCGCCGATGACAGATTCTTTTCCTTCAGCTCTGTGGTGAAAGAATTTAATTCTGCAGACAAAAGACGGCCATCTTAGCTTTGAATATAACTGTTTAACTTCCAAGTTTACCTTTAATTTTATAGAGATAATGAAATATAAGGCTGAGTTTACTTTAAAACTCTATAATATTCTTGCCTTGAGTTTCACCTAGGTCATAAAAGCAGAACATCCTTGGCTTAGACTGACGAATCAATCATGCCGATGGAATTCTAGGTTTTAGCAGTCGAGCATTTAAATGAGCATTTCTTACTTGAAACACATGAATATTCCCTTTGTTACTATACATCTCTGACAGCACATGAATATGAATGGCAGCATTCCCTGAGTGCGTGATGAGAGTCCTCGGCCTAAACTGAGAAGTCAGACTGTCCTCTCTCTGCCCCCTGTCCCGCTTAGATGGAGTCGAGCAGCGCAGCCAAGACCAAGAATGACAAGGCCTGGAGGAATGTGTCGGAGGAGATCAAGAGGATCTTCCGGACGGCGGTGCTGCAGCTTCAAGAGAAGGGGACCATGAAGAGTGCTCAGTCCAAGAAATTCCTTTGCTCGGGTTGGTTTCAGGTCTACCTTTTATTTCTTATTCATCTTTTTGTGTCATATCATTTCAAATATCTCCCGTATTGCTGGCAGCAGGACCTTGGCTCAGTTCTATCTCTCCGTCTTTCCCTTTGTTTCACCAATTCCCAACCCTAGAGCTACTAAAATAAATGAAGGGTGATAAAGGGCCAGTATACAACAGGAGTGAGCATATCACTTAAATGTCAAAAGATTTAAAATTGTACCCCATATCAATAAGTGCTCTGTGTCTAAGTAGCCAGGTAGACCAGTTTACTTATGGACAATAAAAGGAAAACACATTAAAAACACTATATTGATAGTGAATATACTTGTGATCGCTGAAACCCTGCGAGCATTGAAACAAAACTGATTACACCTTACCACCTTAACTGCATGAGTATGGCTATAAAATGACCTATGAACAACAGAACTTTCACACTTTCGGACCTCTAGGCTGTATTTATCTGCATGTCTGCATCATGGCTTCACAAGGTATAGAACTGCTGGAGGAGCTGACAATCTGGTTGAGACTTGGCAAAGATAAAAAAAGGATATCTGAAGATGCGTGACCAACTAAAAATCAGTGGAAAAACAAATGTAGCAGCAATCAAGAGCTGTAGTACCACTCATCACAGCCGCAGTGTCTGTGCTCCTAAAGTAACACCAGGGGTTAGCAATGGAAATCAGAGTTTCTGTAACAGCTCAGACAGAGAGAAGTGTATTGCATCTTTATGCCTCTGGACACTATGCTTGCTCTGGAACAAAACTGCTAGATGAAAAGAAAGGTAAATTAGTTTGATTCACTACCACAGTGAATGCACCGTCCCGACAGTGAAGCACGGAGATGGCAGTGTGTTGATATGGGGCCAGCATGTGTGCCAAAGGAGACATTGATAGATGGCACCAAGGATGCCTGTGCATATTGCAAAATTAGTGTGGGTGTAGGGTGTAGAGTGGATCAAGAACCTACTGTTCAGCTTAGAAGTAATGCAATAATTTAAGGGGATACTGTTTTGAATCCTTTTACCAATAATGTGATATGGGCTGGTAAGGGTGTATTTTGTTCTGTTCTATACTGTAGTCATGATACTATGAATCATACACTTTCATATACAGTTTGGCAGATAGCTGTAGTGTGTAACAGTGAATACCTGATAAAAGAATGTTTATACACTAACTCTGATGAGGGGTTTTATACCAAAGGCAGAGACGACCAAAAAAAAGTATGGTTCCGATGTAAGATTAACCTTCAGGGGTAAAAAAAAATCACAGAGCAAAGGCTGTACTTTTAGTGACAGATTCTATTTTCTAGACCATCACCTTGTAACTAAATTGATAACAAGAGATGAGATTCAATCAGATCTATCAGAGTCACCTCAGCAGGTGACAGTGATTGATCGATCACACAGTAGCCGCGAGTCACAGTTATTAATCTCAGCAGTGGGAGCGAAAAACATTTTGTTCTGAAAGGGAACTCCTTAGTGAACTGCTTTATGTGTTTACTGGAGATTTTGTGTATTTACATATGCTATTTGCAGTGATTACTATGCTAATTATTATTAGTTATTGTGATGGTCCCAACTTGTATTTCTCCTAGTTAGATTTAAACACCCAGATTGGGTTTTCTCGGTTCTTCCACAACTCCAGAAGCAGAGTCAAGTGGCAACACAATTCCTCCCAGTCTTTTTTTTCTCCACACTGTAAAGTTGATTTAATGGGCTCCATATCAGTTCCTGTCTGTAAGAGACTTTTCATTTGGGAGTCACGCGGTTATTACTGAATTGTTTGGACAGCACTGAGCTAATCTTTCAAGACATCTCCTTTTCATTTCTGAGGCTGTTGTTGCGGGACATGATCTAAGCAGTGCGCTACTGGGATCCGATGACAAGTTTGTGTTTTATAAGCCAGGCACAGTTTATAGCTTTTTCAGTTGTGGGAATAAAGAATAATATAAAGCTAATTAAGTAATTGCCGCGCACATTTTAGGATTTCATATTAAAAGGAAGTTGCTCTTTTGTGTCAGGGAACTGCTTTTTTCGCACTTTAATTGAGCACACTGGGCTTTAAGCAGTGTTTGATTGCATCGTGTGAAGGAAGTCGTGCCGTCCCCTGGAACTCACACATTTCCTTTCGCAATTTATGTCTTCCCCACCTAATTAGCCGGCTACCGTGTGAGCTAAACTACACAGAAGATGCTGGCAGAGTTTCAGTCTGTGGGGTCTTTGTTCAGTGCTGTTGGCTTATGCGATTTTATCAACTTTGTTTCGTTTAAATAAGGCTCAGGAGAAATCTGTCTAATCAGAGGCTAAACGCTCCTAAAACCTGTCCAGCTTTGAAATCTAATTCGAACATTTCTCAAGCTTATGCTTTGAAATTACATAATGATCCAGTGCTACTTGAAGTGTGCTACTTTGAAATTATTTAGGCTATTTTAGAATGTACTAAAAGCAATGCAGGAACAAGTTAAAACCAGTAAGAAGTTGCAGACGACTTCCCTCACCTCACTTTATCTTTCTCATTTCAGCCTTGGAGGATGAATTAGACTTTGCCCTTGGAAAACAAACTCCTGCCTTTCTCAGGAAATGTGTCTGCTACATTCGCAAGATCTCCAACTTCGACCGCTTCGCCAAACTCCCTGAGATGGCCCGCTACATGGACATCGTGGTCAGCGGCGATCGCGTCATGCGCAACCAGGAAGCTTACGAGCGCCTTCTGAAGGTTCGGGACGAGTTCATCCCCACAGTGGTGGCTGCCTCCAACCTCCGCGTCTATTCTTCTGTCACTCACTGCGACATGAAGTTAGGCTACTCCCAAGAAGTGGAGAGCAACTACGTAGAAGGCCTGTGTAAACAGTTCTACGAGGACATGGTGGATATCATCCAGGCCACAGTCCAGCAGAACTTTGACACAGAGACTGATCCGCTGTACGATGAGATCCTGCAGCACCTGTCCCTCTGTAAAAACTACGCAGCCCTGTACGAGTACAAGGCCGAGACGCTGGATTACGTGCAAGAGTATCTCATGCCGTCTAAGGGAAGCAGGATGAGCCCTCTAGTGGTGTATGGAGGACCCTGCACTGGAAAGACACTGCTGCTGTCTGAGGTGGCCAAAGAGGTGAGACATGCAGGCTGAGAATATTTAAAAATGACGCTGCTATCTTTTCTCCTTTTGTGTCATCTCTGTCCCTCTTTCTGTCTCACTCTGGCTCGCAGCATGTTCACGCTTGCTTTCGTCTGTCTGTCTGATCCGAGCATGTGTCCGTCTTTGTACAGCAGAGTATGAGGGGGCGTGCAAATGTTCATCTCTTCTCATCAAACGCTTGCTTGACCATCTGTGTGTCTGCCAAGAGTCGGTCCATTGCCATGCGCACATCTCTAATATCCTGTGAAGCCACGCAAGTGTGTGTGCGTGTACATGTCGGTCCACATCTGTGTATGACTTTGTGGGTGTGCTTTGATTTGCTGTTTTCATTTATGTGTCAACATTTGCGGTGATTTTGGAGCGAAGATTGCCTACATTTGTTTTTTAATCGACGCACAAGTGTGTGTTTGTGTGTGCATGTGTGTGTAGATTTATGTTTGTGCACATATACCCTATTCTCTGTTCACTGTGTATCTGTGTGCCATCTGGCTGCCCGGCTACATTAGGATCACACTGTAGCCAAGATCACACAGCAGACACCCACTTATCCACCCCTCCTGTCCAACCTTCATAATAAGTGTCACAGTAATACACACATTTATTGTAAGCACCATTCATATTATCCAAATTCAGCGTATTGCAGTTGTATAAAATGTCACAATAACAGCAACAAAACAATAATCAAAGCCTCAACTAACGTGTTGAAGATTACCAGGTGATGAAGGTTTGAAAGTAAAAATTCAATGTTAAAGGTCCCATATAGTGAAATTCTTTTGTGTGTGTTTTGTGTTGTTTACTTCTTTCATGTATCAAGCTCCATCACAACGAGTCAGTCTGGTGGTTCTACAGCTCCGGCTGTCAATCACAGATGTTCTTCCTGAAGGGGGCTGGAACAGCAGCAGCTCATTGTTTTTTTTTTAAGCCAAACACCCCATTTAAAACAGCCCTAAAACCAGGGATTATACAGTCATGGTAAAATGAACCATCTTTCAACCAATATTTCATGTTGAAAAAATGGAAAGACACACTGTGGAAACACCTGAGCCTTTGATTAATGTGCTGAAAGTGGCACAATATGGGACCTTTAAGTAAAAGACGGGGCGACTTTAAGGTCTATGGCTTCAGGCTAGTAATGCTAGATGTACATACTCAGAGTCGAGGCTCAAAGAGGTGCAAGAATGGTGAGGGAAAAATAGCAAGCAAAGTATTAGCAATAAAAATCTTATAATTTCAACCTACTTCGTTGACGAAATATTTCCGGCCAATACTGCTACAAGGCAGCCCAACTGCTTCAGTGCAACAGGACCATGTGTCTGTTTTCCATTAAGCTTGCTTTCTGAGAGCCACAACATTTTTAAACATTGTCGTTGTGGATGTTTTCAAAGCTTCCTTGTAACATGATGACAGTCACACTGTTTCCTCAACTGGAACACGTTTTTCTGCTTTCTTACAGTCTAAATGGTAAAAGGTCTGCACTTATATATACATAGTGCCTTTCTACCTTAGTGGTACTCAGAGCTTTACAGTGTTTCTCATTCATACACCAATGGCGACAGAGCTTCTATTCAAGGCCTGCCTGCCATTGGGAGCAACTTTGGGCTCAGTGTCTTGCCCAAGGACACTTCAGCATGTGGAGGGGCTGGGGATCAAACCACCAACCTTGTAATCAGTGGACAACCCACTCTATCACCTGAGCCACAGCCACCCGCCTCTCGAGATGCCAGTTTTGTCAGTTCTGCAGTAGGCATTCACAATTCAGCACAATTAAGTCAGATGTCTTAACGTTTCTCGCAACCATATTGTCCTGTTTATGTATCTCTAGCCACTAAGTTCTTTCATAGGTTAAAACAAAAAATAACAGTTTGAATTCCTTTGCGGCCTTTGAGCCAAGGAGAAAGGGATTCTATTCGATTAAAGCCAGACTAAAGGAGACACTGAATATAGACAGAAGAGTTCTGGGACCTCTGTGCTACTCCTCAAGTCCAGTGGGTGTGATTCACACCTGGCCTGTTTCGTTTGATTCATCGGAACCCTGGAGCATTTCAGTTTCAATTTTGAGCTCAGGCCTTGCTGGGTCTATCAGAAAATGTGGCTCTCTGTTCTCCTCCAAGTGGCCAAAGCTGGGGTTTGTGTGCAGTTTTTCTGAGTACAATCTACAACAAAGAAAACATGTAAAGTTAGTTAGATAAAAGTGTGGCAGAAAGGTTTTTACATACCTGATAAATACTTTTGTATAGTTTATTATTAAGCCACTCTTCTTATAGAAAAGAAGAATCCAGGTCAAAATGTCTTACATTTGTGGGAGTCTTGTAAGTCAGTCTACCATGAATACACTTTTGCAATGAGCTTAGAACCTTCTTAGCAAACTGCATTTCTAAAGCCATAGATTGTCTTACAAGTCATTCTGCACCCCAGAACAAAAGAGTTGAAAATAATGAAGTGGCACAGACAGAGATAATGACACAGACATTTCATTTTGAGCTGTAATATCTCGGTTCTGCTCAGGTCACCGTGTTAAACCAGCAGCTTTAGGCCTCAGTACAGTTTTGTGATAATAACAGGTGTGTGAGAACATGAAGCAGGCTTTCATATCATCACCCAGACCACACACAGTTACAGAATAAGAATAAATATATCAGATGAGAAATTAAACTAGTTGTTAAAGAGACTGTATTTTCAAAATATACAGCAGCCTGTAATAGGGTTCTAACAATGCAGTGACTGCTTTGGCTCAATTCAAGAATATTGGCAACACAGAAATGAGTCTAAGGAGACTCTGCTGAATTTTGGGCCCATGATAATCGCTGGCATTTACCGTGTGCAAGAATCATGTTAATTAAAGTAATGTAGACTTTCATTTTAGGCTGATTGTAAGAGGTGAAAATAGGCTTAGGCATAATCATACCTATTCACAAAGAATGTGCCAAATGGCCATCTTGCTTGATGGAACATCACTAATTATAGTTTAGCTCCAGTTTACTGTAAATTTCAATTAACAGACAAGACTTCTAAGAATCAAGTCGGATGATGATAAAAAGCTGATATGTGAGTTTTGCATAAATGTATGGTCTTTAATATTTCCACTTTTATGAATTTAGCTGCTGCAGTCATCCTGTAGACAAAGACTCAATCACACAGTCACAAACATATTTAAAATTAAAAATACAGACAGATTCTGTTTGTCTCCCCCTCTCTCAAACGTACTAAAAGCTAAATGTATAGTAGGCATCGTCTGTGTTTCTTTAATGTGTCAAATAACATCTTAATTCCTCCAGAAATCTCATCTGGGGCATTTAATTAATTTATGAATTAAATGAAAACAACAGTGAATCCTCCAATTTTAAGTGGTTCTAATTCATAAATTATTTCTCTTAAAAAATACATTATAAAATGTATATTCATGACTTTGAAAATCATGACATTAAAAATCAACATTATTGAGTTCCTTTCATTTTTATGTGTATTAAAAGTAACATTTAGTGTAGCACAGGTATTCTATCATGAGATATAATATATTAAACCTCTCCTCCTTGCTGTGGTAATGAGCCCTGTCTCTTACTGTTAGAATAGCAGCTAATTAGGTCCTCTGCTCTACTTGTAGAGCTTTGATTATTCTAGTTGTTTGCCTGTGGTGTCTTCAACCAGAACTACAAGCACACAAGTACATTTTAATCAGTAAATATAAACAAGTGTCTGAAAATGTTCTCCCTCCTAAAATGATTCACAGTTTATACCCCTGTTTCACAGTCATATTTCAAGAAACTTTCTGTTAAATAATCTTAACCTAATTATTGTAACAGTTGCCTCTCAATGCTGTTTTTCAGGCCTACACATGGCTGCAGAAAGAGATGGGCCCTGAAACCGACCCAGTGGTCATTGTTCGCTTTATTGGCTCCAGTCAGCTCTCCACAGACCTACGAACCCTCCTCCAGAGCATCTGTGAACAGATTGCAATAAACTACCGCTGCCTGATTCACTTTTTGCCTAACAAGATTCAGGAGATGAGGGAGCTCCTGATCAACCTCCTAGGGGAATCCTCATTCCACAGGCCCTTGGTCATCGTCCTGGATGCCCTGGAGCAGCTTTCAGATGCCGATGAAGCTCGCAAGCTGTGGTGGCTCCCCATACACCTGCCTCGAACAGTCCGCATTGTAGTGTCAACGTTGCCCAATAAACACGGTATCTTGCAGAAGCTCCGCCACCTCATCCATGATGAGGGGTATTATGTGGAATTAATCCAGAGAGACCGCAAAGTCTGCAGCCAAACACTAAAACAACAATTGCTGGGGGTGAAGAGAAAAGTCACCTCGGGCCAACAGATCTATGTCAATGAGGCACTTGCCAAGTGTACATTGCCAATGTTTGTCAACCTCATCTACAGAGAAGTAGTTCACTGGAGGTCTCACAAAGACGTGGATGATAGGTCCCTCTGTTCCACAGTGCATGAAAGCATAGAGCAGCTATTCTACTCTGTCGAGAACAAACTGGGCCAACGATTTGTCTTCAGAGCATTAGGCTATATCACCATGGCCAAGGCCGGGTTAACAGAGGTTGAGCTAGAAGATATCCTGTCACTTGATAACATAGTTCTTGGTGATGTCATTGTGGCAACATACCTCAAAAACCCATTGAGGATTTCCTATGACTTGGTTGCCAAGCTTAAAGAGGAACTGGAGGGCTATCTGGTGGAGCGTCAGGTGCGGAATGTCACCTTGATGGTCTGGGCTAACAGACACCTGCATCTCATTGCCCAGAAGCTGTATCTTAGTAATGAAGAGGATGTGCATCAAATGCACAGTCTTCTAGCTGAGTACTTCCTTGGGGCTTGGTCAGGAGGCAGGAAGAAAATCTTTACCTACGATAACAACCACTTCACTTCCCTGAACATTTCTCATCACAAAAACCCTCACCATCAGCAGTCCCATGAAAAAACATCTTCCGATAAGTACTCATATGACAGACAGACTCCCGAACAACCTTGGGTGTTCCAGTGCAACCTTTTGGAGCCTGACATTTTCTTTGTCAATCACAGAAAGATGACGGAGCTTGTGTATCACCTTACCAGAAGTGGGCGCACCGATGACCTCATGTTTGGTGTCATTATGAACTTCAGTTGGCTCTACACAATGATTAAGATTGGCCAGTTTGAAAAGGCTTTGACAGACATTGACCTAGCTTACAGTTACACCCAAGAAAAAGAGCTGAAGTTTCTGGCCACCACTCTCCGTAGCATTAAGGTGAAAGTGCTGAAGAACCCAGCATCGCTGTCTGCAGAGCTGCAGCAAAGGCTTCTGCCAGTAGTCACCTCCCTTCCAAAGCTCAGACACCTCCTACTCGAGTGTGACAAGGATGGCCCAAAGTACTGCTCTATTGTGCCTCTCCACTCCTCTATGGACGTCACCTACAGTCCAGAAAGACTTCCTCTCTGCTC
The DNA here is from genome assembly GCA_024666655.1 of Dascyllus trimaculatus. NCBI lineage: Eukaryota > Metazoa > Chordata > Actinopteri > Pomacentridae > Dascyllus > Dascyllus trimaculatus. The sequence goes on along the minus strand of CM045467.1, from coordinate 18,478,921 downwards.
CAGTTATATGCAGATTGTGGAGATCTTACCCACTCTAGCCCCAAACATAGTCCTTGTAGCACTGGAGGATGGGTCTGTCAGCACCTGGGATGTAGAAAGCAGACAGCTTCTACGACAGATCGACACAGCCAGATCTGTTGTGCTGGGAATCAGGCTAACCTCTGATGAAAAGTATCTGGTCGTGGCCACAACCAAAAATACACTGCTCATCTATGATAATCACAAGTCCTGCCTTTTATCTGAAGTTGAAATCAAGGGGTCCAAGCATGGTGGTGTCACTGGTGGGGTTGCCTTCATCAATGGCTTTACTTTGTCTACCCATCATGCTTTGGCTTGGCTTGAAGCTAGTAAAGACGTCAATGTCATTGATCTCCTCTACGGCTGGCCTCTCTACCAGTTCCACTGCTGGTACGAGGTGACTTGTGTCCAGTGCTCACCAGATGGAATGTATGCCTTCTGTGGCCAGTACCTCAACACTGCATCCGTCTTTCATCTAGGAAATGGTGACAAGTTGGCCACTGTGACATCTGAGTTTTCTGGGGGGTTCGTCAAATCCATCCTTGTGCTGGACACCCTTAACCAAATGGTGATGATCGACAATGAAGGTAGTTTGTCTGTGTGGAACACCAAAGAGATCACCAACCCAAGACTGATGGAGGATTATGATTGTAGAGGGGATGACAGTGAAGTGGTGGGCATCGAGTTATCTGAAGACCAGCGTTCCATTCTCATTTGCAAGGCCAGAAGTATTGAGGTTCTGGACACAAAAGTATGGAAAATGGTAGAGAAGTTCAAAGCCAAACGTAGTGAACGCTTTGTTGCAGCTGTTCTCTCCAAAAATGGACAAAGCATTGTGGCCTCCATGGAAAACACCTCCTCCATCTTTGTCTGGAGGAGGGACAGTGGACAGTGCATGGCTAGCCTGATTGAGATCTCAGGGGCTATTGTTAAACTCATCAAATCAGTCCACCACAATCTGCTGCTTTCTGTTGCCAGTAGTGGAGTTCTGTCTGTCTGGGACATTGATATCATCACCGCCATGTCCAACATTGACAAAACAGGCAAGAAGATCCAAACCTTGCAGCTGTCTGGCAGAGAGGACTACGTGTTTACCATGGATGGCTCAGAAGCTGTCCACAAGTGGAACTTTAGCACTGGATTTATTGAGACAGTTTTCAAGCACGAGGGCATAGTGGAAAACTGTGTCCTAACCTCCTCAGGGGATCTCATGGTGACTTCAGACGACAAGTCCAGTCAGTACATTTGGCAAACCAACACTGGAGAAAACATCTTCCGCATCAATGGACAAAGAATATCACAGCTTCTAATCACCCACAACGACCAGTTTGTGGTGTCCCTCTGTGAGCAGAATGCTTCCAGAGTCTGGAGGCTTGCCACTGGGCACAAAGTGTGCAACATCTTAGTGACTCTCCAGAATGCACTGATCACCACAGCAAACACGTTCCTGGTGGGAACATCCAAAAACAAGCTCCTTGCTGTCAGCCTTTGGTCAGGCAGCGTATCAAAGAAGTTTGTCTGTGATGATGGTATCACCATTGTCAACTTCAAGCTCATTCCTGACTGCCCTGACTGTGTGGTCTTCATTACGTCCACAGAGACCGTCTTTATCTGGAGTGTGGCAGATGAGTCTGTTTGCAGACGTGTCCAGCTCCCAACCAACTTCCTCAAAAATTTAGAGGACTTCCAGATCTCTCCCAATGGGAAATTAGGAATTGTCTCCAAAGGTGATGAGAATATTAATGTCCTCGATCTTCACAGTGGAAAGCTGCGGCTTGTCCATGCTGCAGGTATAATCTGGCGCCAGAAATTATCAAGAGATGGTCGTTATCTTGTGTACGTCTGTTTCCGGAACTGCGACGAAGACGACGACGCTGGTGTTGTGTCCAATCTGATCGTGATGCGGCTTGCTGATGGTAAGAGCATCGGCACGTGCTCGCTTTACAAGACCCCCACCTTCCTGTCTCTTTCCCAACGAGCACTAAACATCATCATCGGCTTTGAGGACGGCAGCATCGGCACGTACACAGTCGTGGATCGTGTGGACGCTGCCCTCAAGATAAAGATAGCCACCTCCAACAGCCGACAGATTGTCAACAACGCCTCGCAGAAGGTGCGGCCCAAATGTGGCAACCATTCCTTTAAAACCGTTGCTGACTGCGTTTGGAGGGAGTCAACAGAGGTGTTCTCCAGGGACAGCCCCATCAACGTGTCGGACTCTGGAGAGGGTGAGTCGACAACGCCTACAAAAAAGACTGAACTGCTGCAGTGATAGGTGGAGAAGAAAGGAGTAGGAGGAGTTAAGACAGGTGGGTGGACACAGGTGACAAAGCTTAGAATCTCTGGGGTCGCAGTTGATTCTTGTTTACAGCCACGTGATTCAGCTGCAGATGTCAGCCCTCTGGGTAGTTAATGGGCCGACCGTTTTAACGCTGCACTCAAATTATGTATTACTTACTTCCAACTTATGATACACTTTATGTTTGTTTTACACATGAAGACTGTTAGAAAAAATACTGTTTTAGAAAAGAAGAAAAATGTCAATTCTGTGAAGTATTAGTTTGCCATTATGTGTCCTTTTGCATTTGAAGAACAAAGTAATTATTCAAATGTCTCGGTCAAACATTTTCAAAGCCATTCCAGTGATCTTAGCCACTTTCATTGTACATTATCTTTATTTTCATTGTGCACATTAAGCCATAATGTTGTTCTTAAAAGAGTATATTTATGTTTGTATTTACATCAGGCCGTACTGTACAAAAAGGAAGAACTATGAACATATGTACATATCTCTTTTTTGGCTGCTGCAATTTGTGCAACTCCTTAAAAATGTTATGTTGTGCTTAATGCAATCAAAGTGAGTGCCTGGAATTTAAAATGTTCTTTATGTGCAGATTACAAGATTTATGAAAATGCAGGGAATTTGTAAACACAGTATACGCACCGTTACATGATACTTGCATTGACGTTAAATCTGGACGATCAGTGTGATGAAATCGAGTCAACAGCACGGGGAGATGGACGGCATTGCTCTTTGTAATGATAGTTGTAGGATATTTCTTGGGACAGCCGACGTAAATTTGATGTGAATTCACCTGCAGTTCCATCAGATTTGTGTGCTGTTCCTTTTTAAGGGAAACACCACTATTGAGCATACAGTGTAGCATAGCACCATACACAGTCACGCCTTAACCAGTGTTCTTGCTTTAGGTTTAGTGGAGTTTGTTCAAATGTTCCAGTATTACAGGACAGAGTGATTAGCCCAATGTTTGAAACAACTTGGCCGTGTGAATATATTTAGAAGTTTAGACAGTAGGTGGAAGCACTTTACGAGTGGTTTGTGAGAAACTATTAGATTTATTTATATGAAACATTGTATAAATTGTTTAGAGTGATCTAGATTTGTCTTAAAACGTGGATTGGGTCTGCTTGCAGAGACACACAGGCCATCCAGGTACTTGCAGGCGACAGCTGACTCACCTTGAAACGCTACAGTCTCTTCATACATATACGTGGTACGAGTCGTTTTAGCAATTTGCATCAGAGATGAGCAATTTGGATATCTGTGGGAATCAATAAGGGTCAGGAAGATTGTGATGAACTGCTGAAATGCAATTCAAAGTACTGCGATCTAACGGTATTGCCGTTATTTAAAAAATTAGATATTGATAACATGTTGCACTAATACATGTACAACAATATCATGCATAATCAAGTACCAGTAACTAGGAGCAACATACAGTACAGTTAAGATTACAGTGTTTTTAATTGGCAAAAATGAGACAAAACACAATAAATTATGTAAAAAATGAATCCCATGAATTGCTTTTTGTCTATAGATATTATCATAAACGTGAATTTGTTTAGCTACCATCATGATGTAGTGGAAACCTAATGTTTTGGCATCACGATTCCAAAGCCTGTGGTTGTTTGTCACCTTTTGTAAAGCAGTGAAAAAACTCTGCCTGGGATCTTCACGATTGGACTGTGAATAGTAGCTGCAGAACAATTTGACTGCTGCTGTGAATACCTGAGCACAGATTCAAAGCAGAAGTTGCATTTTAATTGTACTTTCCGCCTCAGTGTTGAGCTCTTTGTCACACAATCATCACTTACACCTTCTCATTTTGTAGTGTTTTCAATCTCAGGCAGGGTTTTTTTTTAACCTAGTTTTACAAAAGTTGGTGTACCGCAACAGGTTTCCAATTTCCTTCCTACACTATTTCACCGGCTCTTGATCTTTTTGACCCTTATTCGAGCCTGCAGACTCTGATAACAGCATGACAGGCTGAAACTAAAACCGCTGACAATCTAAAAGAACATCTAGGAGTCTATGAGGTTGTACCTTGCAGGTGCCGTGATAGCTTTTAAAAGCATGTCTGTAATAACCCAAAACTTAATTTGTTTTCAACAGTCTTAAACTCTGATGAGTCGAATCGTCTGCCAGGCATGATTAAAAGAAACAAACAAAAAAAAAACACATACTTTCACTTTTACATATACTTTTTAAGGGCTATTCCATCTTAGTGTATGTTTACTAGTTTTGAACCGTTGAGGTAATGGCCCTTGGATTATTTCAAACCGGGTAGCAGCACCAAGCTTTAAAACACTTTATTTCCCTCCAACTCAAGAGTTTCGAAATTTAAAAAAAAAGAAGAGATTCTATCATGTAATTGCCAAAGTCCCAATTATAGTTTGTGTTTCATTTTGTTGACCGTCTCATTGGTTTCTGAGGCTTGTACTGTAATTATATTGTTACCAAATTGTTTCAGTGTTGGACTGTGATTCTGTTTATGATAGAGAAAATGTGCTATCTTTGCTAAAAAGTTTAAAAAGAGTCCTCTTATAAAAATATATTGGAATGCCAGTTTAAGAGTATATTTGAATGTGTCCATATGGAAGCCAGTAAATGGTATTATTGTATGTTAAGTAACTTGAATGACTTTTAATAACTTACATGTTTGCAACTCATAGTTGACATACTGGTAATGAATGTTTCTATGGTATTCTTTGTATTGTCAGGACTGACTTACCTGTTTAGAGATTTATATTTTCATAAATGTTGTACTTACATTTTGTTACAGAGTTGTTTAACTGGAATTCAAACAGAAAAGAAACTTATGTCTGAAGCAATATGAAACTAGTGTGTATGCATTGTTTGTATGAAACATTTTAATGTAATAAAATGGTTCACTTTTTGCCTCCACTCTGCTGCCTCACTGGAAGTCATTAGAGCGCTGTGTTTACTGAGAAGACAGCGGCTGAGGTGAATAAGCTCCCGTCTAATTGGCTACAATCAACCCAGTCCTGAAGTACTGGTAGCTGTAAGTTAAGCTGCAGAGCAAGCTGTAAAACAGGTAATTCATGAAGTCTTTTTTTGTGTGTGTGTGTGTGTCCCGGAGTCAGAAAACACTGACAGCGCTGACAAACACACACACACACACACACAGTGGAGCAGTAAAAGGATTTGATAGGCCGGTAATTGCTTGATGCCGAATGCCAGACAAGCGTGGTGAATATTTTTCCAACACTGCCTGACATTGTCATTATAATTAGGCGATGCATGTGCAGTTTACCTATTCCACACCAAACACACACACACACACACTCGCTGAGACACACAAACTTGCAAAGTAAACACATCCAGGATCAAACTGTGATTGGCCAATAAAACCCTGTTGCTTTGGGCTACCATTTTAATTTCCCAGTGGTGTCACTCTAAGCCAATCTGTCTGTGTGCATGTGTGTGTGTGTGTGTGTGCGTGTGTGTCCTGTCTCCACGGCAACATCAGGTCCGCGGCAGTCACAGGCTTGGCCACGCCTCTCATTGTAATGATGGTGAGCTCATGTCTGTTGGCTGTTGGAGCTGCTTCCAGTCCTTAGGACAACAAGGGCTTGACTATCGCTAGCACATTCCACCTGCAGCGCCACACAGGCATATAATTACACCACTTGTTTGTCGAACAGGAGGTCTCCACAGGTCACACAGTGCGTTTCTGTGTGTGTCCTACTGTAGGTACGCCATGACATTGCCTCTTATTTACCCAGCCCTAAAATAGCCACCTTCTTTGTCAGCAGCGTTTGCTCTATAAGCCAGAGCCCTCCTTTTGTCATCCTTGTATTTATTTTTTTTCCTTTCAACTGTAACCTGTATTTTCCACGATGGGGAAGCCTATGAGTCACTCCTTTCCCCTCCCTCCCTCTCTCTCTGCTCTACTCTCTGGCAGTCCAGATAAACCAGCCACCGCTAAACACTTTAACCTTACTGGCAGCTGAAATTAAACCCAGCCCGGTATCAGCTTTGAAAACATCCTCTGGTTGTTTGAGTAGCCTATGTTTGACTAACTAAAAGCCTTTCTCCAAATATGGCGTGTTTGCACAGGGAAATCCCACCAATTTGGGTACATTTTGTCTGCGAGATGAGTTATGATGAATCGCATCAATAGCACTACTAATTTCACCCCTATTATTCTTTCCCCACATTTTTAATGCATCAATGCTAGACCTCAGTTGGGGAAAACTACCAACAAGCCCTGACCTAATTCCTCTGAAGCATGCTGGGAGGAGAGACGCCGTCATGTGAAGGCTCTCTGCTCCCAGTCCGTTGCTCTATTTTGATTTCAGGTGAACAGTAGGAAATGGGAAATGTTAGGAGAGCTGTTTGCTTGTGATAGGTTAAAGAGATTAGAGCGGCCACCCGGCTCTGCTGCTGTTTCATCTGAACTGGAGGCGGAGGAGGAAATGAAACATGGTGACAGCTAATGGACGGTTCACAATCTCCAATCTACCTCTCATGTTTACGTTTTCGTTCGTGGCTACAGAGAATCGAATCCTTTTTTTTTTCGCGTAGATTAACATCGTTTTAAAGGGAAACACTTGTCCAGCCATGGCTCAGTTCATCCCGAAGCCCATGAGCATTTCTGCCGACTGGTGCGTCACCGCTGGAGCCCAACAATGAGGACATTCAGCAGTGTTTGACATCAGATCAAAGGTATTACTTTTGGTATGAAAGGCCTTTTGAAACTACGAAAGTGACTGACAATAAAGTTTAAGAGCTGTTTTTTTCAGCAGGAGAAAAGGTCAAAACCACAAAGTCATTGTCTCTGAGGCTAATTCGAGACCTTGGAAACAATCTAACCACAAGCTCCATTTAGTAGTGTCACTGAGCAGCTCGTAAATGAGCTGGAATTGTTTCCCCAGTGTCTGTTTTATTTTCCACTTGGATCAAACTGCTGCTGTGGTGTGATGCATCTGTTTTACTCTCACTCACAATAATCAGCTGCAGCATTAAAACCACCTGCCTAATACTGTGTAGGTCCTCCTCGTACTGCCAAAACAGCTCTCAGCCATTGTGGACCCCTGGGGGTGTCTTGTGAGGGCTGGCACCGAAAGGGTTGGCAGTGGATCCTTTGGGTTCTGTGTGTGGCTGAGGTGAGGTCTCAGTGGATCGGGCTGATTCCAGTGCATCACCATGGATGCTCGATCAGATTGGGATCTTGGAAGTTTGGAGGTCAGACCAACGCCTTTGGCTGCTCGTAAGCAGTTTTTGAGGTGTGGTGGGGCGTATTGTCCTGCTGGGTGGGGCCACTGACATGAAGGGGTGCAAAAAGTGGGTTGTAGCAATGCTGACATGAAGCCTAGGGTGTCAGAACCCAAGGCTTTACAGCAGAGCATTGCATTGTAACAAGATCAGTGTTATTCACTTCACCTGTCAGTGGTTTTAATGATGTGGCTGATTGGTTTGCATCTAAAAAAAAGGGACATTAACTTTAATTGGGTCAACATTCAGCCATATGTTGTATTGTTTGATGCATGAATTTAATCTTACGGCTTATGGCCAAATCTAAAAATACAGTCGATATTTCATCAAAATCAATGCATTCTACATGTCGTAGTTAAAAATTCTCCATGAATAAACTCCAGCAGTATTGTTTGCATCCACGGGGGACTTTTTTTTAATGGGTATCAGACTCAATGACTCAAAACGTATCCAAAAAATAACATGATACTTAAAATACACAGATATGACTCCAAAACCTGTCCAAAAAAGCTTGTCCGAAATGACCGAAGAAACGCATCCTGCTGGATTTCAAACCAAAAAATGGCAGCTTGTTTGGAAACTTTCACACTGAAATGAGTTCCTAGAACATCTGAGGTGGCAAATAAGTTGAGCAGCGGCAAAAATGTCACTTCATTTCAGATATTAGTTCCAGATATCTTAAGGAGTTTTGAGAGGCAGTGAGTTGCATTAACCACCACAGACATCTATGTCATGGTGCCCCTATATATACACCCACTATAGATAGATAGATAGATAGATAGATAGATAGATAGATAGATAGATAGATAGATAGATAGATAGATAGATAGATAGATAGATAGATAGATAGATAGATAGATAGATAGATAGATAGATAGATAGATAGATAGATCCGTATATATAACTTTGTTTAGCATTTATTTATAACTTTTAGTAACTCTCATTCCTTTGTGTCAGAGTTTCATCCTCCACGAGAGCTTTGCTGCTGAAAAAATAAAAACAAAAAATGAGGAAGCAGTGGAGTGAAAAGTGATGGAAAGCTTTTATGCGGCACCACTGGCCATGTCTTTGAAAATGTCTGGCAGGGTTCTATTTTGCATCTGATGTGTCACATTGTTGTCATGTTTCGTGTCTTAGCCGGAACGTCAGACGCCATCCTGTCAGCCGGAGCCGAGCGGGAAAAACATCTCTAGTCTGGTGTCAGTGACATTCTGAGCGTTTTCCTTTCCAGAAGCCCATGAAAGAAACTGAAAAAACTCACACCTTCATAGCCATGTGCATAAAAACAACCATACACCTATGCACATACTGAGAAATACACATCATTTTAACTAGAGGGCTACATGAGAGGCTATTATTGTACCTTTAAAGGAGAATGCAAATGGTCTATTAGTTCTTTTTTTCCCCTTCTACAATTACATTAATGTTTTCTTTGTGTTGCAGCTCCATATAAATTTCAAATACTGGTCATGATCTTTGTTTTTGACCCCTACAGTCTGTGCATCTGTAAACACTGAACCGGTTTTTCGGTTGTGTGTCAGCCTCAGGGAGGTGATATGTCCATCAAGTCACAGTAATCAGTCCCCCCTTCCCACTGTGAACAATAATACACTCATTAAATTCACATCCTCCGCAGTCGCCACCTAAATTGGATGAAATTTCACCTTTGATGCATGATTCTTAAAAAGAAGTGGTTAAAACTGCATGAAATCACAGTATGATATGTCATATAGTGGGATCACGTCACTCCTGTGGCAAAACCATGCTCTAAATGTAAGTTTTAGGTCAGGCTCACTCTAAGAACTTAAAGAAGCCCTTCATTTTTCTTCCTTCTCTGGAATGATGCCAGGTTTTGTTAAGTGGAGAGCAAGTGTTAAGGGGTTGTTTCACTCTAATCTCATCTAAGTCATATGATCAACCATGGTAACTGTGAAGAGGCAGGTCAGGTTAAGCTGTGTCAAGCTGGACAGGTTAGGGGGTCAAGACAGGAAGTTATCTATTTTAAAGCTGCTTGAGCACATAAAGATACCGCTTTCATGTAATCAGCAACTTGGGTAACTTATGACCACCTGGTAGGAATTAATAATAAGCAGGCATGCGCCAATCTAAATTAAAAGCAGTTATACTGTTCTGTTTACATACTCTATTAATATGATATCGTAGCATGTTTATGAGCGGTTAACAACCTGTTTGGTTTGTGATGTTCTAATGCAAATCAGTCTCTCTTTTCAGGCTATGGCTGTATAAAATATAAACAGACACAAAAACTCTAAATAAGGAACAATATTCAGCGTTTCAAGAGGTAAAACGCAAGCAAGACAATGAATAAAAAGCAAACAGCACATTTGCAAAGGTAGAAAACTCGTCCCAGTGAGGATAGATGAATTTACATTCCGATTTGTTAGTTATGTAAGGTTGTTTACATCCTTTGCACAGAAGCAAATGCACAGATTTGCAGCCCATGACACACTTTATATACAGACAATGGTATTTATTAATATAATGAGATTATAACATTGCTAGAGTTGCTTTACCGATGTGTTTTTATCAATTTTAATGTTTAAACTGAATGATGATTAATACTGGCTTTTGCGTTTTTTTGTAAGTGTTTTGCAGTTTATAAAAAAAACTGTGAAAATCAAGTAAGTACACATATTTGATATGAAAAAAGTGAAAGCTATAGTCACCTGTCAAATATCGACACACTGAATTCTGGGAAATTAAACCATTTGTCATAACAAATAGATTGATTGGATATGAAAACAATATTATTCTCAAGAAGTGTTTTTACTTTTTCTTATTCAGTCATAGTAGGCTACATGTGACACTACAATTTCATTAATATTCAGCCCCATAATATCATGTACTACTATATTAATTTACCAAACTAATTTAAATATTAAGGGTCATTATACAAATTTTAAAATTAATTAAGATGAAACAGTATAACTTAACACACAAATTTACAATTCTATAAATAAAATATATATTTAAAAAGAAAGGGGGAAAGCTAATTGGTTAAAGAAAGGAACCAATCAGGTTAAGGAAATGTTGCTGTGCGACAACATCAGTTTTATAGTGAAGGGCCTAACAGGAAGCAGCTGTGCATCGCCGTGTGCAGCTTGACCGCGGTCCACTAGTTTCCCAGACTAGCTCCCCATCAGCAGACCGCTGTTCACAGGAGACATGGGACCGTGGAGTCACCGAGGGGGGGCAACTCTTCTCAGCGACTCACCACAACAAGTCAACCCAGAGGGAAGAAGTCGTTTCTAGCTCAACATGTCGGCCGGAGCCTCTGTTTTTTTTCACCTGTGTTTCTTATTTTGACTTAACACAAGCACCGGAAGAGAAACAACTTTAATGACATCCGCGCATTTTTGATACCTGCGGCAAAGTGCCACACCTTCGCTCAGCACGACAGGTAAGCTGGAACACGGTTTTTATTAATGTTATTGTGCGTTGTTATCACTGTTAGAAGCTTAAATGAAAAACCTCTCGATTAAAACAAGTCTGCAGAGGGTGGAAAGTGCTGTTGAAGCGTTGTGAAAGCTTAGCTAGCGCTGCTTCGACGGTGAGCAACAGGTGGACGGTGGTTCGAGTCAGACATATGGCGAGAGTCCTCCTTAAAAAAAACAAAGCAGCACGATGAAAACAATAGTTAAAATGATGAATTAAGGTATGATATAACTGCACCACAGTAAATAAACACAATTAAAGTACGACAAGACAGTTGGAAAATGATATTTTGTGTAGTTTAGCCACAATTTGAGGCAGTTTTTAGCAACAGTGGAAGAACACCTGTTGCACATATGGCATATCCCATTGAAACAATACAGAGAATGCATATGTGCTTATGGTAACTATTACTTTATTTTGTAGAAACGTACCTCCAACACATCCATTACCAATCACAATAAATAAAAAATAGGACTGCAATGATTATTTTTTTTTTGGATTAATCGATCAGTTGTTTGGTCTTTTAAATGTCCAAACAACATTAGTGACAAATGTTGTTTTGTCAACAAAGAACATATTCAAATTTTAGAAGCTGGAATGAGGAAATTCTGACAGGTGTTTCTTGATAAATAAATAATTGAAACTGATGAATCAGTTATCTAAATAGTTGGTGATTCATTGAACAGTTGACGACTGATCGGTTAATCATCATGGCCCTAGCTGTAAATGTTATTTTACTGTGAAATTAAACGTTGGGAAATGCTGGATCATCTTTATATGTTATTGTTGTTATCATATGTGTTTTTTTATGAGTGTAATAGTTGTGAAGTTTAACTTTATTGAGTTAAAACTACTTATAATACCCTTTGACGCACCTGAAATCTCGAGCCCTTTAGTGTTTCCGGCTACGGGAGCCTACCTGAAAATTTCCATAACACCTTGAACACATGATCACATGCAGGTGAAGTTAATGAGTGAGTGCTTTGTTTTTTTTTTTTGTTGAGATGGAGTGGAGAGGTGGAGGAGTGGTCTTGATTCAGTCCATGCAAGCGGCCTTGAGCCGTGTTTGCACACCCAACATGCAGCCTCGTTGAACTCTCGGTCAGTGGGCCCAAACCCGTCGGTGCCCGCCATTCGTCCCACGCAGCTCTCATACATGACTGCTATGTGTCACCGTGTCTCCTAAACCTCCTTTTGTAGCTCCAGGCAGGTTGATTTGCCACATCATGATGGCCGATTTACACCCGCTGCTAAGCTGTGGTTTGCTGAACCCATTTTCTTGTTTTTAGTGGCAGACTCCACCCATTGGCAGCTCATTTGACAAAACAAGCCATTAAAAGTGTATGCAAATAGTATTTGCCCAAGGTCTCGTTGGCTTTGTACCAGTGCTGCTGCTCCTGCTGGAGGACTACATCTGAAACAGGATATAAGCATGAGAACAGAGCTCTGAGCTACTATTTACATTGTGTTGTGGCAAATAGATTGCGCAAATAAGTTTTGTGCTTTTAACTGTTGATGTGTGACAGCAAGGAAGCACATCCCTATTAGAGATCATATACTGTAGTTTCAATAGAACAGAGGCATGTAGAAGTGAAAAGACTTAAACAAAAAGGAAAAATCCAAGGCCCTGTCCGCTCTGAGTGAAATAAAGACTTAAATAATGTCTGCGTTTCATGTTTTTTGGCTGTAGGTAAACTTAATTGTTTTTTAGACGAACCACTCTTTGGCTCCTGTGTCGTTATTTTGGACAGTAATTCAACAGTACAGTTGAAAAAGTGGTCAGCAGCAATTTTCCAGAATCACTCTAGTAGTTGTTATTGTCATTTTATCAAGCAAAACTGCCAGATTGGGCATTTCAGCTGCTCAGATGGGAGGTTTTGCTGCGTTCCCTGCTTTACATAATTAGAAACTTTTGGACAAACAAAACAAACAGTTGGAAGCCTCTCAAAAAGCATGTTTAGATTTCATAAAGCTGAAATTCTTTGCCAGTCGAGGCGTCTTTTTAAAGCAGAAAAATGTCACGTTTGTCAGTCGCAGCCTTTTTGAATATGAGGGGTTTTGTTGTTTCATGAAATGATTTGCTGTGTTTGACAGAGTGTCGACCGCAGACTGTGGGAAATTTGATATTTTTCAATTTCTTCCTCACAAGAGCACGCTGTTATACTCTAAACGACAAGTTTATCAGCCTTTTTTGGATCTTCATCTGTAGTACAGGCAGAAGAGAGGAAGAAATAATTGGTCCTTTAATGCAGTACTAAGTAAACAGGAGCTATTTTGACAGTAGATTAATAATTTCCATGCATTACATTGTTGTAAATTAAATGTATGTGTTGTGGAAAGTTAGTAGATCTCTCATGATGGATAGATTAACTGAAATTAAAGATAACGGTTAGTCTACCTGTAATTGTAAAATCTAGATCATGAACAGCCTTAAAAATGCAAAGCAGTTTAAGGACAAGCCTAAAAATGTAATTCACGCCTCTCTCTGTTTCCCTCTGCACCACGGGCTCTACGCCATTTAAACCGGCTCTCTTCTTTCAGTCTCTACATAGGCTTGTTTACTTTCTAAAGCACAACTCAGGGCTCCTGGGTCAGGAGGATCCATGGGAGGAAAACAGCAGCAGGTCTGTTTGCCGTGCGCGCTAGAGGAGGGGAGAGCTATTGATAAGTGTGGGCTGCTGGGTAATAGAGAGGAGACAGACCTTGTTTTCATCAGACTGCTGCCCAAGGCCATCTGAGAAAGGATGTTTGGACGGTGCACATCATATTACACACATACAAACACACACGTAGAGAGGCAGATGTGAACACTTAGGGCTTCTGGAATCAGATATTTGATATTTCTCAATAGGACCGTATGATTGATAGCATTTAATTAATTGCACAGCAGCTTGTTCAAACAGCAGGAATCTGAAAAACAATGATGTGTTTTTTTAAAAAAAGCGCTGCAGATCGCCTGCTAACGAGGCCTGACTTCATATAAATTGGTTGCCCTGACAACTCACCATGGATACTCTTCGCCTAATCACACCTGGCTCATTCATTCAAATCAGCCAACCTCAGGGTCGGCTTGTCGAGCGCCACGTGTCAAACGCTCGAATCAAAAAGTTGAACATTTGGAGGAGCCCCTTCTTTTGATCCGGCGACTCATATTTAGCAGCTTCTCGGGGCTCTTTGTGCGAGCTGTAATTGAAATACTCGCACAATAACATCAATCAGATGGATAGCTCCGGCTCTTTTATGGGAGGCATTATTGGGTGCGGAAGGTTATCGCATCTCCTGTACATGCAAGTTATGAAAAGCAGTACAAAGCTGTGGGTGAGGCAGCGTCTTTTTTTTTTTTTGACACTATACCGACTTTAAAATAGTGTATTGACATTTCAGCAGGATTTTAAAAGCCTAAGAGCTGATAAGAGGCCCAAATTGAACACCTTATCGAATGCTGCAGTTCTCTTTCAACAGAGGGTCACATTGGTTGCTGGTGACTAACAGGAAACCCCATCAGTATTTGCTTTGTTTTCAGCGTTACTGTGGCGCCGCGTTCATTTTAATGATCGCATACATATGCAAGATAAAATGCAGCTTGACAAAATGGAATTAGTTGTCGCTCAGGTTGAATTTAATACCTCAAACAAACTTGAGGAGCTGAACTCATATTTGTCCTGCATGTGACCTTAAAATAGTTACAGGTGACAGGAATGGTTAAAGGCTATGTTGTATTTGAACTAAAAACCTGGTAGCTCTGGAAGGTTTGGTGCACAGTGGAAGGCAAACAAGATTGTTTCTGGTATCTCAATCTCTGATTTAATGTTGTTAGAATTGGCTGATTTGATATTGATTACTAATTGGTTCCTGTCTTCAAACATCTTTACAGACACGTCACATGGAGGCTATTTTCAGAGCTGGACTCACTAACCCTGTTACCCTTTATACCTTTTCATAATGTGGCCTCATAGCTAAATGTTTGTATCGCCAGCATTTTTTATGGCACGACAACCCAAAGCCGACGTCATGTGTTTGGGTTGTCAATTCATTTTTGGCCTCAACTCAAGTAATTCATGAGCTAATTGTGACAACATTTCACTATAAGGTCTAATAGATTACTTATTTAAAGCAGCAGAAGCACACCCAAAGTGCCTTCCAGCTTCCAACATAACAAAATGAAGAAATGGTTTTAAGAAATAGGTCAAATGTAACTGGACTGGTTGGAAGAGGCATGCATCAGTCAGTCAGTTGATCATTTTTTAAAGACAATCAAACTGCATGTTCTTTCTGAGACAGCCCACAACCCAAAGATATTGACTTTATTATCACAGATTAACAAGCATTGTGGCTCTTTTGCTTAAAACACATCTTTTCAATCAGTTTTTACCAATAAAAAACAAAGTATTTCTGCTCTACACTGCAAAAATGGTATTATTTTAGACTCTGTGTTTGTAACTTCCAGAATGATCTTTCTCTGTGTGGATTTCTTAAAGGTTAAAGCTTGAAAGTTCCGGTGATAACAATGACCATTTTTATCTCCCTTGAACACACCTGCTGAAACTGCCAAGCTGCTGATGACACTGCAGTCACAGTTGTCACTACCAGTCCAGTCCTGTGACAGTAAGGCAGCACCGCGCTCCTCGCGTCTTTAATCCGACTGAGATCTCACGCGTCTGTGTTTGGGAAGAGAATCTGTGCAGGAAAAAAAAAATAGCTGCCCGTGTTTTGGTTGGTGTCCACACAGTCTGTGAAAGCAGCGTGTTAACAGAGCAGCAGCTTCAGTTCTGCATCTGTGTAGGGAATACACGTCTTGATGGCACTCAGAAGGTACTACACAAACACTGGAGCATGAAACGGAGAAAAGGGACACCCCTTGGGTCAAAGCGGCATATGTGTGAAGCAAAATGGAAGCCATAACCCAGAGTGTGTAGACAGCTGCATTGTTGAAAACTGGAGCGCAACTGTTTATTCAAACAAGTTTAAGAAGGCTGACTGACAAGTTGAAGCTGGAATGCCTCCTGTGTAGATATAAAACTGTGCCGTTTCCAAAAAACATGCATAAAAAGCCAATTCTGCTTCAAAAATAAATTGGCGACTGTAATAATGAATTGGTCTCGAGCTTTAACTAATATATTTTGTCCCATAACAGCCTATTTATTTTGTTTTTGATATGTACGATAGTTTTAAAAAAGAGTCCAGGGCAACATTTTCAAATTGCATGTTTTGTGTAACCAAGACATACAGATATAAACTTTAAAATAATAACAAAAAGAGAAAAATCTGCAAATTGTCAAGTTGAAGGATTTGGAACAAGAGTTTGTTTGGCGGTTTTGCTTAATAAAGCATCAGAATGGTCATTTGAGTGTAGATCCATCTTTCCAAAATGTTGGCAACATCAGGGAAATGTAGAGTGGCAAGGTTTAAGATAAAAGATTGTGTTCTATATTTTATAATTTGATTTGTGAATTTCAAAATGAACGAAATGTGAAAATAAGTGAGATTTAAGTCAAACATTTCCCTTGGTCTTCCTTTAAACATAGCAGATATTCGTCATAGCGATGGAAATTCACACCATATCTCTGTCTGCGTTGTTCTTTCTGATTTGAAAGTACAAATTTTAACATAAGCAGATGTGACCAAATCCACTGTAGACAGAGAAAAAGATGAAAAACAAGAAACTGAAGCAGCAGACAGGGAGCTGGATGTCGGACCAGTTAGCCCACTTTTCCATCACCACACCCTTCCCATGTCACCCACATGAACATGATCTCCCTTCTCACTGTCCCTTCGCACACATACTCTCTGACCCTCCTTGAGTACATTTAGAGACAAAAAATGATGCCACACGGCTTACATAAGCCGAAGAGATCCATCAGGTGACCGAACTGTGGCGGAACAGCTAAGCTTTATCTGTGAAAGACTCTTTGTTTCTTCCTCTGTTTCGGAAAAGTTCACCAGAGACCTTCTTTAGAAATATTCCTATCTACACCTCAGGCGACAACTCTCCAAATGTTAGTTCAATTACTAGTACTGTTGGCAGAGAAGGGAACAGGGACTTCAGAAAGCCTGTAATATTATTCAAGCTCTTTGTTTTTGTCTCTAAACGTCACCTACCTGTATTTAGTTATACTGTGTTGATGATTGATTGTGTAATATTTGCACCAGCAACTCAAACCCACAGTCGTACAGAAATGCTTGTGGATAGATTTCAGTTTTCCGAAGGGCGCAACAAAAACAAATGGTATCAGATATGCAAGGACTGAGGGAAGACCTTCTCAAGGAGGGTGCTTTTGTTGGTGCGAGGTGGTGTTAGGGGGAAGAGATTGAATAACTAAAGCGACTGTCACAGTTCAAACACCTGTTTCTTAGTGCATTTACTGAAGTTTGTATCTTTATAATGCTAAGCACATGAGATTTTGATTGACATGTAAAATTAAGCATTGGGGTCAAACAGCCAATTCCATCTTGCTTTGTACACATTAGTGCAGTTTGGAATTGACAGTACAAATGTGAACTATATAAACAGCAATTGATGAACAAATCTTTAGAAATTGCAATATGTAGTTTTGATATACAATACTTGGTTGTCATGGTTACAAAAACAGATGATAACAAAACGTGATTAACAGTAATGTTTACTATCGCTTTGAAATGGGGAAACTAACAGCAGTCTCCCATGTTAAAGTTTTGTTGGCCCCTCCATCGACCCCTGACCTCCCTTTCGCAGATTTTATTACAGCCACTAGCCAAGTCAGCTTTATTTATATAGCACATTTCATACAACAAGCGTAACTCAGGGTGCTTCAAAATAAAAGCAAAGATACATCATACAATTTAAAAGGCATATAAAAATAAGAAATGAAAAGTAACTGTGGACTATAATATTTTTATTTTTATTAGTATGGGAGGACCGTCTTTAAAAATGACAACAAAAAGTAGTTCTGCAGAGAAATGTTTAATCAGTGAAGTGTTTAGTGTTTAGATAAGGTAGCATGGGAAAGATAAGGTGTGAACGTTGGTAGGTTAGACTTTTTGCTTCAGTGTGTCAGATATATCAAAACAACATTTTCTGTACAGCTCACTGAAGTCTACAGGTTGTGAATATTAATTATGCTACAAGTAAAAACCCACAAAAACAGATCTTAGATCACTGAGAGCATGGTCTGCTTACAGCCACATATTGATTAACCACATTAAGGTGGGGTGAATGCTTATCGCATCAACTACCCTACTGACTTCTAGGATCTAGGAAGTCTTGGTTATTTATAATTTAAGTTCCTTGAAAATGTTTATAGTTAAAGATTTGATTGGGTTTGGAAAGGATTCTGATTAGATAAAAAGCTATCATCCCCCATTCCTAATTCCTGATTCAAATTGCGTCATGTGCATTTAAGCAGACCATTTTGCCATTTCATTAGAAATAGAAGTGACCCGGTCTTTAAAAATGTATTAATTGTATTCCCACTGGTAGCTTAGGTGCCCAGGTTCCTTCTCCATTTCTAGTCTCATTTCAGAGTAGGAGCAACTTTTTCAATTGAACCATCATCCACTCTGCTAATGAAACCCTTCATTTAGCGTCATTTGAAAAGGACCACTCCGCCCACACACAGTAAGTGCTGTTTCCAAACAAAACTCTTAACAGGTAAAATCACTTCAACTGGACTCCCTCCAAAGGAAGAATTAGTTTAAGCCTTATCTTATCGGATGAAATTTTCCACCTGCAGCAGTCGTTCACGAATGGCCCTGACTGCGGGTATCCCTTGGATTTCAATCCATTCCACATTTAGGGGACACTCTACAGCAATCTCACTTTTATTGCACCTGTTTCTCCAAGATGAAATGTTTCAATTTCCTCTGAAGAAAACTCAGAAGGCGAAGAAATGGGAACCTGGCCAAGCTGCCAGCACTGAAATATCTCTCCCCTTCAGTAATCGTCCTACGGTCTTTCCTATCATAAAAAAACAGGAGCAATATATAATATATTGAATGGCACAGGGAGCAGATAAGGGACTATTATTGCCAGCCAACAATGGCCAGTATCTGAATGAATGATAGCCATTTGATGCACAGATTGAATCCTTGATCTCATTATGAGTTTGGAAAGTCTCCAGGGGAACAACATGATTGGTCATTTGGATGTTCTGATGTGAATCTCCGTCAGCTGCTGTTGGTTACTGTAGAGCCTGTGGGAGGTTTTAGATGCTGATGGGAAATGCTTATTACTGACAGGTTTGCATCTCAGCTCACACTTTGTCATAAATCCTCTGAGAGCCTCCTGCCTGCGTTACCTGCATCCAAGTTGTGACAGAATGTCTCGGGTGCTTTCATGAAAAATCCAGTTGTCAGTTAGAGCAACAAAAGTCAACCTTTATTTTAATTTGGCATTCATTTACAATATAGCCGAGCAAAAACACGACTAAACAGAAGATGTAAGCATGCAGTTAAGAATACGATGAGATAAAATAAAAACATTAAAAAGGAAAGTGAATAATGAAACTGTCACACATGTAGATCAATCAGGATTTGAGGCAAAGGGAATCAGCTACAACAATAACGGTGGAACACAAAATACAATGAAGTCAATGAAGAAATTACTAAAGAACAATGAGTCAAGCTTGTTATTCCAAGAATTAATTGAATTTAGCATTACTGTCCTGTCTTTCACATTTCAACTACTTAAAGTCAACCTTAAAATAGAACAACATATACAACTGTTTAAAAAAAATAGGAATTTTGCATAGAAGGACAGAAGTATTAGCCACAAAATGTCAATTATAAATACACTTGTGTTACGGCCCAGCCCCTAGGGGAAGCTAGGTGCAACAATAAAACCAGATTTCATTGGTTAGGTAGCGCAATGGTTGCTTAGTGACGAAAGTAGCACAAAACAGGTGATACACAAAGTAAACAGAGTTAGTGGGAGTTGCTAAAAATCAAAGAACCAAATAAAACCAAACAAAGGCTAACACAGTTACGAAAGTCCTACTAAAGCTAAAAAACAAAACACAACTAAACTCCCTAGCCAAACTTAACCACGATAGCAACACCACACCAAACAGAAATGACTAATGAGTGCCAAGTGCTCATGACTAACTAAACCAAAACTGGTGCCTCAACACACACATTACAAAAGGGATATAGGACACAAATCACCGCTTAACAGTGGCTACAAAACACACAGTAACATCAGCATTTTATACACTCAGAAAACACTAATGTTCTCGCTAGTGGCTAACAGAGGTCACACAAAAGTCTTCACCAAGGCACAAATACCTCTCTACAAGTTACACACACTGCTGAACGAAGATACATTCTAGTCACACACAGAAACACAAAGACACGAGGCACAAGGGCGAACTGGTCACAAGAAATCCCAGCTGCCCCGACTGAGGGTTTGGTTGAGGGTTTTATACTCTTCAGGTGTGGGACGGCTGTATTGGATCAGCTGACATGAGAGGGAACGTAGTGGTGGCCCAATCTGACGAGTCAGGAGGCGGGGAGAACAGGTGCTGTGGAGCAGGTCTTGTCATGTCTTTCAGCTGGGTTCCAGGAGCAGGCTCCGAAGCCAGCCACAGCTGGGCTCACACAGGCCATCCTGATGCACACTGCTTGAAAAAAACAGTCCACCGCAGAAGCAAGCTGGCACACTGACACCAGTGGTCGTAACACTGGAGTATTATACTCTAATAAAATGCATCATGTTTTGCACGTCTTGTGCTGATTCATGTGTTTTGGATCAAAAAATTTCATTTGAAAAAGTAACTAGAACCCACACTGAAAAAATGTGTGGTAGATTAACAGGTATGTTTCTTTTGGAACTATTCATACAATCAGAATCAGAAGACTTTACTGTCTATCATGACAGCAAATCATCTTAGACATGGCTCTACAACAGCCATACACCCATTCATACATACAAAATGTTTTCCTTAAAAACAGAGTATAAACAGTGTAATGGCAGTGTTAAGATCATTAAAATGTGTTGAGAGTATTTACAGAAGTAGGGATGGAGGAGTTTTTGTAGGTGTTTTTCCTAGCCAGCGGGGCTCCGTCGCGGCATCCTGATGGTGGTAGCTGGAATGAACTGTGAGAGAATGAGTGGAATCTTTTGTTATGTGACTGGCTTTCCTTTCAACTGCCTGCCTATGGAGGACTGAGAGAGGGGTCTGAGTTTGGCCATTTTGTTTGCTTGATTGGTGATCCGGGAGAGCTTGATTTGTTCTTAACGGAAATGAAATTGAACCAAGATGTGATGTTAAAGGTTAGTACAGACTCAATATATAAAATATATACAAATTTATTTATATGAACACATCCAATTGTTGTTACATCAAACATTTCAGCAACCAGTTGCCTGACTTGAGTGGCATTGCAGCAACCATTAGTATTCATTTGTCATGTTTCTGGAAAAGCACTGCAACATCCTCTCACCTTTTAGCTTGTTTTTGGTCTCTACCAGGAAATATTGGGCTCTTTAGCTGCCAAATGGATCGCTATGTTCACAAACATTTTGTCTGTTGTTTGACAGATTCATGGAAAACTGCAGATAAAAGAAGTCACAGTGAAGCAAAACCCACCAAGTTAGCTCAGAGATGTTACATAAGCGTCTTAGAGCTGAGAGGAAGAGGCTGGTCATAATTCTCTGTGCATTCATTATTACAAGTGACTCCTTTCACATTTCACGTCGTCATTTCATTTGCAGATTCACTGTTAAAGTATAAATATTGATTATAGCAGCTTAGGTTATTTCGAGTCATCAAGTAATTCTTTTCTTTCTCTCTCTGACTGTGCTCCTTATCTGCATCCATGTGTGTCGGATGAGCAGCAGTGAGTCAGGTCATTTGTTTTTGTCTCAGATTTAAAACTACCAGTCTGGTTCACTCCAGTCTGAAGTACATGTGCACAGGCCGGGCATGGATCTCCTTTTCGAAGCATGAAGTGAAGTGCAAACTACGTATGAGGGTGCTTTGCATGCTCTTCAACAGCGTGCATGACTCCATCACCACTCTGAAAATGACGACCACACCAGTGAGATTTCAGTTTGGGGAACAGATGGCGCCAGGTCAGGTTAGTAAGGTGCATGGGGCGACAGTTCAAAGCCACGTTTGGCTGCTTCTGCCTCCTGTGCTGTGTGGACAGGCGCATTGTCCTGGAGCACCAGCACGCCACCTCAAAGCCAAACATTTGAGTTTTTATGGACAGTCATGTAAGGCTTTATAGAATACAGTTATGCTCCAAAATAGGAGTTACAGCCCCTGGTTTCAAGGTGAGCTTCTTGAAGTACCCTCGTATTGATGTGCTTTTGCAAATACTAATCTGATAATACACAGTTGAGATGGGTATTTATGGGTGTTCACTGCTCTAGTATGCAGTTCCCTTGTTTTTCTACTTCTCCATGTGTATATATGGATATTTACTCTGCAAACAAAGCGTGGCAAGATGACAGCTGCACGTAGACACACTGGAGCCAGAACATATATCAACCTGCCTTGTTAGCCGTGTTTGTCTTGTCATTTTCTTTAAGCAGAGCTGTTGGGAGTTGTCTTTGACTTTTAATGCTAATGTCACTTAGTTATCAGAACAGTGATGTAACCGTGTAGTTAGTCATTGGCCCCTGCCGCTTGAAGGAGCATTGTTAGCTGCCCGGGCTAAGATCTTACTGTGTCATCTCATGCCTGCAGGACTAGTTCCCCTCTGACTGCGAGCTGTTTCTGCTGACCAGCAGCAGAGTGGTGAGTCCGAGGCAGGTAACACTGCAATCACACTGTCAGCACACACACACACACAAACCCAGAGGCAGTTTTTTGCCTTGCAAATTTGCAACCTAACGCCATTCCGATGCAGACCAGCTTTTTCCGATGCAGTCAGCCAGCCATTAGTCTGTCTGTCTGTCTGACAGTCTGTCCTCGCTGGATGGTAGACGTCAACCAAAGCACACCCAAAATGTACGCACCTTATGTCAGACTATGAGTTATGTGTTTCTGCTAACAAGACAGAGTTTTAGTTACATTTCTTTCCTAGATTTTTTGCAGTGATTATTCATTTGAAATGAATAATTATAATTATGTGGCCTGTTATGAAACTCTGAATAACAGTCAAGAGCTGAGGAAACATCCAGCAGTGAACAAAGTACTTTCTTATGTAAAATTAAAATGAGTGTTACGAAATTACCCAACAGCTTAAATATTAAGGTAATAACCCTGAACATGACGGCCAGTTTGTTTAACTTGCATCATCATTATCTGATGTTTACTCAGCTTTTTAGTGCACAAACTCGTTTCCCAGCTTTCGGCATTTCCAAAACTATAATTCCCATGATTCCCATGAGAGGGACAGTCATGAGGCTCACCTTAGGGCTAAATAGCCTTCTCCATCTTCTCTTGGTGCAGTTGCATGAGCATTTTATAGCTGTCATTAGAGCTACAGCAAAATGTTCTTAGCTGAAGTTTTGTAAATCCAGTAATTAACAACAAAAAATAAACAAAGAAAATGTTTTTCTGTTTAATTGTTAGAAAAAAATGTTGTTAGTTGCAGGTAAATATGATGTCATACTTGTTACAAAACATAAATGTCAGCAGAATTTGTGTTCTTTGGGAAATTACTACTGTGTGGGGTTATTTGCATTAGTGCTACAGAATATGCAGCTTTACCATATATCTCCAACACATTGTCTAACTTCATAGGACAATTTTTTAGAATAGAATTTTGTGCATCATCTTCATGCTGCCTATTGTCACTTTTAGTTTGACTGTAAATTCCGGTTCATGCAGTTTCAATTAAAATGTGTCTACAACTTTCATATTATCCTGTTTTGCTTTTTTATTTTGAAAAATGAAAACACAGCAGAGTGAGTCAACTTGAAGTAAGTAATTTAATTACTCCACTGTTGCAGAACTTGATAATCCATGTGCCGGTGGTTTTATCTGGAGTTGGGGACATGGTGCCAACTTATTCGTACTCATAATTAATTCATAACAATTCAGTCAGAGTCAATTATGTCAAAGGGTTTAGGACCCTTCATTGCAACAAGCAGATATGCAGTTGTATTTGGCAGAGGAGGCTCTAAGTTTGAGGATGCTCCCCGAACGAATTCAAGCGGCCTTCAAGGCTCCGAGGCAGGCACATTATAACAGCCCCCAGGGTGTACAGAGCAGAAAGCAGCAAGCACATATCCCTGAAGTATGGAATATACATAATGCACATGGAAAGAGATGCCACCGCACAACAAGAAAGGAGGAGGAGGAAGAGGAAACTGGTGGCGGTGGAGGAGGAAATCAGCATATCTAGCAGCCTGAGCGATCAGAGGATTGAGAGTTGGAGCTTGTCAGATGATTATTGACCTGCCTGAATGTGACTAGTAATTGTAAAAGTGGCCTGATAGTGACTCCAGCGCTCTGCCCAGACTAATACAACGCTCCATTTATGTGATAGTCCCCGTCGCCCGCTGGGAAATTACATCCTCTCTTGCTCCCCTCCTGGAAGATAAGGGACACTTCAGCTGGGTGGGTGCTTGCCAGAGCAACAGTGTGTGAAACAGGCTCCTCTATTTAAAGCGCAGCCTGTCCAACTAGCAGGCCTCTCTGAATTGTACTTGGCGTGGTGCGACCTCTTGGCTTTTTCATAAGTAGCTGTGAAAGTGTCAGAGGTCCCTGTAAAAATGGAGACGAGTGTGTTGTGGGGATTGTTTTGTCCGTGTTCCAGTCAAGTCCACCTCAGATCACAAGAGACCATTTCTGTGAAGAGAAGTTAGAGGGCACTCAGAGACAAGAGGATGATACTCTGACATCAGTTCTGTGTATAAGCTGATTTTTTTTCCCCTGCATCCTCAGTGAATACACCCACCTCTGGCTCTGGACTCTTTATGTCTTAGCAGCAGACCTGTAGGAGGATAATTAGATGTCTTGGGAGAGCTACGTCATGCTTTGTTGCTTTTCCACAAATTCAGCCTTTTGTGGCGAAAAATCAAATAAATAAGTGACCCGGCCATGAAGGTCACGTTCACAGACTTGGAGTGATATCCTCGTTTGTAAGGCAGTTAGTACTCTTAGATAGATCCTTCTTTAGATCTGTTTTCCTTTTCTTTAATCATTGCACTTTACAAAGCAATCCCCCAAGCAGAGCCCACCGAGGCCTCTTAGCTGGTTCCCCTCCAGGACTTTGCACAAAGACGTATGAAGTCCCACAGCAACTAAAACCTCTTACATCATAGCACTGCGGCTTGAAAATAAACAAGAGTAATGGATACGAGTCATTGCCAGAGCTGAGGCACATTCTTACATTCCATAAATAAGAGTTTTAACAGATAAGGCTGTGTTTTTCCGAACAGTCAACAAATCTAAGGAAACGACCCCACACTAACAGTGAATTTCTCCCACTGCACCGTAGTGCTCCATTGTTCAGAAACTACTGAAAATACATCCCCCAGCTACATTGTTACACTAAAATGCTCCTCCATGAACATTAACATACCAGTCTGTTACAGTAGAGTTGTTACATGTCATGGATGTCGTATTGCAACAAGTAAAGCTGCACCAATGAATCAGTTAATTGATTAGCTGTCAACTCAACTGTTTGGACAGTGTTTTAATTGGTTTGAGTAATTAGGAAAAAACTCAAAATTCTCCAATTCCAGCTTCTTAAAAATGAGTATTTTGGGATTTCTTACCTCCTCTATAGCAGTAAACTGAATGTCTTTGCGTTTGAAGCACTTAGCAACATTTTTTTGCCACTTTCTGACCTTTGATAAACCCAACAACTAATCGATTCATTGAGAAAATACGGTCAGTTGTAGCCTCAACTGTAATATATCTAGATCAAACAGTTTCTACCATATAGCAAAGTGTTTAAATTAGCTTGTCCCTAGCTCGTGGACCTTTTATTCTTGTTTAATTTGCTGAAGTGCATCTGTTTAATTAAAATATTTAGCCAGGATTTGTGATCTGCATTTGAAGGTTTACATCCTAAATACAGGAGGTCCTCGGTTTATGACGGTGTCCTGTTACGACGTTTTGTGGTTACGAAGGACTCCCATAAATTACTTAATTCTTCGTACTTTTTCGATATAAGCGGTTTGGTTCGTTAGTAATACGATACTTTCGTGAGTGCACAGCGCCGAACACAGTCACGGGGGAGCAATGAGTCACACGGCGTAACAACAAAGAAGAAAGCGGCACTGCGTTTGTATAATTTAGGTATAAAATCTGACTTACACCGAAAATCGGCTTATGATGCATCATAGGAACAGATCTTGTTCATAAACCGATGACCACCTCTAGGGACAAATAGGACTTGGGTGTAGCTAATTTCAGGAACTAGCATGAAGTTTGTCTCATTATTTCATAGACGTTTGTTGACAACCAGAATGTGAACAACACCAGAGTGATCTTTTTAATGAAGTCTAGTCGTGCAGGATTTGGAGTGAGGTATCGCTGCATCTTTGCTTGTCGCTAATGAGTAAAACTGCACTCTGCTTCCAGTCAGGACTGTAATTAATCGTCTGTTGAGAATGTGTGTCTGCACCACTGTTACCCTGCGCAGTCTTCGTCTGTATGTTGCACCTCTTAAGCTCGTGTTCCTTTCTGTTCAAAGATTCAGCTCGAGCTGTAATAAAGTGCTGTAGGTCAGAGACGGTTCAGGCGAAGATGAGAAACTTCCTTTCTGTTTCACAAAGAGACGCCGTGTCCTCTACCTCTGTCGATCTCTCTTTCTCCTTTGCTTTCAGACAAACCCATTCAAGACTCGGTGATTAATTATTTACCCAGGCAATGAAATGCCAAAGCCTAGAGAAACACACCACCAGGAGAGAAAAGGTCACTCCCATCCTGCACATAGATACACACTCCTCCGACAGACACACACACACACACACAACAGTGATGGATGGCAATAACATCTTTATCGGCGCTTCAGGCAGACAGAGTTTTCATCCTCATGTCCAAACACCGTCGAGACCAAGGGCAAAGCAAAAAAAAAAACTTGACTGATGAGGTGAAATCTTCAAGAGAGCCCTGAAAAAGCCTTCATTTAAAAGCCATTCCCATGTCAGAGGTGGTGAACCGTCCGATCAATAGCAGCCTGTGTGCTGTCGTGCCGAGTCTAACAGTAGCCTTTTCTCAATAAGGGAAAATGTCGCTTGTTGAAAACGATACGTGCACGTTTTGCCGCCTTAGATTTTGTCTGCAGCATTTAGTCGGACGGCGTGATTAAAGTGTAATCACTTTGTTAATGTCCCTCCACAGCTCCTCGACACAGCTGGCCAAATGGGGTGCCGATGCTGCAGGATGATAAAAAGGTGAGAAGGCTTTTTTTTTTTTTACTCCATATTCGTTTCCTCTTTTTGTTTGTTTGTCTTGTCTTGTCTCTTGTTTTACACAATCTTGCTTTTGTGTATTGTCACAACACTGATACTCACTCGTCTTGTCAAGTCAGTTTGTTATCTGTACTGTAGCACTCGACAGTGATAAGGAAAGAAATCCCCCTTTAACCAGATAGAAACATGGAAGGGCAGAAGATGCTGTATGTACAGAACAACAACAGTGACTCTGCAAATAGTAAAAAAAGAATAAGATCAGGGAGTATGTCAAGCAGTTTATAATAATACAATCACTTGTATCTGTTGACTTAAAGGGTTGAGTCACTAATATGATCAAAAGCTTTTATTTGGTGGTATTTTCACCAGTTTAAGCTTCATGTGTCAAGGTTTTGAAATATAGCTTAGTAATGTTTTAAAAAAGTTTCTGTAGTATGTGGTTTTGTTTTCAGCAGCATTTTTTTCCCGTTCCCAGGATGTTCTTCATAAAGGCTCCCATTTCGTTCTCTAAAGACATTCTAGAATTGTTTAGTGTTGAAGTTCTGACAATGTTTCTTCCTTTGTTGTCAAGTAACCTTGTGTAACACTAACGAAGTGTTTTATACAACAGCCTTTATTGTGTTACCTCAGTAACATTAACAACAAGAGTATTACAGGAACGCTTGGTCATCTGACGTTCTGTCATCTTAGGCCTCAGTAACACGTTGAAAACATTTTTAGATTGTTGGTTTGAGACTGTTCTTTCTTTGTTCTCGTGTAATATAATCTGTGGCCCTAACAACATCTGCAAAACATCTGCCCCTTTTCCACCGAGCTGGTTCCAGTGCCAGTTCGGAGCCAGAGCCCGACTTAGCACCAGCTCTTTGTGTTTCCACCATGTAAGCACTGCCTCCAGGTGCTAAAAACTGGTGCTTAACAAGCACCAACTCTTTGCTGGGCCAGAGCTAAGCACCGAGTACGTCAGGGGCTGGGGGTGGGGTTATGGTGACCAACGAACAACGGTGGAAAGGGACACACAAGCGGTAATCTGTATCCTTTTTCGACAGGACGTCCCTGGTTCGATTGCTGATGTATTGGAATGACTTCCGGGACACACAGAAGTTTTGCACGAACTATTGCGCTGAAATCCGGTACTGTTGTGTCCCACCAGTAGCGTGATGATGGCTGTGCCCCGGCACCAGGCAATGTCCGCCTCGCAATCAGCCTTAAAATCATCTATAAACGTAGATATTATCATCAACTTATTACGTTTGTTTAACTGCTGTGTAATCAATACAAGCGTAGTCATTTTACGGTGACGCAATGGTGTGGATCCAACCTGGTTCCTTGCCAATAAAAAAAGCAAACA
Source organism: Dascyllus trimaculatus (assembly GCA_024666655.1). Taxonomy (NCBI): domain Eukaryota; kingdom Metazoa; phylum Chordata; class Actinopteri; family Pomacentridae; genus Dascyllus; species Dascyllus trimaculatus. The sequence goes on along the minus strand of CM045467.1, from coordinate 18,450,265 downwards.
GGTTCTTAGGAGGAACAAGATTTGAACCAACTAATCACCAGCACTGAACTAGCACCTGGTTCTTCTTGGTTGAAAAGGGGTATGAATGTTGCAGTTAAAACGTAATGTCTTAGTTAACTTTTAACCTCATACGAACATCATTTGAAACAATAAATATTCCTAAAATGCATTGTGGACATTAGATCAAAAGGTCTTTTTTAAAGCATTATTAGAGCTGGTAGGTCACCCCAGTCAGTGCTGTGGGAACTAGCAGGAATCTGTCACAGCAGTAATCAATACATTCTTTTGTTATTTGGGTGTACAGACTCTTTAACAGTGTTAATGCTCCACTATAGAGCCACAACTGATGTTTGTATCCTTCTTTATTTTTTCTTAATTAATTGTTGAGTGTATAAAATACAATAAAAACAAAGAACAAATGGCAGTTCATGCCTGAAAACCATCTAATGTGGCTGGATTAAAACTATTTTGCAGAGAAGAGTGTGTTAAAATTCCTCCATACTGATGTAAAAGACTGATCACAAGCTGTAACAAACATTTAACGGCAGTTGTTGCTGTCAATAGTGGCCCAACCAGTTATTAGGGTGTGGGGGCAATTAGTTTTTCACAGGAGTGATATAGATTTTCAATAAATCATCATTTAAAAAACTGCATTTTGTGTTTTGTGGTACATACGGTACCTACAGTTTGATGATCTGGAACACTTAAGTGTGAGAAATATGCAAAAAATACAAGATTTCTGTAGGGGGGTGGGGGGCAAATACTTTGTCACAGCACTGTGTGTGGTATCAGCACTGTGAAAGAGCTCTTCTAGGTTAGTATTCAAGGTTAATATTTTATTTGGTAAACTATGTTAATTTTTGATGACGTGTTCAGAGGTGGAACACTTCCGCTGTGGAACACTGAAGCAAACATGCAAACTCTAACGACATTAGCATCAGCTTGGGCCGTGTTCCTGTGCTCTGAGCTGCTGTGGCTAAGTACAGCCTTGGAGAGCGGGGTCGGAGCACAAGATAAATGAGCGGGAGCACGAGATAAATGTCTGAATGTAGTCTAACTGTGTGGTGGATTTGTCTCAGTGTGCTTGTATGAATTTCCAATGCATCACAATGTTTGTTTGCCTTATCAATTACCTTAAACCTCTGAAGACTGTCCACCTCCTCAATAACAACCCTTCACTGTTTATTTCCTTATCTGCAGCTCCACAGTGCCAATTCAAATGTCTCCTTGGCCACATAATGATTTCTTGTCTCGTTTCATGCAGATAGTGAGAGGTCCATTTATAATATGTCGGCACTGTGAGCCTCACGTGGGTTCTTAGTACAAGCCATGAGTCAATATGCCAATAGCCATCACCCTTGGTTACTGTATTTCTTCGCCGGACTGTCTATTCATTAAAATCCGGCAAGGCATCGTTGTCAGGGCTCGACACCTCTGTGCTTTTTGAGGAGAACGAAGACACAGAAAAAGGGCCGGGAAACGAGGTTTTGATTGCAGAATAATGAAAGGGCACGCTGTGATTCGCATACCAGAGTCGTAATCCCCGTCCACGCTGTTTTTTTTTTCCCCCCTTCTTTCCCATGTCAAAGACACACATGTGAATGCTTGTGACACGCACACATACCTCCCTAATTGTCTGGAGTGTCACATTTCTGGGATTAGCAGTGTTTGGGGTTTGGCAGGGTGGGCCTTTAGGTTACTGGGTCAACAGCGCAGCCTCAGAATCACCAGGCTGACACTAGCACATTCCCAACAACCTCGGAGAAAACTTGTCACGCCAGGTGTTGCTTACTCGAGAACTATGCTGCACAAATCTCGTCCTTTATTGTAGATCAGTGTTAACAGAGTATTTCCTACATTCTCATCAGCTTGCTGCTTTTCTGTTTTTTGCTTTTGCAAGGTGGACTGAATGGAAAACAAACAGGTTGTTCATCAGCAGTCTAATGGTTTTAGTGGCATAAAATCCATATGTACTTCTGCACCTATTGTATTTTAGAACAGATGTAATCAGCTTAAATCTCTTTTCCACAACAGGCGAACTGGTATTATGGTCACATCATTGAATTGGATCGAAAGTGATGGAGGGATTTTCTTTATGTTAATAAAGGAGCGCTGCCATCCTGGAAGCCACTCTTTACACTTGCTTTAAAGTCAGTGGAGCACCAGGCCAGATGTTGTGTGCAAAGGCAGCTTTCATCTCTTTATGTTGAGGTATTAGTTCTGTTTATCCAATTTAGTAAACAACAAAAGCCAAAATGGCAGCAACAAGTAGTCTAAAACAACTTGAAGACAGAATGGGTGGCCTCCTGTCGCTGATGAAAATGCCTTCATTTCCCCACTAAGCTTTTGTCCAGCTTTAAGAATTATTGGTTTCTATTTTTCTACTGAAACACCTTGTGTGTCTCTCACTTTTCTAAAAGCGAGCTTCCAATTTCACCTTGGCAGCCGGGACACAGCAGCACCGCTGCCCAGGAGCGAAAGAAATGGAAAACATTCATTTTCTCAGCTTTCCACTGTGAAGAGAGACAGAAGGAAAGGATGCAGGGTGAGAGAGAGGTGCTTAAGTCAGAGGGTGAGCATGTGTATGAGTGTGAATACAACTGCGTGGGCAGGTGGCATTTTTGTGTGTCTGCTTGCTGGAAGGGGAGACAGAAAGCTGTTATTCAATCAGTCGATACATTCAAAGTTATATTCTTCATTCTCAGGACTTGTGTTCTTGTTAAGTTCATGAATACTGAAGAGTGAGAAGTAAAGCCAAAAGGGGGGCGAGATAAAAATAAAAAAAGACAACAGGACAACTTTGAGAAGGAAGAAGGACGAGGCGGGAGATGGAAAACGCTCGAGGGAAGACACTCAAATCAAGGAGAAGTCAAGTGCAAAGTTTTAGTAGATTAGTGGGCTGCAGCTCCATTACAGTGACGCTGACGGAGGCACAAAGAGGAGGTTGTTTTGGAGGGAGAGCACCTGGAGAGGTGTGAGATGGAGGGAAGCTCTGCTGGGGTTACAAGGCTGGCAGCGTGGAGGACGAAACAAATGTAATGAAGAGAAGATGGGCGTGAAATACACGAGGCACTCACAGCAGGTAATGTCTGACAGCCTGTTAGTCTTTCAGCAAACTAAAGCCCCCCTGCCAACACCTGTAATACCTGTCTGTGTGCCCTTGTAGGAGGATGATTCGAAGTGGGGGCATCAGACAGTCATTACAGCCTGAAGGGGTCACATAAGGTGTGCAGCTTAAATGGGCATTAATTAATCTTTATCAGGCTCTACCATTCAAAATGGAATCAGGACAGCATCAACAAATGTCTGGCAGAGTGTAGGGATGCTTTAGATTTACACAATATACGGCTCGTTTCACAGCACAGATAAGGAAGCTGGTGAGAGCAGTGATTCAACGGAAACATCAAATGAGGCAGTGAAATGCACAGCATCAGTGCTAAATAATACATTGGTATTATTTGCCATTTGCTGTTTCTGATTGAGTCTCAATAAGCTGTGTGGAGGTGAGAATGCCCCAGTTGTATTCAGTATCAGTCATCTTACAAAGCTGATTAGGGGACCCTGTGGCATAATCAGGGCTCATTGTCAGTTGTGGTGTTTCTTTTAGGAACAACATGTGAGTTTTTGGCATGCGGTTTGATTGTGTATTTATTTTTTTACTGAATGAGATGGACTGAAAAAAAGCTCTTCTTGTCAAAAAAAGGACCATATTTACTGTTAACAGGTGACCAGCATCCTCTGGCAGCAGAAAGTGCAACAAATTGAACATTCGGGGACATAAAAGTGAGCCGGAATGTAGATTTGTCACCAGGGATGCTCCGATCAAGTGTTTTGCCTCGGATCTAATCTGAGTTATGTAATATTCAGTGTCTGCTGATTCAAAGTCCCAATCCAGAACCATTTTCCCAGATAATACACACTTTGAATACATGAAAGTTATTAAAATGAATCCATTTTATATGCTTGATAGCTCTACAGTGCATTAGGAAAAAATGTGCACTTGTGTATTCAATTCAAGCAGTTCCTTATTGTTATGCAGGTGGTTACAAACCTTGTTGTAAAGCTCTGGTAGGGCAATATTTAAAATGTAGTGTGAATAGGGTAGAACTGCTCCAAAAGCTACACAAGACAGCATAAACGTGCATTCTCTATATGAATGTCAGAACATGTATTATACATTAGCTAACGCCATTAGTTACGCCACCAGGTGCTGTTTAATAGTGTAGCGACCTGAGGAGGCAGTCCGTCAGGCTATAGGCAAGTCAGCGAGCACTGTGGGAGTTTAGCTAGCAAGGAGCACCGTGACAGAGACTTCTATAATGCTCTGGTTAGAACCAGTGTGTTTTATGCTGTTTCAATTTGAGTTGTCCCTCTCTGAAAACTGTGGCAGTGGATGCAGACTAATGGTCTCGGACTGCCGCTCACTAAAATATCGCGTTGATTGTCCCTAAGCCTGATCTGCGACGTAAACTTGAGATATCCCTAAGCGTCATGATAACCAAATTCTGACTTCAGTAGGATGCCTACCTAAAGATGAGGGTACAATTAGGGATGTATTGGGTACCTCAGTCTTTTGCAGATGGGTTTTGTGGCGTCCATGGGCTTTCCCTCACTGTTAGCTAACCGAGCTTAGCGTAAAGGCTGGAATCAGAGGGAAACCTTTCTCCAAGGTTTAACAGTGCACCTTTCAGAAGCTCAAAACCGCACTATCTTGAGCCAGCCATTTAATTGCTTCCACTTATTAAGCTAAGCTAGGCTAGTTGTTAATTTAAAGTGGCATCCATCATGTTACGACTGCGGTCGTGACTGTAAATGGATATGCGTATATGTGTTATGCTGTATATTCTTCCACGTCCAGGATTGGCTGCTGGGGGTGACGGGTCAGTGCGGGATTGGGCAATCTACCAGCTGAATGGCACAAAAGGCGGAAGGGGGGTGTGGCCGGCAGTAGCACATAGACGCGGTGTTTGCCATCCTTCACTTGTAAACCAACCGGCAGTTCGATCACAGCCTGTAGAACCCTGAGTGTTGACACTTTTGGTAGGAGTGAGCGGCCACTTTTGTTTAACGACTTTTTCCTCCTGTTTAAGTTTAGTTAGGAAGCAAGATCCTGTTTTGTTTTCTCAGTTTTGGTTTTGTTAGGTAAGTTTAATGGGAAGTTTAGTTTGGGGTTTTGTTTGTTGTTTTGGCCTTAGCTCACTCTAACAATTTGATAACTTAGTCACTTTACCACTGATTTGTTTTGGAATCAGTCGTCTTTTGTTTAAACACGTTTTTCTTCTGTAAATAAATCAGTCACTTTTTGTTTAAAAGCTTGTCTGGCTGCTTGGTTCCTGTGAAGGATGGATGTTCATGTTACGTGGCAGCAACCCCTAGGCTGGGCGTAACAATCATCTCAGCGAACTTCATTGTTGAATTTGGAACGGGGATCTGCACATTATAAAGGAAGCAGCAGTGTAGAGTAACATCTAAGCCACTTGAAGGCAGGAAGTGATCCCTTCTACATGTGTTACTTTGATACAGTAATCAGTGGCTTTAATGTTAATCCCACAGCTTTAAGGATGGAGGAAAACAAAACGCAATAATGAAAAATTCTGAGAAGGACGGCGTATGTTACTCCAGACATCTGTGTTTGTTCCTGCCACCTTTTTTCCTTGTTGTCATCTCTCCTCTCTGAAATTGAGAAGCACAAACAACAACATCTGGAAGCAAAAAGTCAATATTTCACCATCTGAACCAGAGACAACCAGGGAGTGCAGTCAGGCCTGTGCACGCTTCCTTCCTACAGCAGTCTGCATAATATATCTGGCATTCATACTGTATGAGCAGCGCACACTTTACCACAGCTGAGGCCCGATGCAGCCTGTGTAAACATCAAATGCATGCCTCAGACATCACAGTGGCATTTAGAAAGGTGCATCGGCTGCACGGCGAAATATCCTTGTTGCTGTCAGCATGCAGCTCCTGGAGCCCGGTCAGACAGACGGAAATAGTCTGTCCGTCTGTCACCACAGTGATCCACTAAATAAAATGTTGTTGTTTCATCACATCGAGTTTTGAAGCATCAGAAAACAGAAAAAAATCCAAAGTTTTGCCAAAGCAGCCTCTTTAAATTCATTATTTACCCCATTAACAATTAAAAACCAATTGGTGAACCCTAACTATATACAGTTACTGAAGTGTTGCACTTAGGTACAAATTTATATTTGGTCGTTCTACTCCACAACATCTCACAGATGAATGTTGTTTTTCCTGACAGCTTAAGTCACATTATAGATTAATATTTACCTGGAAACGTTTCATGTTGGGTTCTGGGCTACTTTTTTGAATGTTTACAAACAAAATAATCTGTAATCAAAAAAAATGATGGCCAGATAAATCCATAATAAAATAAATAGTTGCATTAAAAAGTTATATTTAATAAAATGTAAGTCTACAGTTGCACCAGCAGGTCTGAGTTTGTACTTTGGGACAGCCGTGTTTTGACCTAAATGCTAACAGGGACATGCTAACCTGCTCAGAGTGACCATGCTAACGTGACGTCTGTGTTTATCATACACAAATAGAAAGTTTACAGATTTCACAATCTTCCCTCAGCATGTTAGCATGTTAATGAACACTAAACACAAATACCAGCTGAGGTGGATGTAAGTGACCTGAACCTTGCAGGTATTCAGAGATAACCCAAAGTGCTTGACACGTTCAGTGCGTCCTGAGGGTGCTGTGACGGTGCGCATCACATTTCATCCACTATTTCAGATGTATTATCACACTTTAAAGTATATTTACTGTAAATTCTCGAATGCTGGTGGATTTCAAGAGTGGTCATTGCAGTTTTGCTGATGTTACTGAACATCAATATTTATGACAAAAGAGAAATGACTGGAATTAACTGGTATGAAAACATGCTGGTGAGTATTATGTGACTCTGCTGATGACATCAGTGTTTTTACTTGGCCTATTTGTCTGTGTTGACCTCTACCTGCCCTTTATTTGAGAATTTAGAGGACACTATGATGGTTTCAGCTTTATTAGTGACCTGTCCATCTCTCTCACAGCTACATCTACGACCCGTCGGTGGCTGTGGATGTGAGGAAGACCGACTCTGCCGGCAGCTCGCTCTACCAGCCCCACCACTATCCAGGTGGGGCCGCCAGCAGCGACCAGCTCAGCAGCCATAACAAGCAGAAGCAGGGCTTCCACAACCTGGGCTACAACAAGTCCAACGACAGCACGCTGAAACTGGAGGCTGACAACAACCAGGTCAACCACCGGCTGCACGCCGCGCCGTCACCTGCGAACGAGCTGCACCGTCAGGGAAGTGTACCCCCTGCGGAGAGTGGGCTGTACATCATCCAACCAGAAGCTGTGGGGCCGCGATGGGTCACACAGGATAAAGGTCCAAGCCAGGTGCCTGTTTACCCAAACATACATGAGTATGAGGACCAGAGGGACTATGGCGAGCGAGGTCACCGAACGTCAAGAGACGGGTTTGACAGCTCCATCACTGAGTGTGAGATCAGCAGCAAAAGCCCATCAGTAGACGAGGGTGTGGGAGGGACACCGGAGTACCCGTGTGACACGGGGGATGAAGGAAGCGTCTTGTCAGTGGACATCCACACCAGCACCACCAGCTTGTCCTCAGCCGGCACGAGGGACGAGCTCACGCTGCCAAAGACTCCAGACGTTTCCACCGAGGAGAGCGGAATCTCTGTAACGAAGAGCGAGAATGAGGAAGAGGATGTGAGGAACGATGAGGAGGAGGTGCACAGCGTCACGGACTCGATGGTGGCCGAGGCTCTTGCTGCTTTGGAGGCCGCCACTGCTGGGGAGGACTGTGAGTGACTGACCTCTGACTGCTCTCTCACTGACCGCATTGAAAGTGGGCAGACTTGAATGCGACTTCCAAATACAATAAATCTTCGCCACGGCTCTGAAAAATAATGTTTTTATGTAAGAACATAAATGAATGAAGGAAAACTCTGTTTACAAAAAGATTTATTTTTGAACTCTTGGATATTTTTTTTATTGTGGTCACAGAAGATAATGTCTGCCTTGTGAGGAAGGCTACATTTCCAATGCTGCAAGGTTTTGCAAAACTGAAGAGACGTCAGTGTGCAGACTGATGACTACCTGCAGCCATATTACAGTGTATTTAACACTCCACAGTCCTAACAATGTGCTCACCTACTGCTTTGCCATGTCCACGCTCCCCCTGCGTTAGTAATCCACCACATGTTGCTTTTATCGAATTTGGAGCATAGTGTCGCTAAATGTGAGCGTGGAGTCGATATTTTCAGCACGATCGCCAGAACTTCCGGCTTCTTTAGGAATCTCATCCCCGTTTCACTGAGCAGACGAAAGAGGAAAAGGTCGTCGTGATATTTTTTATACCCTACTCATGTTTTTGTTCCCATTTTGTTCGCTCTTGTTATTTATGAAACCCATTTTCTTGATTTATTGTGAAAAGAAACAGGACGTTGCTAAAGACTTGGAGCAGAAGGAGCACAAGGATGAGGAAGCATTTCTCTTTCCACTTGTATGTCATCTCTGATTTCAGTGTAAAGCAGAATGAATATCTTATTTTCTGTTGTATTTGAAATAATTATCAAAAATGAACTTACTTCAAACATACTCAGATTTTATTGACAGTTACAAACGGTTTCCTTCCACACCGCTACTCTATAAAGAAGACCATTTCTCATTTGGTGACGTATCAGTGAACTATATCAGACCCAGCTGTACTTTTCACTGACACAACCTTAGTTTCTGTTCTTTTAGACCAGCTAATGTCAAATCACTGCTGACTAAACCACAGATGGGCCTTCAGTTCACCCAATTATAATTTCTTTTCTGTTTTATAGGTCAGGCTTTGTGTTTCTGGTCAGGCCTGTGACGTTAGCTCAGCTCATGTGCCTAAAAAGGAGCTAACTGAGGCCCGACGTGCTAGACACAAATATGGCTTAGTTAATGATAAATACGCTGAGTTAATGCTGCGTTAAATTGCCTCGGAAGTTGGAGATTGGAATAATATCACACCTGAGTTGACCATGTTCCAGCACAACGAGTCGGAAAATCAAGTTACCTCTTGTTTTCAGGTTAGCCATTGTTAGCAACACCGGCTGATAGCATATGCGCACACAGACACAGTAGCACCGAGTCCATGAATAGAAGCTGGACAGTGCTGTGTGTGAGACTGATTTAATGAGGCTCAAGAAAGACGGTACATCACTACAGCTTTCACCTCTGATGATGCGCTGAGCAGCCGACTTTCTGAAAACCGACTAGACGAGGCGAACGTTCCCGGCTCAAAAGTAACACACCACAAGTTTTGAATTTGTTTCAGTGGAACTCAATTTTCAGTCGTTGTTTGCCAGCCAAATCATTTTTACTTATTATATTTGTATTGCAAAATAAAAAAAGGTACTTTAAATGTGAAGCGTTATAACTTATTGTGTTGAGTATATACTTTGGTATGGTTTGTTATGCCCTATTAGTTTAAAGGTGAACTGATGTGTAAATAGAGGGCTTCACGTTTCACCACAACGGTCCAGTACAAGGGATGCATGACTGCTGAGGCTTCCCTATCAAATCAACTGTACGTCTTACACTCCACTTCTCATCACTGGTACACAAGATCCATGTATAACTTAAAGAATTGCACTGGGGGGTTTGTTTGTCACCGTGACCCCAGGAGCTTTGTTGCCCTTTAGGTTTTACAAGGGGAATTGTCCTTGGGAGTTCTGTATCATGAAAGGGGGCGTTTAACAAACTATGGGACTTTCCTTTTGCACAAAATGGACCGAGTGTGTCGTCGAGTTCAGTCAAATGGAACAGGTTCTTGTAAAGCAGAGCTGTGAGGGATATAAAAATGTCCATCCATCCATTATCTATACACCACTTAGTCCTCTGTAGGGAGAACATGCAAACACCACACAGAAAGATCCCAGGCGTCCTAACCGGGACGCGAACCGGGGATCTTCTAGCTGTGAGGTGATGGTGATAACAATCAAGCCTCCATGCAGCCCGATATAAAAATATATATTCTGTAAAAAAAGAGCTGCTACTGATAATGCTGCAAGAGAGAAATGCTGGTAGGAAATTATTAATTGTGTAAGTCAATATATTTCCTTCACCACTCAGTGCACGCTCTTATTTCAAAAGTGACAGCTGCACATTTAATTCCTAAACTTCAGACTTCATAGACTTAGAAGTGATACTGAAGAAGTGCGTGTAAGTCTGACACTTTCACATAATGAAGGAAACATGGAAGTCGCCCTTGTTTGGGCCAAATCACGTAAAACGAATGATATCGATTGAATATTCACTGTGACAACTTCGAATAAACTTATCAATTTTCAATTAGCTGCAGTACCACCAGTGTAAAACAGATCAGGTCCAAGCATTGACCGTATTTATGCATTCTCTAAATTACCAGCTGTAGCTTCATGGCTTTATCCAGTAGTGTTGCCAACATACAGCTCAACAGGGTTGCAAATATGCCGCATTCACAGGAAAGGAAAAGAGTAGGGCTTCTTACAGCCGATTTAAATCCCAAACTCTGAACATGTATGCAGCATCAGTTACCATAGCGACCAGGCTACATTAAAAGAAATGGAACATTCTGGCTTCAGGCTTGCTAACCCGCTAAATCTTGCTCTGTGGTGGCTAGCTATTAGCATATTAGCTATTAACCCTTTTGAAATTGTTTGCAGTTCAGTTGTTTGCTTTGTCCCTTTAACACAGGTTCCTTTTCGTAACTTGTTAGCCGTACACTCTTAAGTAACACCTAGACAAGTGGATGGTTACGTTTTTATTTTAAATGAAGTCTTAAAAATTCTCTCCTACAGGACTTCAAAAGCTTGTTTACGAGCTCTGCCTCTCTCCCTCTTCATAAATAAGTGCGACCACAGTGGGATTCGGGCGTTTAAAACTCTCCATCGAAGCAGTTACAGCCTCGGCGGGAGGCGTCTGGGGGTCCCCAGGGTCTTGGTTAATGAACACCTCTGGGTTTTTTTTTTTTCCTTGACTCACACACAGTGAACCACGGAAACTTCCAGAACAGCCGTGGCTAAAGAAAAAAAATAAAAACCCTGATCATCTGGCTGGCTGCTCGTGGCAGGAGAGGCTGTCTGTGCTCATGTCTCTCTCAGCGCAGGAGGTGGATCTGAGCCCCGATGATACCAGAATAGCCTTTTCTTTGGACGTCTATTCATCTCTCCCGCCCCTTTCTATCTTCATCCCTCTTCTCTTGGACTGTAATTGCTCTTCGTGGATCCCTCAATTACAGCGTGCTCCTTTTAGGCTTGAAACTTGGTTCTGTCTGCAGTTTTACTTTTCTGATATTAGTTTTCGCGCAACGTCTCCAGCTCTTTAAATGTATTTACTTATTAAGATGTGTTTCAAACAGAAAACTTTTTCTTTTAAAAGCGTTTTCTGTCTTGACATTTCACGGAATCCTTTCACTTGTCCTGCTCAGGGTTGAGTTTCAGACATCACGGGGGAAACCACATGAAACCAGAGAGGCCCAGTTTCATGTCGCATACTGTCACACAGTGGGGAAGACCACCAGCCTTGAGTTCACGCCGAGGCCTGTGACTTGAGCGCATCCACACTTTAACCAAGGCTTTCATTCAGCCTGACTCAGAGCAAGTGAACAACCAAGTAAGCGAATCTGTTGGTGGAAATCAAAAGGTCTTCAGAATGAACGCTTGTCTTTTTGAAGTTCTCAACGCACGTCCTGTATTGACTGTGAGCGATTGTTTCACAAAATAAGAGACTACATTTCCATGTATCCACGCAGAGTGATGACAACGGGATCATCAGACCGGTGACTCATCTTTTCATCAGCGCGCCGTTTCGCGGCACAACAACGGAGCTGAGCTAGGCGTGTGCGTCACCAGATTACTTTGATCCTTTCAGTCAGCTGGAGGATTCACAGAAAGGTAGATTGGGCCTGATAAATAACAGCCGGGGCTTAATGTTGGCGGAGAAGCACGAAGTTCAGAAAGAGAAGTTTGTCTAGAATGACTATGACCATTTGACCAAGGAGTGGAGAAAGGCTGATGTACAGTTAGGTGCAGCTTCCCAGTGGAGGAAATCGCTATTGCATTTGCAAAATAGTCCTCAAGAAGAAACTGAGCTCTGAGTTTTTGTAGTAGATACTTTAGAAAATTGCTCTTAAAGAAACAACAGAAAAGGTCAAATGAAAAAGAAGCCTGAATGAAACCGATTCATTTTCCAACCCTGCTGTAGGAACGCAGAGAAACTGGCATTCACATCCACTAACCCTAGATGAGGTATGAAGGGGACCCAGGGCCAAGTCTAGTGATCACCTATATGTAGGATTTGTCATCAGTACAAGGATAGTATGGCAAGAAGGATGCTTTAATGCAGCCACCACAGCAAAATTAGAGGCAGCTCAGGCAAAGAAGGCAAATGGGCTGCTGCTTGGACAGCTTCAGCCCTGCCTTGTGCACGTCTTTCATTAAAACCCCTGCAGATGCCAACCTGTATCACCCAGTGGAAGAGAAAAAGTAAAGTTAGTAAAATCCATAGAAAATCCCTGAGATTTATCAGTGGCACAAAAATGCATTAGAACACTTTACTGAAAGAAAATCACCAAAAAGGGAAGTTCAACTGCATCATAGTACCGGCAAAAAGCACAAGAACAGGCCTCGTGCACAGTCTCTGTGTGAGAGAAATAGAAATTAGAAATAGAAAAAGAAGAACCCAGATTATCTGTATTGCATATCCACCTATTGCACAGAGTCCCATTGCACAGTTTAAGCTATAAATGCACATGTCGCCCCTATTGCACTGATTTCTATCGCACAAAATTCTGTTGCACTGATCTCTATTGCACTTGTCGACAATGTGCTCAGGACAGAGTGAACATAATAAGATGAAGAGTGTTGCACATGTCCAATTTGTAAAGATTGCTCTCTAGGTCACATATGCTCACATGTTTGTGTGTCTCTCAGCCACAGTTTTAAGTGCTTATTAAATGTAGGGACAGACTTGTACATTACATGCTAAAGGCTGCAGCAAACCACTGGACTGAACTTTCACCACATATTTTTTTAAATATATATGTCTAGAAACAATTTAAATGAAAAAAACATTCCATATAAACTGACTCATATGTTTACCCTGAAACTCCTTTATCGTTGGCCTGCCATCTCTTCAAAATAAAAGTCCCTCTAAACACAAGTCAAGCATATTGTTAGTCAGTGGGATTATGTTCAGCACATACAGCTGTTTAGGAATGAATTTTAGCAAAGTTAATTCCTCAGTAGTGAAGAAAATCATTCTCCTTATCACTCAACACTGATTTGACTACATTTATCTGAATTCTTTTTGAGAGTATTGTCAAACTTTGTGCCTTCCCCACACTATTTATGACACAGTCCTTTCTCTTGACGGCGCAAATCTTTCAAGTCATTACCAATGTACAGCAGTATTTTAGCAAATATTACTCAAACGGGGCGATGTTACGGGAATATTAGTGCTCTTGACGTCTTGGATCTTCACTCACAACTCAAAGCTAACATGAAAGAGTGCAGACGCTGATGAAGCTAAAAAATCAATGCATAAACCAAGCTTTTAGTCCTCAGGCCCTCATCTGCCAAGTAAAACCTCAGAGCTCATAATGAGACTCGATAGAGCACACCTGCGACTTTTCATGCAAGTACACATGGGAGATGGAGTTCCCCAACTCTAAACACATAGCTGACCTCACTGCGACTGAGAGACAATCAACGCTTAAAGCAATAAGGGGGAAATATTATGTCTAAGAAGCAATCCTCGACTTTTATATGAAATGTCTGTGGAGCTTCTTATGCATTTATATCATGGCAGCGACGACTGCGAACTACATTTCCCATGTGTGTGTGTGTGTGTGTGTGTTCATGGAAAAGCACAGGTGTGTTCTGTTTGATGTCGTTAGGCTCAATTGAGATGATGAGATGAGGATTTGCACGTCACCTGGAAGCCAGATGAGAGCAGGAGGCAGCAGAAGAGGGAAGAGATGGACAGTTCTCAACAGCCTGCACAGTTTGTAAATATAACCTAATATTACTGATGATGTTAATTAAGTGTTGCAACCTCTAAATTACCCAAATACATTACAAGACAATGTATAAAGGCTACAGTTGTGATGTGGAGCAGCCATCATATTAGTTTACTGACTTAACTATGTAAAAAATATGGAAATAGCCACCATGACGTTACCAGTTGGTTTGAGGACTTCTATTCTGAAGCCTTGACTGTGGAGCTTGGCTGCACCATCTTGGCCTTTTGATGTGTTAAGCAAGGGGTGGATGTAACTGAGAAGGATACTAGGTGGTAGCAACTTGTCAGTCACAAGGTAGCTCCACCTTAAAGTATATCCCCGTTATTGCCTATTTTACTTAAAATAGGGACAGACTGAGATTACTAAATGAAAAGGCTTGCCAATTGAAAAAGACTTGAAAGTGGCGTTTGAGACCACAAACTCGTTAGGAAAATGCTTACTGAGGTTAGAAGTACTATTATTTTCTCCACAGTCAGGAGCTAAAACAAGTAGTTTTAGCTCCTGTCTCTTTAAGGCCCCTTCCTTCTTCTGATTGGCCAGCTTCTGGAAGCCTGCTGAGGGGCAGCATCCAGGGCTGTACTGCTTGTACTCTGTGGGTCTGCTGTGACTGGAGCAGGTGACATGCCGACATTTACCTCATCATTTGGAAGTTTGACCACACCAAACATGAACCTTTGAAAATATCTATATACACCGATCAGGCATAACATTATGACCACCTGCCTAATACTATGTTGGTCCCCCTTATGTGCTCAAAAACACTCTGAACTACTGGGCAAGAGGACCTCTCAGGGTGTCCTATGGGGTCTGGAACCAGGATGGAAGGTTTAAAGTTAGAACTATTTATGCTCTGCTCCACCTTTTCGCTCAGTTTTAGATTAGCCAGGTGTGAGGTTGGCAGTGCCACAAGACTAAGCCTCAAAACCAGGGTTTGTCCATTTTTACATACAGTCAGTGATCTACAGCTGGAAACTACACCCATCAAAGGGACGACTATCTCCTCTTTGAATAACATTTCCTCAAATCTATAGTCTCCAGCGGTTTTAAAGAAATTACTGAGCCTTTTCTTAAACTGAACCTGTACATAGGTAGCTATCATGTATTTGGACCTGGAAATCTACACTTTGAGCTGCCTTTTTCCCACCTGGTCTCCGTATCCCTCACTGCGACTCAGTAATCTCACCCCACCTCGTAGATAACGGCACAAAAGTAGTTCTGCAACAGGCTAATTTGTGCCACAACCTGCGGTGTGCCGAGCGTAAATGGAGTGCACGCGGGCAAATAAAGAGCCCCTGTGTGTCGGATTCCTTCACGTTGTTTTCATTAGGCCCATTAGGCAGCTGGCTGCAGAGTCCCCGAGGTGTGAGCGCCCGCTTAACATGTTTGTTTTTCTCAGGGCTTTGTTTGGAGTTAATGATGTCACCCTTAATCGTGGCACACAAACACATTTCCTCGTCTCAGAGGAAAAGGTAAGGCTGTATATTTAAAGAGAAAATACCCACCTAGAACAGGTTTAAAGAAACTGATGCGCTGATTGTTATTTTTAAAGAATTAAAATGACTCTTAGATGACATTGTCTACTGAATGTAAGAGTGGTTCTAACTACCCTCTTAGCTTACAATTACTCTTAGGTGAAGGGTTGTTTTTCCTGTCATGTCATTCCAGGCTTGTACATACATGAGTTAAGATAAGATTTTTAAAACATGAATATGACATAGTTTGTGAAATTCCCTCTTATCAGGAGCTAGAATGATAAAAACAAAAGTCTTTGCGGAGCCACATGTATTTTCTCTGAATGTATTTCCTGGTCTCCCTTTGTTCAGGCTCAGCCTTCTAGCCTTTGTTGATTTAACTCCTCACTGTCCTGAAAAACCCATTTAAACGACCCACGAATCAACATCAGGTGTAATCCGTTACCTTTTAAACGTCTGGGAAAACAAGCTCGAAATAGTCCCCGTGTTGGGATCCATCCGACGACCCTGGAAGCGCGTTAATGTTTCACTTGGGGTAAATATTCAAACGTTAACCTGGAAACTGGAATGGGATGTTTGTGACTTCATTCAGGGGTTGTTTTTTAGTGCTAAAGTGGTTCATGATTTCAAACACACTCCTGTACGCTGTCTTAACTTTTAAAAATACACACATATATATATATTCATGACATTTTGGCGGTAGACCTCTATCAGACAGATAAATGTTTAGTGACAAAGAGAAGCTGTCTTAACCCTTAAACGTAAAGGTTCAGGGTTATCCTTTTTAAAAAATCCTGAAACTAATGACTAAGTATTATTGATTATTTTCAGGATTTAACTCTTTACTTAGTTTGTTTACATTATGCCTCTGCTGTTGTTGTTTTAATGAAGAAAATATTTTTAAAAGATTATTAGTATAGATTAGATTTTATTTGCACAAATAACAACAAGCAAAATTATACAATGGTTAAAAGAGCATACTGTGCAGGAGAGAGTGAGAAGACCATCAGGTGTTATAAGGCCACCTTCGTCATTTTGAACATGAACATGCATGTCCATGTTCTACATATTCAGACATCAGACATTAAGAAAATTATAACTGTCAACGATTACTTATGTATTAACATTCTTTTTAGCTGTCTTTTAAAAGAGTCAAATGTGGATACAGTCTTCAGAGCAGGAGATAAATGATTCCAGAGGTAAGGTCCTCTATACTGGAGTGCACTTTGTCTGAATGAAGTTCTACAGAAGGGCAGATGAAAATCTTTGCAGTGTCTGGTGGAGTCGGCAAGAACATCTGAAGAATATGTGAAAAAACCGTTACAAGCTCTGGGCATAGCATAGGACATGTGAACATATTTATACATGAAGAGACAAATGCAGTAGATGTTAACATTCCATACTGTCAGAATGCTGCATTTCCTGAAGAGAGGAGCACAAGAGGACAATCTATTTGAAAAATTCATAATTCTTAGAAATTTCTTTTGTATCAGTAAAATCTTATTCAGATGTGTTTGGCTTGTAGCACCCCAAATCATATTACAGTAAGTTATGTGTGGATAAATTCAACTATAGGAATTCTACTCAAAATACCTGCAGGTTTCATTATTTTTCAACAAGCATGTTGAGTGTGAGATTTCCAATTAAATGTTTGGTCTATAGTGAAGCCTAAAAATTTAGTTTGAGTCACTTGACTAATTTTGGTACCATTAACTGATACTTCTGCGTCTTCTTCATTAAATCTATTAATTTTTGAGCTGAATATCATAAAGTTGTTTTTTGTATATTAAGAGAGAATTGATTTGTTTTAAACCATTCAGAGATATTTGATCATTCTTCATTTGCTTCTCTTACTAAACTATCAGAATTCAAATGAGATAATAAAAGTAGTATCACCAATACTACTACTACTGCTAATAATAATAATGCATTGGTTTTATACAGTGCTTTTCTAGACACTCAAAGACGCTTCACATTGCATTATTCATTCACTCCATTCTTGATGGTGGCTACATATGTAGCCACAGCTGCCCTGGGGTTAGACTGATGGAGGCGAGGCTGCCAGTCTGCACCTCCAACCACCACCAACCACTCTCGCTGCATTCACCCAGGCTTCCTGCTGTTCCCTCACGGTCTCCCATCCAGGTACTGACCAGGCCCAACCTCACTTAGCTTCCTAGATCTGATGGGACTGAGCATCTACAAGGCGGTATGGCTATTATGGTAATAATAATAATAATAATAATTCATTTTAATGCAGTGTCAGATTTTTAAAAAACTCACACTCAGGATCTTAAGGTTAATAATGTCTGTTAAAAAACAGTGGTGAAAATATTTTTATTAATACATTTTTTTAAACCAGATCATAACTACAGAAATACTCCTTCAATTTCAGGATCTGAACCCTATAAATACCAGTTTGTGTGCATGATCCCACTACTTTTTTTTTTATGAAAAAAAGATAATTACTTTTTATGTAATAAATTCTGACTGGGTTTTTTATTATTATTTTTAATGATCACAGTCTGGGATATGTCAATGATTGGCAATAACTTATGAATATTTTTGTGTGTGTGTATAAAACTCACACTCAGGACCTTAGAGGATAAAAACGTCTGTCAAAAAAATAAACTTCCATAAAAAATATTATATATTAATATTGCTTTCCACTTCCACTGAACTTGATTTTTTAGCCAGCATCAGTCCTGATCATAACCTAATAGCACATATTCATTCATTTTCAGGACTGACAGTGTGTTTTAGATGTATTATCAGAGGGTGAATGTCAATATTATCCCCAAAATATACACCTTTGCCAATATTTGTGCCATAATGAATTAACACGCACTACGGCCAGCGCCTTCCCCTCCATGTACTGTGTGGATTCACCTGTGTGTATATATGCAAAATAGCCTGTGCGGTTCCGGGTCCCTGGTTGGCCGACGGAAGAAGGAGGCGTGGTCCGGCGGGCGGGGTTGGATTGGTGTGGCGGCATCCGGGGTCCACCAATCACCAGCTGCCAGCTGCTATAAAGCCTGGCGGCACAATTCGAGGTGGTGGCTGAGGTGTGGCACGGGAGGAGAAGTGTGTGGTGCTTGAGAGGAACGGTAAAAACGGACTTTGGGCCAGGAAAGAACTAAACACTGACACTTGCTCACATTTCTGTAGATTGCCCTGTGTTTAGAAATACTAGTAAAAGGGGTGCTGACTGTGTCTATTTCTGTTTTTAGTCACCAAGTATTAGGAGAGGATTTTGTTCTGCTTTTGTTTTATATTCAGGCAGTTAAAGTGATGAGTTCTCCTTTTGAGAACTCTCCTTTTGTTTTGTTATTTTTATGAGTTGATCAGCCACCCACCAGCCGAGTTCTGTTGTTTGCCTCACTTTGTAACTTTGCACCTTTTTTTTCAAACTTTGTTAATGAACAGTTTTATTTTCTACCAACACCAGCTGGTTTATGTAGCTTCACTTCCCCCTCCGAGCCGGAGAGGTAACATGTGCTAAATGCTCAAATAATACAGCAGCACGTTATTCATGACATCAATAAGGTAGCTCAAGAACACAGAAATGTCATTTTAAATTCTAAGCACTGGGTTTAAAAAGGCTACTGATCACACCAGACCAAGTACCAGTTCAGTCCAGTATTATGGTTATGCAGTAGAGGGATCTTGGACCTACCACCTACCACACTGTATAACTATGCTTTTAGAAGTTTATTCCACTCAAAATAGTACATTCTGTCCAAGCACCTACAGTTTTAAGGGTTAATTTGAATCAAATAGTACTTCTATCTATTCATAGTTTTTCTCTTTTTTAAAACTTTATTGATCCCCTTGGGGAAATTCCTTCTCTACATTTGACCCATCCCAAGGTGTGAACTATGGGGGAGCCATGGGGGTCTCAGCCCCCCTTCATGAGACATGAGCTCCCCTGGAAACATGATTTGTGAAATTTTAGGGGGGGTCACTTAAATATTGGCAAAATGCTGTTTTTCCCCATGTATTTCCTTTATATTATTGTTATTATTATCAATTGTATTATCAGAATCACGGATGATGTGTAGAATTAGGCTGTTTTTAATGTAAGATTTGCGCATCACTGTTTCACTTTAATAAAGATGCCGGCCTGCATGCAGTTCCTGTCCTCACCATTGCAGCGTGGGGGCGCTATGCCTGAAACGTCACTAGTCAGACACCGGAAACGAAAAAAAAGGGACCGTTTGCGCTTGAGCCGCTGAATTTCAATGCTAACTGTTGTACATGATTTTGCAGTCAAAATGTGAAGGAGAAGACAGGGAAACCTGCTCGCAAATTTCGGTTTTACGAAGAAATCGAAGAGGAATGACTCTGAGGAGCAGCAAGAGGCGAGTTCTTCGGTAGAAGCGAGGTTGTGGACAAACGACGCCGCTGCACGTGGAGGGACTGCTGCCGGTGAACGCCCGCCAACACCCGGGCCCGGGGTCACCATGGACGAGCTGACAGAGGCTGGAGATGGAGTAAATAACGACAGCTCAGAGGCCACCGATGACGGCGATGAAGGCAATAGACTGCGCGAAAACAACCTCTCATCGCTCCTTTTTGTGGATCTTGATGGACCCCCATTAGAGAGACTGGACCCAACACCCTTCATCACTTCCTGGATTAAATCAGGTCGTCGCCTGTCCACATCATGGGCTTCTGAACCAACAGCAAAGATAGCTGATCCCAGGCCTTTGTGGTCGGTTCTGTTTTAAGGTAAGCGCTAATCTGTAGACCTCTAAACTGTATTATTAATTGTTAGCAATGTGTTGTGGGTCTTTGCATTAATTGCAGCAGATTTTTATCATGATTGCGGAGATTATTACATTGGTGGACGTTACACAGCCTGGCCGACTTTTTTTTTTTTAAATTATGGTGGTGATTGGTTTGTTGATTCGTGTTACAGTATTTTAGAGGTTATGTTCATGTTGATGCGGACTTGATCCCTTGCAGACAGGCTGACATGTTTTGGTTTTGATTTAGAGTTGATTAAGATTTGATGCGTGTGTGGAGGTTGGATGTGATGTGTGCTTACATGTGCTGACATAAGGCCAGCAGAGTACAGACTTGTAATAATGGATGTGTTTTGTGTAAGTCCTCCCTCTGAGGCGCCCCCCATATAAGTGAGCTTGAACTTGTAAACCTCCAATCGGACTGATGTTAACCAAGTTCTACCTCGTGAACTGGACTGGTCAAACCAACAATTTTGAACGAAAACCTTGTGCACTGTGTATATATTGTAAATATTTTTTCTTCCAACATCTTCAACACTGTGAAAAAAGGATACATCACAATGAAGAACTGCAATTCTGTGTCTGATTGTCTCATTGAGCACAGCATCTTTCCTCTGAGCCGAACCAAGAGCTTCTGACACCAGCTCCTGCTGCTATTACTACACTACCACCATTGCAGCATTACACATGCTACATATACTTGTATTTTTAAAGCATTATTCTACCCAAATATTACGTTTTGCCTCGTAATTTAACTAAGAGAGAGGAATTGATCTGCGTTAATAGATATAGCAGTAGTATATCTGTACATGTGTTCCTACAGCTGCAGCCACATCTACTGCAGACACACGCTATTAAATTGAGCGAGTGTGTTTTATTTCGATTTTATTTCTGAAAAAATCAATGCCCTATTTCTATTTTCACTGTTTGACAGGCGTGAACCTTTCTGGGCCAGTGGAACCACACCACTGGAGTACAGGAAAAGGTGGGCAGTGAGCCATCTCTTAAAGTCAGTGCTCCTGCAGCCCTGATGCAGTTCAGAGGCGTTAAACACTGACTAGACTTCCTCCCTGTGGTCCCAAATGTTTCCCTAAAAAAAACCAAGAAAAAAAAACCCCCAGCTTCTCCCCCTGGAGCCAGAGCTCCGTCCTCTTGGATGATAGCCAGAGACAAAGATAAGATGTAGGGCACTTAGCCTGGCATCGGCGTGGGAACCCTGTCGCCTGGAGGCCTGAATAATTCAGTGGCTGAGATAAATTTACTGCTTATGAAGTCACGCAAAAGAGACAGATCGGAGCTGTATTATTATCTGGACCTCGTTTTATATGCATACCTAATTTGTGGAATTTTTAATGTGGTGTGAGAAACTTTGCTCGGGTTTCGGTGACGCCTGCCCTTTCATTTCCCGGCCTGCTGAGAGCTCATGTAAACACACATGCATGCAACGGGAGTCAATATTTGCACCGGGCGCATGTCCTGCACTGTCAGCCACCATCTCTCAGACAGGTTTAACACCCCGTAGACATCTTTGCGTGTTTATAAAAAGGCAGGTTTGCTTTGAGGCCTGCAGCCGTGGGTGGGGTGGCGTTGCCTTGTGCTCCATCACCGGTTTCTTTTCCACTGCATGTAAATGTCCCCCGTCCCTGTCAACACCTTGAAAGTCAATCCTCCCTCCAGCGCACGTCAAGCGACACCGGTGGCGATGATGTGTCACTCAGAAGCCTCGTTTAATCACATCCCGGCTGTTGTCTGGAACAGTTAGGCATCTGTTAATAACAGAGGGAAGTAATAACCTGAATTAACAGATTTTTATCTCCCGTTCTGGCCTCCTGTGGTCTCGTTAAGGTCACAGGATTGCATATTCTTGAGCAGGCGTTCTTTGCATGAGTGAACCCGATAAGACTGAGAAGGTCAAGAGGAGACGAGAAGAGTCAAGGACTGTTAATCCTCATTCTTGGGCTCCCAACACTTCTCCGTCTCCATCTCATCTCTATTATCTGGGAATGATATGATGGAGAGCTGGAGGTCGTCGGACTACCCACTCGAGATGAATAAGACAAATCATCTTTTCATTAGAAAAGAGAGGGAAGCGGCGTCGAGAGGAGAGAAGGAAATGAGAGAGAATGGAAGATGAAGACGGATGGTTGAGTCGGATGAGGGAGGAAGGGGAGAAGTTAGCCTTCAGGTCAGGGGATGCTGGCTTTTATCATTGTAATGAGGAAAAAAAGAGAAGAGAGAGAAACCTTTTATTTGTCACAAACACTTTTTTTTACAAAACTGTGAGAAGATGTTTTCACATATCCCAGTTGGGGTCAGAGCGCAGGGTCAGTCATGGTACGTTGCCCCTGGAGCAGGAAGGGTTAATAAAGGCCTTACTCGATGGTCCAACAATGTCCGCATTGGGGTTTGATCCTCTGACCTTCTGATCAGTAGCCCAGAGACTTAACTGTTGCACCACCTGATGTATAACCGCTATACAACAGAATCAACTGTTTTGTATGTGTTAGTCATTTTATTGTTTTTTCATTGTACAACATTAATAATGCAACAAACTGTCACATGATAGCAATAAAAAAAAGGGTGTGCAGACATTTTTTTTAAAATTACGCTCAGTGAAATTACATTCACTAATACCATGGCGAAAAAAAAAGTCTGATTGATGTCTCCCCTCTCAAGGGTCTTTAAAGTGCTACTCTGATAATTTAGCATCAAGCTTCCATAAAGGGAGACTTTAAGTTTCGAGTAGCTCCAAAAACCGGCTCCTCATCATCAGGGTTATTTTCCTCAGACACGCATCCAGTATTTTTATAGATTGAGTCATGACTGCCAATCAGACTATTATTAAAATGAGTGGAAGCCCCCCTTTAAACAGGGGTTTCAACTTGCTTTGATGTCATTTCCTTTTGTCTTTCCGTGCATGGAGAGGAGAGGTAGACACACCGCTGGATTCTGTGCTCGTACTGCTGCATTTGGGTGAAAATACTGACTTTGGTGTCGCGTTTCAAACTGATTTGATGGCTGTAGAAAGAGTTGGTCCCAAAGCTTTCGGTTATTAATTAGTCGTTTTTACTGTCTTGCACATTTTGAGTCAAAACTTTTCAAACTGGAATGAACTGATCACTAAAGCCCTGCCCACATGGGACAAGCATTATCTGGGGATCTTGTCTAATTTAGAAACGACTCGCCCACGTCTGGGTTTTTTTTGCAGCACCCTCGCACAGGACAGTCTGCGTTTTACTCAAATTTACCGACATTGTCTGAGGGTATGATATTAACAGGCTGTCGTCACATCACAGCAGGTCTTTGGTGTTCAGTCTTTTAAGGGGTAATTCTGATTCTGATGGCGTCTTTGGGCCACATTAACTTCACAATCGCCTCCTCTGTTCTAAGAAAAATCCAGCAAAACAAATAACAGCTTACTCACAATGCATCTATTATGGTTTTAATGTTGGTCAGACTCAAAGACAAAAGCTTAAACTGATGATTCATGTCAAACTAATACAGGCTTTTGAGCCCATTGCCTGAAATCTAAGCTAACATGGCTACAAAAATACTGGAATTTTAATTTGAAAAGAAGTTTATAATGACGTCGGCGCACACACACACACATACAGACCAATTATTTTTTTACCGTGTGGATCACTCACTGCCTTGCATGCCACAGTGAGTGATTCTTCATACTGTAAATGCAGTGCAGATGACAGCACCTACCATGTGCCCAGCAAGCACAGCCATGCTCACAAAGGCACATCTCATTAGAAAATAATAAGGCTTTCCATCCTGCTGGACCAACTAATGGATAACATAATCCACAATGGATTAAATCATTTGTACAGTATCTGCTCCTGTCGACTCTCCACAACGATAATGAATGAAAAGGCAGCTCATGCTAAAATATGATAAATCCACGTTTAATTAAAACAGGTAGCTTCATGTGGCTTTAGTAGATGAACATTCAGACGCACTGCAGAACACAACGAGCCTCATATAAAATCTACAAGTTAAAAATGTGTTGAGGTTCATGACGTCAGAATGTTTTCCTTAATGCTTCTGAATGTTTTTTAGGTGTCCTGCGTCTAATTGAATACAGTATTATCCCTCTATAAACTGTATCTTGGTTTCAAGGATACGTTTTAGTACAAAACACATAGAATTCCAGCCAACAGCACAAATTAAAGCTGTGCCGATCAGTCTTTCTGTTCTGAATATGTGTCAAATGACAACGTGGAATGTATCCACGCAAGTTTGACTCAGCTTTGCCATTGCTCCTCAGCTCAACGGCACATTTTAGCATCTTTCATTTAACTGTTTATGGTCCGGATATTAATGTTTTCATTTTGCTTCAGTCTTTTCGTGCTGCAGGCAGCTTTTTTTCTTCAATAGTACTATAAAACAGTGACAGTCTGACAAACATAGCAGAGCATTTATCCGGTAAAGAGCTGGGCACTTCCTTCAGGAGTTGGTGGGGACCAAAACCGAGCTAAAAGGAGAGTGAATGCTGGACTCAGGTCATCAGATAGTCAGAAACATGACGGCTAATGTTGACCCTTTTCTGCTGAATGAGTAAAAAGGAAATTTTCCGCTAATAATATGTCAGTACCGCGCTCGTTGTGCTCCCCCTCTTTCTGGAAAAACAATCCAATCAAAACACTTAAACATAAAACATTTAGAGAGCAGCCTACGTCTGAATTTTCGAGCTGATTTGCTGTTCGACCCAGAATACTACAAGTTCTTTATTAGAGGTCAGACTGAAAGAACACTAAGAAACAAGATTATCAGATTGAAAAAAGCAGAAACATGCACTGTGAGGATGATTAATCATCCTGACAACACGAGGCACACTTTCACATCATGATCACGCCATTACAGGATGTGATAACTTAGTTTTTATCACATCTGCTGATGTTCCAGTCTACTTCCTGGCAGCGTGACCGCTATATCAGGCTGTTCCTCCTTCCGGTTTGGAAATGACAACCTCTGACTTCATCATTGGCTGGCTGTACCTGATACTTGGGTGTAGTTTTATAAATTAACCAACTGGTGACATGCAAAAACTCCTCCATAGCTCCACATATAAAAACATATGTACATACATCGAGGACCGCATCGACGTGTTGAGTGATAAGACCTTCAGGGAAAGCGCTGGTTCAAGCTCCCGTCATGGCATCGAGAAGGTGCCCTGCTTTAATGCCACGGAGCAAGGCACTGCTGTAAATCCATTCCAGGGGCGAACGGAGTGTATTTCAGACAAAAACACCTCACCCCATTCTACTTGTAAAATAACCACCGTCGTCATCAGAAGCTGCACGTTTCTCTCTGTGTGAAGCAGCGATTCTTCCATCTGTATATCTCCGCTGCGCTGATCTTTATTGTCCTCATTTTGAAAAAAAAGTGTCCAGATGCTGCTTCTTTTCTCTCTTTTGGAGAGCTGCAAAATTCAGAAAAAACATTGTCAGACACGAATAGATCTGTAAAACGGAGGCATGTGCTGATGAAAACATGACATGTTACCTGGATCACTTCTCTGTCTGCTCCTGGTAGGAAGAGAAAAAGAATCACATTTTAATGCAGAAAATAATCATTGATCAGCAGTCGGTACTCTTAAGTCTTCAATCGGATTATGAGCGATCACTCCTCCACGCTGCAATGCTTCTTTATTGTCTTGGGACATTTTTTCTTCCTCGCACAGCCAGTACGAGAAAGCCAAAAGTCAACACGAACGCCAGCAGTGAGAAATGAAACAAACACGGATGTTAATGTATTCTAAAGGTGTAAATAGATTCTTCTGTATCATCTCTGCAACATGAGGGTGATGTCTCTCCACCCTAAAACAAATTTGCTTAGGACATTGATTCAGTCAAGGTTGCTGAATCTAAACAGGCTTGTAACTAAAGCCTGAAGCAAAGACTCTAATCTCTCATATTACCAACTGCGAATTTCGGGATCCGCTCGGGACTTTTCGCATAACTACAAGCGCAAACTGTACGAGAAGCCAGGAGGAGTTCTTACGAAGGAGACGAGTAAACAAGACTCATTTTAGAGAAGTCTGCTGGAAAGTTTCAGTAAAGACTTTTTGACAGATTATGTTATTACATGATTAGAATAATCTATTGTAAGGGATGAGGCTGTCACTCTGTGGCAATAGGCAGTCAAATCCATGCCCCCGGCCCCGATCACAAAGCAGTTTCCTCGAGGAATTAAATATGAGCAAGTAACTTTCCCTGGTTGACCACTCTGTAACCTGAAAGCTGGGTTTCTACCGTTTTCATATTTAAAAAGCAACCCTTTCTGAAGGGGCTTCCACACAGGACGCCACACTGGCACTAGTGTATTTTGAAACACAATCACTTCAGTGGCTTGCACTGTGAAACTATCGTGGCACCGGTCTGCAAACTTGTGCAGCATGCTAAGGAACTTTAGCAAGTATTCTTGTTATTGGATGGATGGACTGGATGTAACTCCAGTTTTGTGGACATCAGAGTTACCATCATGGTGAAACCTAAACCAAAATAAAAACAGAGATGTTAAAAGAGCCAATTAGGGTGTCATTCCTGTAAACCCTCACACTGCTTCACGTCTGCCACTAGTTTCTGCAGAGGAAAGTTGCCTATTGTCAACAAATCCCATTAAAAAAAACCTCAAACCAAAACTGCTCCGACACAGACAGCTCTGTCTGTGGCCGCTCGTGTCTTCTACTGAAGACGTACATAAAAGATGAAGAATGTTAATGTCTCCTTGTTTTAAAATAAGGCTAAAATAAACAGCCTGGCAGGGTGGTTTGTAGTAAACATTGCATAGGTCTCCACTGTTGTTTTGATGCTCAAGGAACAAGTGGGCCTTTAGTCGTCATATTCACATGGTGCCCATTTTCTGACATTAGGCTCGGGGCGAAGGCTTGAATTCTGTTATCAAAAGTACTACTGTATTCCAGGCTGCAAGTTATTTAAAGGTAGGGAATTGGACACAGATACTCAGACTAATTTATTTGAATTAATTTATTACTGGACATTTAAAGAGGTTACTTCCCCAAACAAAAGACACAACAGTGGACAAATCATGCCGATATGTGTGTTGACTCTAGAGGGATATTACTAAATGAGAAAGGTGATCTAGTTAAATATTTGATTGCAATACAAAATGCCTGAGAGCCTTACTGCATTATATTCCAATATTTCCAATTTATCTCGAATTGTCACCTCGTGTCTGAACTTTGCGTTTTCCTTGACATAAATGGAGACATTTCCAGCACGAACTGATTCAGAAAAGGAACACACTGGTGCAGGAATTAAGGGTTTGACACTTGAAATTTCTCAGGGGAAGAAACCCAATCCCCAGCTTAATATGCGCCCCCATCCTTTGAAACCATCTTGCTACATAATGGGGAAAAAACTGAAATCTGCACAGAGAATAACTGTCACAGGACACGGGCTTGACTGCATGCGTGAACATTAAATGCGATTATCCAGCATGCACCTCTGATGACTAATATTTAGCCTCCTCTGAATGTTTTCTATTAATTTTTTCGCCGTCTGCTGTGATGCTGCTCAGATTTTTTTTCAAAAAAAGAAGAATCTGAAAAGACATTAACTAGGAGGAAGTTTGTGTGTCGTTCAACAGGAGGATGCAATTTCTCTGCGCACTCTTGTGAGCAGTGAATGACACTGAGGAGAGGCAAGTGGATGCTGTTCATGATCACCTGAAGCGCTGCAGATTCAGTCCTTTATCATGAATTCTTAAATACTCTCTTTGCTTATTTTGCTGCAATGACATTAACTTTAACAAAAACCAGGGACCATTCAGTCACATTTTGCAACAACGTTTGGAGACAGTGCTATCGCAACTAGCAAAAAAGTTGGTGTTTATCGCTAATTACCAGCCACTTCTTTCATGATGGTGGATTGCTGCGTTTGTGCATGTAAGGACACACGTTTCCTAACTATCGAGCTAGCTTTAGTGCCAGGGTGTTAGAGGCTCCACTGCTGCATCCGTAATGAAAACTGTGGTCTTGTGGAGTGCTCATTTTAGTCAAGAGCATTAAAAGGGCACGGAATACTTTTTGCAAGTCGCTCTTCGATACCTTTTTTCCCCCACTTAAAACTTCACTTGGTGACTTTTGTCCTGAAAATGAAACAAAATGCTACTTCTCTAAATTGGCAGAAACGGTTGCATGTTATTATAATTTAAGTGGCGCTGCTAACATTAAAAGGGAAAATGATCCCTGGGAGCTCTCAATACAATGAATAACAGTTAGCTAAAAAAGATGTCCATGCATGCAGCTACTTTTATACTCGGTGTTCAAAAAACTATAACTGCTTTTTCAGATTGTTCACTGAAAGGGTGTCCTTATATTTATCCCCTTATTTGCTAATTTCTCAGTATATACAGCTTCTGCACTTGATGCTATGACAGCAAGTACAACAGTAAATTTCATAGAGATGACTGACCTCTACTGTCTCTGTATTTTATGACTGTCGCCCCTGTCATAAGCTTTTTAGTGACATTTTCAGATACATTTCCCAGCAGCCTTTACAGCACACCGTTTAGAGCCGAGACAACTGGTCGATTATCAATTAGTCGATCAGCAAAAAATGAATCGGCAGCTATTTTAATGAACAACTGATAGCTTCAAGGAGAATTCTAGTCTATTTCCACCTGCCATATTTCACATTGATGTGACTATTGTGGCTAAATGTGATGCTATCGTTGCACTCTTGGGCTCCGTTGTAGAGATGAGAAGAAATTAAGTTTAGCGGAGGGCAATTAGCTCGAGCTCCCTGCAGCTTTTCAAAGAGAGCTGTTCCTCACATGAATCATTTTAAATGTTTGTCCGACTGAAATGGACATTTTAGCTTTCAGCGACACGTTAGAGCTTTAGTTACTGTATGAAAGTCTGAGTGTTCAGTCCAGCTGTTTGGGAGGTAAAACCCCAGGTCTAGGATGGCAGTATTTATGAAAGCTGCAAGCCTTTCAGGACTTCCTGTTGTCTTCCTATCTCCATCCCCACAGTGAAAATCAGCATCAGACATGTAAACAAACTGGCATGCAAAGATGAATATATGAGTGATTAGGTCAGCCAGCAAGCATCCCCAGATGGAGACAGTTAAACAGTTAGAAAAATGTCTGTTACAAGCTAATTTCTGTGTTTAACTTTGGCAGAGTAGAAACAAATGTTTAAAATGTTCCATGTGAAAAGAAGTGCAGGGAACTCATGTGAATTGCACCCTGAGAAATTTGAATCTGTGTTGTGTGACTCTTCATTTAGCTGCATCGCTACAACAGATTTGAAAAGTGCAAATAATAAAACAAATTTAAATGAACCGAAGTAAACCAGAATTCTTTTTAAAGCCACTTTTTGGACTTTAGGAAACTGTAAAGGTTTTCTTTTTCAAAACTATATCCTGCTTCTCTTCTGCTTATAGATTTTTTGCAGTTTTGAAAATAGTCAACAAGTCAAACTATTTTCTAGCTTTTGAGATTTATGATTATCAACACAATTCACCAGCCAGTGAACAAAAATCTAAAATGTTCAAAATGGGCAGTGTCACCAAGTGCTGTAAACAAGAACATCATTAAGAGAGGACAAATGAGCAGCGGAGCTTCATGCACACACAAATACACTCAGACACATAAGCAACACTAGCCTGTGTGCAGCATGTCAGTAGGGAAGAAACCAGCGGGAGCGAAAGACAAAGATAGAAACAAATAAACTTCCCAGCACACTGACCTGTTGGGACTCGGACGTCGTGCGGCTCTTGGGTTCCGTCTCCGTGGGTGATGTAGGGACGCTCCCGTTGGAGTCTGTTATTAGCAGAGTCCGCCGATCTCTGGCTGCTTTTTCACACTTTGTCACCCTGAACCTGAGAAAAACATACAAGACAAGGGTTTAGAATGTTTTTGCAGCCCTGGACCCCAATGAGGACTGTGGTCTCTGGCACTGAGGAGTTGGCTCATTAAAAACAAACTTCTTGCTGAGAGAAAAATTCAAACAGCACAGTGAATGTTGTTCAACTCTTTTTAAAAAAAGTTGGGAGAGTATAACAAATTATTTTTCTGAGTGAAGATAAAACAGCAGTTAGCTGACCGACTTTGCTGCCAGTTTTTTGCTTTGCAAATAGTCCATTTATACTAAGAGCCGCATAAATAAACCACAGAAAATGTTTCCCTTTAATGAATGATGCTGAACATAAACTCAGCAGGTATCAGCCACAGCTGGCATCTGCTTTTACCTCACTGATAAATCACACACACACACACACACTCCCCATGACTCTCATTCACCTAAACATGACACCTCTCTCATTCAGCCACCCACTCAAAAGGCACACGTGCGCACACGCAGACACACACGCTCCAAAGCTTTAATTAAATCTGCAAATGAATATTTGTATCCAGGTCATGCTGACCCTCTGCGTACATGACCATTCATCTGGGTGTGCAAATGAAAAGAAGCCTCTCTGCATCCCAATCAGCTCTCAGCAGGGCATTAAGGATGAGGGGTGCAATCGCTGCGTGACGGGGATGAGGCTACACACTTTCTGGGTTGACTGGTGGACGGAGTAATGGTCTCTTTACTTTAAACTCTATCTAGGACACACTTGGACTAATTTTATAACGATAGAGTTTAATTCCCTGTGTATTATTTTTGTTTAAAACCACTTTTAAACACTGGAAAGTAAAGAAGAGGCCTCCAGGTGCTTGTTTTGTTCCCATCACTGCTTTTTACCTAAGAAACAATAATGCTTTCTTACCTTGGGAGAGACCTTCTGACTACTGAAACCTTCAAAGACTTGGCATCCCACGTGCATCAAATATTTCCACAAGTAAAATGTTTTCTGCTTTTACTCAAGTAGTCTTTGATGGCACAAAAAGTATTGTGAAATAATGAAGAAATTCGTGGTAATCACTTTTTTGTCCTTAGATCTTGTTCAGGTACAATTTATGACATTCTGTTTTATGTTATTGTGGCTCCTTGAAGTTGAATTCAACATGCTGGCATAATCCAGTTTGCTGAAAGCTGTAATCCTGAACTTCAATAAAAGACCTTATTCCCATTGGCAGGACCTACAGAATTGAAGATTGTGATTGGCCCAAAGTGTGTCTCACTGCAGCTGCATGGCATCTAGAGTTGATTTAATGAGGAAATGAAGTCAGATATTCCATTATTGATTGCCTGATCAAAGGCAAACTCAAGTAGAAACAGAAACTGCTAGCGGTGTGGACACGCATGTACAAGAAACAGCAGTTCATGCTCAGTTGACGTGGCACGAATGTCACTTTTGGTGACTTCAGAAAACAACTAGATGGTGACGCAGGCATCGAGCAGCAGTTCTGAATCAATGTGCCAGTATTCAACTGTGTGCATAAACAGCCACAGAGAGGCTGAGCTTAGCAAGCGCTACGCGTTGTAATTGCTGTTTGGTATTTGTCTGACGTCCAACTAAACTATTGTAGAGGGGAAAAGAGGTGACCTTTGAAATGACATTAGCTGTGGTGAAGAAGAGAAAGCAGGCACGTGAACTCTTTAAGAAATAGAGCTGATCTGCTCTGGCTTTGAAACCTAAAAACCTGCAGTCTCGGTATCAAAGCAAGATATTTTTGGATGCTTGTATTGACTCGTTTGTGTATTCACCTAAAGGTTTTAAGATAACAGTCAGTAAGAGTCTTTGTTCAGTCTCCGCCTATTCATCATGTTGTTGTGCATCGAAATCAATGGTTAGCTGCTGCCCTTGATTAGATAAATAAAGTTGTACTAGAAAAAAAGGAGGCAGGTTCACATTCACGACTCAATATGATGACACTGATGTTATCCTGAGAAACTGGCAGAAGGCTGTTGATAAATTACAAGTCTTTCCACTGCTGTTTCAGTCTTGTGAGAACCTTTCCCATTCAGAGCAGGCTAACCACTGAAGCTTCACCCTGGCCGTCCACCTGTGTGTTTTCCAGGTCACTAGTCTGGTGAGAGAACTGCAAACGTAGCCTGCGTAATTAAGTGTGGATTTCTCATTGATGATTACTTAGAGTTAATGTTTGATTGTTAACGTTATGTGTGCACTAATGACCGACATGCCTCTGGGGCAAGTTTATATTAAAGCACCGTATGTGGTATCATTCTGAGAAATCTTTTTGGTCGGGAAATGATCACAAAGCAGCAAATCAGCTCTCTGTTTTGTTTTTCCCTTCATGACTCAAACACACACTCACACACACACCTGCCCACCTGCCCACAGCCAGCACCGTGACCTCTCCACAGTGACTGCGCCGGTGCTCTGCCTTCCGGGCCGATGGCTTCCTCATCAGCGGCCATTTCTTCTGGCTGCAGCGGGTGCAGATGTTCTTCTGGCCGCCCGGGCCCCCGATGGTGTGCAGGTGGTTGCAGGTGTGCTTGGCGGCGCCGGGGGGTGCATCCGGTGATACGGGAGTCATTGGAGGGGTTGGGGTGCCGGGGGAGGTGGGGGTGAGCGGAGGACTGAAGACAGAGGAAAAGAAATGAGTCATCTTTAAAGATCTTTGTGTATTTAAGATTTTTAAATAATTATCCTTCAATAATGCCTCAATTACCATGAATGAATTGCACTGATATGACTGTCTGAGGTCTATTATTACTTGCACATTACAAGTAAAGTAATATAAATGAGCTCCTTAGCAATAATTATGCAAAAAGACAGAAATAAACCAATAAATCTTTTATAGGTCATCAGCTGTTACAGCACTGGGCTCCATCCAAACATTAAATAAAAGGAAAAGTAACCACTGACTTACATTCAGTTGATTTTACTGAATATATACAAGCTAATTGAATTGGGCAGTGCTTCATTCATCACAATGTACCACTGCAGAAGTGACACAATGATATTTCACACTTCAAAACAACTACTAACAATCACTCATCACTCTGAAAGATTTTCTTTTAAGTAAAAATGGAATCAATTTTCTGTACAGAGCAGGCATCAGGTGAGGCTTCAGAATTAAAGCTGGTGGTAAATATATAAAGCAGATTTCATACAGGATTGACTGCGGAAGTGTGTTAAGAGACACTAATTGAGGCCAGCGCACTTGTCTTTCTGCTCTCCGTTTCCAGAGGAAGTGTGTGTTGCATATTTTATGACCCTGGAGAGCAGCGCCTCATATTGTTTACACACAAAGGCAGAATAAACAGTGCTTCCACACGCTCACATAAACATACTATATATGTGTCTGAAGGCGTCAGGGGACCGGCAGTACAATATTGAGCACATTTTTCTTTAGTCGGCATCACAGAAATAGACAGTTGGGGTAAGATACTGGGAAGCTAAGAAACACTACGTGGTAGGGATGTCACAAGGCTAAACCTGAGATCAGGGTTTGGGCTAATTGTGGCATTAATGGATTTGTATTGGCAGAACAATCAGCCCAATTTTATCTTTGCAGCCAAGATTATGGATATATGTAAAACAAGCAAACGAGCTGTTTCACGTGGCAACAGGACACAAGAACACTAATCTAATTAATACGACCATTATTTACTGTTTGGGTTGGCCGGAGGTCATTAAACTTCAGAAAAGACTTTGTCATGGTGCTCCCTGGCTAGCTAAACTCCCACAAAGCTCTCTGCTTGCCAACATGGAAATGCTCGCCTCCTCTGGTTGCTACGGTATTAAACAGTAAAAGGCTCCCCTAGGCTGCATAAATATGTACTACAGGTAATCTATAATATTTGCAGGGTTTATTATCTGGGAAAACGGTGTCGGGACATATCTGCAGATACTAAATAACAAATGACTCAGATCAGATCAGGAGCAAAACAAAATAAACTGACTGGGACTACTTGACCAAAAGTATGAAGACATTTGAATATGTGAGGTCAGATGTGAGGCAGTTAGGTGTTGCACAATATTGTCTCTACATACATACTGTATCTACAGCCCAAACTATCAAGATCTTTATCAAAAAAAAACCTTAAAATATTTTCTGATTGCAGCTTCTCGAATATGAGTATTTGGCGGTTTTAAATTATGTTAAATGACTACTGGCTTTTCAAGGCTGTCAGACAAAACTGGACATTTTAAGGCATCAGAAATTAAATAAATCGGCACATTTTCCAGTCAAAGAGGCCAAACTTTTGTTGCATTTCCATCCATCCTTCGTACAGAAATCACAAAACTCTCTTCCAAGAGCAAAAAGCTGTAATACTGCTTTCCTTCTTCACTGACCAGTATACTTGTCTTTACTAAGCTTTCCATTACATTAACATCGTCATTGCTTCATTTGACAGGCATTCTTTGAATTACAATATACTGTTGGATTGAGGATTGGGATGTTTATGTTATGATTACTGCATCATTTTAGGTAATTTATGTGTTTTAAAAATGATCATATATAACAAACACATGTAACTAATGAGGAGGTGCTTTGTTGTAGGGAGTCACTGGTCAGTAAAGGAAGGAACCACATGATAAACATGTGTAGAAGTATGAATCTTTAAACAAAACATAGGCATACAGTCATGATCCTAAGATAAGCAGAGGTGTGAAACATGAGTTTAGTCCACAGGAGGAACAAAAGACAAGACGTAGAGCAGATAAACTGATGAGCTTGTTGTGGAAAGATGAGAGGGGACTGAGGGATAGTGGAGGAGGGAGTACTGATGGGGAGAGCAGCACTGAGGAGAGGGGAAGTTAAGTACCAAATCTGGAGAGGCTGATAGCAAGCCCTGGCCACACTACAGTCACCCTCCTCCTTGTAGCCTCTCTCTCTCCATCCCTTTCTCCTTCTTCCTCCCTCTCTTTCTGCCTGTCTGTCAGTCTCTCTCCCCCCCTAAGTATCCTATAAATTACCCCCACCAATACCCCTCTCCCCACCGTTCCACCATCTCTAAGTGATCCACTGGCAGGCTGCCCATCCCGACTCGGAGAGCGAGAGAGAGAGAGAGAGACAAGCAAAGATATGGAAGAGGAAGAGGGGCAACTATAGAAAGGAAAATTGAACAAAATGAAAAATGCGGAAGGACAACAAGGGGTGGAAATATGTGGCGAAAAGAGATTTGGAGAGAGAAACATGAAAGTGATGCTCAGGAAATGTGTGTGATTGCAGATTTCTGCTGATTTTTTTTTTCTCCAGGACACCCAATGTGACCGAGCACAATACCTCAATACCTAATCCTTGGCAGAGGCAACGCTCCCACCATTTGTCCACACGGCTTCCTCCCAACAAAAGCAGAACATCTTCCCTCTCTTTATCTCCTTTCCTCCCAGAACAATATGTGGCGAGAAAAGAAAGATGACAGCAGGAGAGAGAGGGGGAAAACACACTCCTCTAACTCGATTTACTTAAGACTCCTATACAGCCACAAGCATCTCCTCCTCCGATCTGTCTATCTGCCCAACTCCCTCTCCCCTTATCTCAGAGGCAAAGCAGCACTCCACTCGCTCATTTACTCTGCCCGTTGCTCTGTACAGACGAATGGTAGGATGACGAATGAAGACGTCTAAACTGAGTCAGCTAGTTCCACCGGCTCCTGTTTTTATGATGCAGGGTCATTTTAAAGTGACAAGCAGCCAGGCAGCCTTTGATTTGAAACACTGATGTCAAAATGCAAATGACCCCTGAAGTCTAAGGACCAGGCGCCTCTAGACACTATTAGAGGCTCCTGATCAGATGCGAAGTAAAGCTGCAGCAAACAACTGACAGTCTTGGATAGACAGGACTCATACATACGTGTTTTACGCTTTTCATTCACTTTGAAGGGGCTGATGTCAAGCACTGCCAAACCGAATTATGGTTTGCTTTGCATATATTATAAAGTTGAGAAAAGTTCAACCTTCCAAGTAGCAGCGCAGGCACTAGCCAGTCAGGTTGTGTTTCACATCAAATCACTAGGACAGTTGTGCCCCAGCTGATGTCAGGCAGGCCCACTGCCATGTGCACAGCATACATTGGAATGTAGTTAACCTTGACAGTTGCAGATTTACTATCATGATTCTTGACAGTTTTTCAGTCAGTCAGTCCTAGTTTTTTTTCTTCTTTTTTTAAGCTTTTCTATCTGACCCATCGACTATGTGGACATGGTCATCTTAAAATGATGCACTGGTTTGCGGACTAATGTTTTGAAACCTTGAGTCTGGAATTTGGCTGTCTGTATGTTGGTCTTTTAAAACCAGACAGAGCAAGTGAAGGGTGGAGAATTCAAGGACACGACGCTTGATGATGCACTAACAACTTATCACTACTAAAAGTACAAAGAAGCCCTGGCCTTAAACTTACACTGCGTTATTGTCTATTTTAGCCTGAATGTGACCATAATTAACTAAATGAACATCATGCTGTATTAATGAAGTCTTAAAACTAATGACTGAGTACATAAATTCATTAGAAAAGTGTTGACTGAGGCAGCGTTTTCTCATAGATTTTTATACAATCGGACTTCTTTTTCAAGAAACAGGAGTCGCCCTCGGCTGGTCATTAGAAAGAATGCAGGTTTAAGACACCTTAATTTACAGACCCATCTTTTATATACTTACAGGTTATCGTCTGACTCTGTGCAAGCAGCATAAAGTCTGATAAAAGTAATATTCAGAACAGTTTTTCTTCAATATACTTTTGTAATAAAAATTCTGCATGACTGCAGCATATGTTTGTTAACAAATCAGACACTCTATATGCTTTTGAAAGCCTAAAGTATAACTGTTACTGCCCTAAAGCCACAGCTCGACAGGTCTACTGTCCAGCTATGACTAGATGAACACTGCTGAGAGGAAGGATTTAGCAAAAATCAGCTACTTTTATAATTTCTTAATCCATCGATTAGTTTTTTTTAATAATAAATAATTCTTTTAGTCTGTAAATTGCAAGAATAATAGAAATAGTTAATGAGGAGCCCACCATTTCTCTCAACAGAAGTTCAAAACTGGCAGTGAACAAAGAAAAGCAGCAGAATCTGACATCTGAGAAACAAATATTTGGAATTTTCGAGATATAAAAACTTAAACTATCAATTAAAAACATAAACAGCTGCAGATTAATCTTCTGACAATAATTTAATTGGTTCATCAGCTCATTATTCCAGCAGTATTGGAGGCTATTGTAGTTCTGAAGCCTGTAAAATCAAATTACTTCCCTTTAATGGATAATCATGGTCACACTCAGTGTATTCTGTACGAAACAGGAAACATGCCAACAACTGTGCACAATAAGCTTTAACAATCACACAATATGGGGCACAGTGGTGTGGAAGGAAGAGTCCCCGGCTGCTTGCCCTTTATCAAATCTTGTCAATCTGGAAAAGCATCAGAAGGGAAACGTGGCCTTATTGACTGTTCTTGTCCCGCTCTGACTGATCTCAGTTCAGTCACTTCGCTAGAGACACATGCGGGCTTTAGAGGAGGCTTATGGTGCCACCTTGTGGATGAGACAGTTAGTACAAGCGGCCTCTGCTCTGTGAATTCAAAATATCCCAGACAAAGACAAAAAGCCTTTTCACTACCATTTAAATTTGTTGTTCACAGCAAAATGAGAGGACACTTACCCATCTGAGTCAATGCTGTTTTCATAAATCATGGCTTTAAGGGCGTCTGAGTTTGCTGGGGAGGGAGAGAGAGATAGAAAAAGTTAAACTCTCGCACAGGCAGAAGAAAGGAAGAGAGAGAGGGGAGATACAAGCAGTGCTGGGAATTAGAGAGGGGAACGCTCCAGTGACTTCAAAAGCAGAGCGCTTATTGAAAGATGGCTACAACAGATTAACACTTCAACACAATTAAACAGCACATCACATGCAATCACTGAACACATAATAACTCTATACTGCAACCTCAAGGGAATGTGCCAGGCCATGAAAACAAACTTTTGTTGAAGCAAACTGGCTGCAGACTCTGAAAAGTTCTGCATAGTGATTAAGGATTTGTCCCTGGGAGATAAAGTTTTGAATTTCTCACACTGCACATGAACAATAACGACCAACTTCTGCTTGCAGACAAAGTTGCATCGACACACAGCCAAAAGCTCCCATATAGATTTACATAATTTGCTCCCTCACACACATCTCCTTAAGGCCAAGCCCTGATGCATTTACTGACTTCACCATGAGCACACTGTGGGCACAGATAAAGAAATGTGTGCATACGTCTGTTACTATAGAGCTGTTTAGAGAGACACAGGGATGATTCATGTAGGTGAATGCAGGAGCCTCACATAATGATTTCCCATAAACAAGCACAGATGCCTGACTCAAACCACTGTCCTCCTTATCGCCCCATATCATCCTCATATCACCAAGGAATCATAGCGGATTTCACAAGAACATCCTTTCGCAATTTACAACAGACACATATTGCATTCCTTTTTCTAGAGTTAGATTTTTTTGCATGGCAAATTTTGCATTTATGTCTCCTTGCTGTTCTCACTGGTTTAAAACAAGATCGTTGGGGAAAAGGCTAAGCCGTATGAAGCCATGCACCAATCAGGACTGAACAGCATTTGAATCAAAAAGTAAAATGACAGTTGCTTGGTTGTAGTCTGACCAACTGAACTCTGAACTCTAAGACCTTTCAAAGCTTTTATTGTTACTGTGATGACTCCCACCGCCCTGTCTGCCTCTTACTTGGTTTGTGTGGCTGCTTTCCGTGCAGGTTTTAGAGGAAGGGCCATGGCAACACCCTGGCCCTGTGTGTCAGTGTTTCTTTCTAAACATCCTCTTGGAGCTCAGTTGCTGATGTTCTCTTTCCATTTAGTTTGTGTCTGCATCACACAGCAGCACACTCTTTTACAGACCTGCACTCGGCTACACTGCTGAACTTACTGACTGCACCTGCCAGTGTTAGTTGAAGTTCTCTTACATGTGACATTCGCATTGTTGGACATTACGTAGCACTGCAGCTAAAAAACCTGACTGCAGGAACATTTTTTATTTATTTTAAATCTAAACTTTAGATTGTATGTGGTCAAAAGGCACAATATACAGCAAAAAATCTAAAGTTACTGTCATTGTTGCTTGATTATTTTGTCAATTAATCAATTATTTTTTGATCTATATAACATCTGAAAGTGTTAATCAGTGTTTCGTAAGACTCAAGATGACAAGCTTAAATATCTTCTTTCATCCACAACCCAAACTTTCATAGATGAGTGAAGAAATGAGAAAAGCTGAAATTAGAGAGTTGAGACGTTTTTCTCTTACAGAACTACTGAATCCAATTAATCCATTATCAAAATAGTTGATAATATATAGCATTTTCAGTGTGGATTCAATGTGCATCTTTCAGAACTATTTTTCTTAATAGCACAGTAGAGCGGAGGACTTAATACTCCAGCAGACATTTTTAACAGTTGATCATATATTGAGACTCCGGTGAAGTATGACAGCACTGAACAGCTGCAAACACTCCTCCCTCTCCAAGCACTGTGATGTCTTTATTATCAGATCATCTGTAGAGGGCAGTGTTTCCTTTCTGTTATAAGAGAGACCCCTACATGCTCCGTGCACACAACCCAGTTCTGCTTCTGTTTTGTTAACATGTATTTCTGGTACTGATAAGAACATCAAATGGCAACAATCAGTGGCAGTGGTGGCGCAACGGTTAAGTCTCTGGGCTACTGATCAGAAGGTCAGAGTATCAAACCCCAATGTGGCCATTGTTGGGCCCTTTAGCAAGGCCCTTTACGCTTCCCTCTCCAGGGGCGTCGGACCATGGCTGACCCTGTGCTCTGACCAAAACTGGGATGTATTTGTGACAAATAAAGGTTTTTTATTGGTTTCTTCTTCTTCAGCAATCACTTCCTGTGTTCTAGTTAACTACTTTGCATGAAAAACCATTATTTTCGTTAAAAAAACAACAACACCTGTGTCATTGGTGTCATAACCAATGACCAAGTTTCCATCTGTCATTTATGCTGAGGGTTGAGAAACCAATGTTTAGGAAGCAGTCAA
This sequence comes from Dascyllus trimaculatus, assembly GCA_024666655.1. NCBI lineage: Eukaryota > Metazoa > Chordata > Actinopteri > Pomacentridae > Dascyllus > Dascyllus trimaculatus. The sequence goes on along the minus strand of CM045467.1, from coordinate 18,410,074 downwards.
ACAGACTTTTACTATATTTATATGGAATTATGGCATCATCTTAGAAGACAGCGAGAATATGAATATTTCCACAGCAGGAGTCCTGAAACATGACATGTCAGCAGACTGACATTGTGAGGATGAGTCACTACAAAAGCAGCGATGATTCAGATCAGAGCTCGCCCCTTAAGAAACGACAAAAAAAAAAAATCGGCTTACAGCTCAGGACAATGACGACCAGTCACCCAGACAGGACAATACTGCCTCCGTGTCTCATGTTAGTCATCTGTATGGGTTAAAGTGCACTGTGGATTTCAGCTTTCGGATCAATATTGACAGATAAGATGCATGTGTGAATATCAAAAGTTGAACAAAAGTGCCTGCTGTAGCATTTCCAGGAAAACCGACTGCGATTAGGAACTTTTCTCGGAAATTAGGCAAATAAAATAGTAAATTATAAACTTTATTGAGATTTGTGTGTCTTTTGGAGTCTTACCCCACATGTAAAGCCATTTTAAAGTGTTTTCTATGATATAACACTTAACCTACTGTATAAGTCTGATATAAACCATTTAAATATTTATATATTGTCTATAAATAAACTTTTTTTTAAAGTTTCATTAGTCTTTATTGTGGATGGAAACTTTGAACAACGTAGCCAGAAACCAAGACCTCTGAGCCACAGCTGTCTGATCTTATGCCGCTAAAAACTGAGATGCAGAGCTTCATGTTCAGGCTGTTGCACGAGACATCGTATACTAAAAAAGACACACAGCATGCAGAAAAAAAATAGTCTAAAATCTCCTACAGTATTCGTCCTCATTCTTTCTTTTCATCCTTATTTCCTTACTCTTCTGCCTCTTTCCTCATCTCACAATGACTGTGTAATTAACTTTAAAAGACTGTCTGATTATATGTAGGCAGGCACACTGTATATCCCATAGTAAGTTCATTTATTTGAGGACTTAATCACTAGTTACTGTGTAGATTTAGTTTAATATTACAAACCTAATATATAAATAACTTATGATGCAATATCATAGATTAAAATTCATAGATCCCGAGGGGAACACATTCATGCATCAATAATTACAATCCAATAATGAACACTATTCTGAAAAAATACCACTCCGCATAATGAGTACTTTTATTTTTGATACCTTAAGGTTCTTTTGATGAACTTTTGTACTTTCATTTAAGTAAAACGTTAACAAAGCCTTTCTTAATTGTGGTATTAGTACTTTGACTCAAGTACAAGATCTAAGTATTTCTTCCTTCTCCATCTCTTCAGCAAAAATTTTAAAATGACCTCAAATGGAACTCAAGAGAGAACCTCCATGCTATCAAAGTGCCAGGACAAAGCCTTCCTTTTTTCCCAGCAACTCTTTAGGAAAGTACACTAACATTATTCAGTTGAAACAGGAGGTCTTCTATTTTGCTAAAATATCCAAACACGCCCCCTACCTTTACCTTGTTAATACTCCCCGCCGTCGGAAAAGACATCTGACGCATTTATATGAAACACATTGATTGAATTTGAAACAATGCAAGCTTTGATCCTTATCTCTGCCGCTTACAAAAACAGCTGAACAAAGAAATACGATTACACGCAACAATGAGAGTGCTGTGATTTAGCAGGAATTTAACCTCCAGCACACACAAATGATTTGGTAGTGGTGCAGCCATTCAAATTAATGAGTAAGACAAATCAAATAGCAGCAGAAACATCCGTGTGCTCATTGGGAAACAGTGATGTAACCAACCACGTAGTGTAAACCACTGTCATCACAAACTGTCTCCTTAAATTCCACTGCAGTTGTCCTGTAGATGAACTTCCACTGAGAGCCTTAGTCCTGAGAAAAGCTACACACACACACAGCACAACTCCATCCAGTGCTGACTTCCTTCCTGAATAGCGAGCGACAATCTTCCTACGAACAATAATGCTCTAATGACTTCAGGGAAAGAGGGCAAACAGGACAATGAATCCATCTCTCTTGAAGCCACGTGATCAAAAACCTTTCGCACTGCATAGCAGTAGGTGAGACATGTTGATGTGCAAATGCTTTTTACCGGTTCTTTTAGATGAAAGGGTAGAAAATACAGTGTAATCAACAGTTGGATTTACAGTGGTGGAGGAAGTATTCACATGCTCTGCTTAAGAAAAGACACTAATAACTGCACTGTCAAATTTCTAGTAAAAGCCTTACATTAAAATGTTACTAAAGGTAAAATTACTAGGTATAATCAGGAATGTATACCTAAAAGTATTAAAACTAAAAGCACTAAAGGCAGAAATACACTATTATGTATCATTAGGTTATTATTACTCTTGCATTCACATAAAAAAGCAGGATTTGTTGTTTGGGGTGGAAATTGAAAATAGGATCACGAGTGCTCTAAACAATTAGCAAAATAGGTATTTCAGCTGTGCATATTGTTGGGTAGTTTAATTCAGAACAAAACTGTATTTTGTATACCGTTAATGTGGAGACATACCTTCATTCTTCATGATGTATCTTACAATCTGTCCAACTGTGTCATTGTTGTCACTGAGGGTGTCATTCAGCTCTGGAGGAACAAGCAGAAACACACAGATACAAACGCTGGCATTAGAAGGGTTTAATAGGTATTCAAACGCACAATGTCCCAGAGTAGCTTCGAAGGGTCGGCCAATAGAGAAAGTCAAAGAAAGTTACCATTAGATAGTACAGGCTACAGTTTAACACACAGCAAGGTAAGGGATTTATTAAAAATGACAAGAAAATATAGCAGCAGTACAGCAAAACAGGAGCAAACTGCTATTAATGCACACTACAGCTCAAGTGCAAATGTGTTTTGAGAGGAAAACACTGTTCAGACATGGCCTACAGGCCGAGTCCCTATTAATCATAACTGAAGAGCACTTGTTAATATTCCAACTTAATGGCAGTACACCCTTAGGTTTGACTGTCTAAGTGAAGCAGGAATTCAAACAAGATGATTGACTGGAAACACACACATAAACTGATAGAGCATTTTGTTTAGCCGTTACCCAAGACTTGAGGTTGTCACTTCATGGATACAATAATAATAACAATAATAATAATAATTTAACCCTTGGGGAAATTCCTCTCTGTATTTAACTCATCCTATTCATACTAGGAGCAGTGGGCTGCCGCGGTGCAGCGCCCGAGGAGCAATCAGGGGTTAAGGACCTTGCTCAAGGGCCCCAACAGTGGCCACAGTAGGGGTTTGATCCTCTGACCTTCCAATCAGTAGCCCATGGGCTTAACCCGTTGCGCAAGCACTGCCCCCCTAAATATTATATATTGTTATAGATGAGTAAATTTTAGGGATGGTGGGTTTTTTTGTCTACATTAATGGAATTTTTGACACTTATGGGCAGCACAACAAGCTATATACACACAGTAAAAAAGCTGATATGGCAAACTTTTTGGCAAACAGTTGCCTCTTTACATACGCAGGAGACACTGAGCAACATTAGAAAGTATTTGAAGTTGTGTTTGTAGCTTCTTGGTAAACATGAGTCTGATATTCACTGCCTGTCAGTTTTGTTTGGTTTCCCCAGTCCCTGACGGGAATATTCAATTCAGTTCAATCCATTTAAATAGCATCAATTCACAATATACGCCATCTCATAGCATTTAACATAGTAAGGTGAAGACTTTAAAAATCTTAAACAGAGAACCCAACAATCAAAAGTTGGCTCCTAAGCTGTTTTTTGCTCCTCTATGGTCATCAAATGATCATTTTCTTTGTCTACCTGCTGTTAATTGCTGCACAGATAGCATAGAGTTAGAAGCAGCTGGTTGCTACAACTGGAAACTATCCTACTAGGAGCTGTGACAGCAAATCAAAACAGCAAAGTCGTGGGCTATAAAACCAAAACAATGCTCTGAAGCTACTTAGTACTTTGATCCTTTGCTAACATTAAACTATTGATTAGTGCAGCTTTAATTGTATGAAAGCTGCAAACTGATCCAACATGAGTTTATACTGGGTTTCAAGAGCAGTAAATACCTGTGTGATCATCATCCACACACGCGTACATACTGCTAAATATATATTTTGTGTAACCATCTCTATGAAGCATCAATTTTCACAGCAAAATGTGACGTTATTGTCATCGATTATCATGTGATCAGCTGTGTGCACAAAGCATTGAAATATGCAATCACTGACTGTAGTTCTTCACCACTATTGACTAACACTTCCACTCAGCACACACCCCTGTGAGGCACTTCCTGGAGTTTCCTGCTGATTGCTTCCTCAGTATTTCCTCACTTCTGATAAACGTAACAATACATAAGAACTCTCTGATACGCTAAGGATCATTATATATGTGTGTGTGTGTGTGTGTGTGTGTGTAAAGTGTGCTGCTTAAACTGTGTGAAAGCTAAAACAGATTAAAGCAGGAGGAAATGTCACAAGGGAAACCTGATCACTGTCAACAAGAGAAGACTGGATCTACTGAATGAGTGACGTCGCAACACAAAAGCAATGTTTTGTTTTTGTTTCGACGTATTACAAAGAAAGGGCAGGGCTGTAGATGCACAAACAGAAGGACAAAGATGGCAGGGAAAAACCCTCACGGTCTGATGACTATTGTGCAGCTCACATTTACTCAATGACAGAAACCAGCTTTACGAAACACCCGGTTCTAATACCCGTACTCCACTTAACCAATGGGGTAATAACAAGCATGATTCATTGGAGGGATTCAGGGCTTTGGTCAATATGAGAGACAGTGGAGACGTGACAGGAGGAAAACTGTCGAGGGGTTTATTGTATGACAACAGATAAGTGAAAGAGGCAGGAAGCACAAACTCTCACCACCCTTAGCAGCACAGTGTAAACACTTCATATTTTCCATGACATTTCTCATGTCTGTAATGTAACTCAGAGTCGGCCAGTGGTACCAGAGGTTTCACATTGGTGCACAGTAATCGCTAGAAGGAGAGTGGAGAGCCCACACTTGTCCTATTTCAAATGTGGCACAATACATGCAGGGAGGGGGAAAACCAGAAGAGCAAACTAGGTCACATTTCATAGTACAGTGAGGTTCACACTGTACTGCTTAGTATGTTCTCTGACGCCAGAAAGCTCTTCATCATGCACACAGATTCCATAGCATTCATCTGCAGCTATCATTACGAGCCAAGTAAAGTCTAGCTGGCCTTGTGTGGAGACTTGCTTTGTTTCACCTCTAAACACACCCCTAGTTAAGTCAGGGCATGAGCGATGAATGTTTGTCGAATGTCTTCCTGGTTTCTATTGGTCTCCACACCTTAAAAAGATAGACTGCTTTTTTTTAGGCTTCCTTCATGAGTGCAAACACTTTGAATAAGATCTGCCCCATGCAGGTTTAAATAGGTTTTAATCCAGCTTGTGCCATACAGAAACAGCGAGAAACACAGATGACTGGTTTTAGGTGCCATTTACAACACATCAGTCTAGTCTTATTATCGTCTGCACTTGCAGTACCTGTCACACGTCAGCTCATTATATTCAGGAATGTAGTACAAGCCTGCAAGTAGTAGAGGACAGGTGAGAGCATCTGGTGATTTTATTGCACGATTTCTGATCTTGGGATCTCACAACGACATGGCAAGAACATGAAAACCTCACGCAGACCAACTTAGAAACTAATGCAGAAACTAATAATCATTCATTCATTCGTTCTTACAAAAGTCAACTCTTATGTGCTAACTTTTTCAGCGATTGGAGTGCAACAGCATCACACAGCCTGACTGAATATCAGCTAATGTTTAACTAGGTTGGAATTTTTTCCAATTCATGTGCTGCAGTAAAGCAAAGAGGGAGACAATGAGAGAAGCATGCTGCAATTACTAATATAAGCAAATAGGTAGTTTAAAAGATCTCCATGGAATCAAATACAATTTTTTATAATATCTATGAATTGTATTTTTGTACCCTTTGTATATATTTACATGCAAAAAAAGAATTAGCACAAAATAATGCATTCATAAGCTGTACAGCTACCGCATCAAAACCACTGACAGGCGAAGTGAATGTGTGTGTGTTTCATGCAGCCTTGAACTCAGTGGCATCAGCCCCACTGCTTCCAGTTAACCCTCCTAATGATTCTTGTGCAAACCTAACATTTCCAACCACTGCTGCTGCTGCTGCTACACAATTAAAGAGTTCAAAGGGCAAAACATGGAGTGGCTTTCATTGGGAAGAAGCCACAGGGATTATTATCGCATCTTTTTTTTTTTAGAATATTACAGTAAGTAATAAACAAGAAAGAGCAACCACTGGGGTCACCACATCAGTCAGGACTGAAATCTTAAGGATTACAACTTTGAAGTTTTATTTAAAGTTCAGTTTAAATTAACATCATCATGACTTGCTATTAAAACTCACATCTGTAAAGCCTGTTTTTTTTTTTAATCGGTCACATTTTTTAGGAGTGATTAATATTCATCTATCCATTATTTTCTTTAAAAGGTGCATCATCTCCATCACAGCAACATTCTAACCGAAAGAGTCTTAACCTTCTGAATTCTACAACTTTAAAGCTTCCTTTATGTCAGACAGTTTTCCTCCCTTACGCCTTCCTGGATTATTATGAGCCTGCCTGAGCAATAAAGTTGGGTGTGTGCTGTATATAGATGATGGATGACTTAGGCACACAGATGCAATAAGCCGATAAATCTACTGATACTGTTGTCACACTCTTTGTTCTAGACAGTGACACATTTTTGGGAGACTGGGATATTGCGTTGTACTTGAACACTTTAGTCTCATTCTTTTACACAGATCTGCTTACCTCCTCCCAGCTCAGGATCCTTGTCTTCCTCTTCCACGCACTCCTCCTCATCATCCTGGGCGGTGGTGCATCGGTAGCCCTTCCTCTTCAACACATGGCAGATCACCACCCCCAGCAGGCCCAGCAGGAAGAAAACCGGCACCAGCACGAAGGCGGTGTAGTCGGGGTTGGGTCCGCTCGCTCCACCTTCACCTTTTTCGGAAACTGTAGTCTGACCCGCTGGAGGATAAGCAGGGGAGCACACACAGAGACAAAAAAAGCAATTATTAATCTAATTACCGTTGAAACAGAACACAGAAAACACAATGGCGGATTGTCAGCGCAGTGCCCTTGATGGCAATTTGATATCCACAGTGAGTCTGAGGGTACACATGAGACCAGAGCTGAGCAGCTGAGGGGATTTAAATGCTATCAGCTGCACCATGATGGAGCTTTCATGTTCCTTTTCCTAGATCAGTCCAGTCTGCTGCTCGCTCTGGCCTTGAACTGCTCGATCTGATGCAAGTTGTCACCCTTTCACAGCTCGGAGGGCCCAATTGTTGTAGGAGGCAGAGACAAACCAAAAGTTACAAATGTGTGAAGGACAGTGTTTGTGAAGATTTCATTTGATCTGTTTTCAGTTTTCTTTCATTCATCTCAATTAGAGCAAGATACGGAAGAGACTGGTGACTTCAGTAAAGCTGCGGAAACAACCTCACAGGTGTCCTATAAACCGCTGACAACAGTGAAAGCAGCCAAACGGTTCTGTCGCTCTTATTATGAACATGCATTTGAGTGTGTGTAAGCTAACACACCCAGTCTAACTGTAGCAGGATTGTTATGTCTTTAGGTTTTTATGTTACTGACTGCACAATGAAGAACACAATGATCATAAAGTTTTACTGCCCTATTCCCACTCCCATCTGCCCACCCAGGGGTCTAAAGTCTAACATGTGTGTGCCACAAGACTCTTGGGAATTGTGATAGGAGCAGCTCCTGAACTCCACTTTCCATTTCAAATAACTTAGGACTAGTGGTGGGACAAAATATCGATACAGTGATATATTGTCATCCCTCCTCGTGCGATATGAGTATCGATACGCTGGTGACAAATATCGATACTTTAATTAATATATTAAGGCGCTCTAAACCCTGCTAGCTACCATTTCCCCTGCGTCACTACAGAATGACTCCACAGGGTGGTGTTTATCACATGAATGAGGGTGACTTGCGTGGAAATAAATTGTCCAAAGAAGAGTTTGTACAGGTATAATGGCCGACAGCAACGCTACCATAAGAGATGACACATGCATGTTTAAGTCCAACGTGTGGACCCATTTCGGCTTTCACGACATTGAGGGAACAAGCAAGCTGGACAAAGACTATGGCATATGAAAGAACTGCCGCGCAAAAGTAAAGTACACAGGTAACACCACGAACATGCAAACCCACTTACAACACCACCATCCTGAACTCCTCACCTAGAAAGCGTCTGATGTAGGTAACGTTTCAAGTCAGCCTGCAGCCGTTAATACAATGTTTAAAGCAAAGCTTCCTTTCTCGTCCCCAAGGGCCGCCAGCATTACAACATCCATCACTGGGTTCATTTGCAAGGACCTCCACCCGTCAAAAATGAAGGGTTTTGAAAAATGCTACTGACACTGGAACCAAGGTATGAATATATCCAAGTTGTAGATATTGTGATGTATCGTTACGTGATTTTCTTGCAACATATTGATCATTGCTGTAGCGCTGTATCGTGATAGTATCAGTACCGTGAGCCATGTATCGCGTATCGTATTGTATTGTATCGTGAGGTACCCTGTGATTCCCACCCCTACTGAAGGCATAGTTTTGCAAAGTTTGAATGTCGATCAATTAATCTAATTGTTTTTTGTTCTACAAAACATCAGGATGGCGAATAAGCTTGATTTGTGTTTCCACAAAGCCCAGGATGACTTCCTCAAATGTCTTGTTTTGTCCAAAAACCCAAAGATATTTAGTTTACTGTCATAGAAGAGTAGAAAGAAAACAGAAAATCTTCAATATTCAAATTTAAGAAGCTGGATTCTGAGAATTTATCCATTTCTATGTTTGGCTGTTTAGTTGACAGCTAATAAATCAATCACGACAGCTGTACTTACAAATAATTATTTTTATCATTAATTAATCTGCTCTGATTGCCTTTAATAATATCATTCTGGTTTCCATGCAAAAATAGCATCCCCTATAAAGATAAACAGCTGGCGCCACTAATCTGGAGTGGAAAAGCACTTGCAGTATTGTTTAGTCTGTTATTCGTAAAGAGGTAGTGAGAGCGCAAATCATAGCTTCCAAGAGATCAAAGCAACGTCTGCATATATCTTATTTTCTCCGCCAAAATAATCCAAAGGAATGCCAAAGATACATCATCAGGATCATATATTACAAAGAAAATCCTCAAACTCTCACATTTGAGAAACACTACCCAGGAAAACAAGTGCTTTAAATAATGACTAAAACAATTAATTAATTATCAAATTCATTTTCTTTTGATCAACAAATCGATTAACTGACCAAGCATTGCAGCTATGACCAGCAGAAAATAGAACAGATAATAAAAACATAGAGAATTTAACACATATTTCTGTCATAAACTTCCACTGGCAATTACCAAATGCTCTCATATTACATTGTAATGCGTCGATCAGGTCAAAGATCAAAGGGCAGCTATAGGCGAATGCTCCCGTGGCTCCTGCTGTTAATGCACCACGTGAGGCATTCCAGCGCATCACACAACAGGGCTTTTGTCTGGCGTCCAGTTCACATCAGTGTGTGCACGACCCGGAGAAAGTCAGAGAGAGTTTGAAAGAGGGGAAAAACATGGACAAGAGCAACACAGTTTCGGCAGAGTCACATAAAAGCCTCTCAGCAGATCTTCGTGCCGCAGCCCTGCGTGTACAGACGTGTATCTGAATACCAAACCCTGTGCCCCCTGATGCATACAAACATTTGTGCTCTTCCATTGTCCCAGCTCCCCGGTGCATCAGACTGAACACACAGATCATTGTCCGCTCGCTGACCGCCCTGTGACCAAATGCTGTGTGTCCATGTGCTCATATTGAGACATGGCGAATGACGACCACACTGGTAGACTGCCCTGGCACCGCTTCATGCCCCTCCAACTAACTTACAACAGAACTGAATTAAAAGCATTTTTTTTAAAAAAGACTCAGCTGAATAAAGTCTTCGAGGAGGATTTAGAGCTGAGCCAGAAATCTCCTGCAACCACAGCTGGTATCATGATGGAAGTCCTATGAGAGAGAGCCAAAAAGTAGAGATATCGGAGACACGCGCACATCACAGGTGTGAATTCACCACAGTGGAAAGAGAACAGCAGGATGGCTGTTGTGTCCAGTTTGCATAAAAAACTCCTCAACCAACTGTTTGCTAAGGCGATCAAACATCAGAAAAAAAGTTTTGAAAAATGGCTCATGGTACGGGCACACACCACATGGGCACATACTGTATGGCCTAAGCAGCAGATGCCTGCTTCAAGTCCTGGATGAGGACTAGTTGCTGCATGTCAGTCGCCTGCCTGCTCTTTCACTTGTATTTCATGAGTTAAAAAAAACAAGGAAGTCCTTAAAACTACATAACACAATTTCCTACAACAGACTATTAAAAAACTTACATGTCTTAAAAATACTGACATGTCTGTGCGGTAGATACAGATCTGGTGCATGAGGGGACGACAAATCTACAAATTAGATGCCCCCTTTGGTATTATACGTTAAAAAAAATACAGCTTTGAACATATGTAAAAGATAAACAAACAAAAGCATGTGAATTAAGTTTTGTGTTGGAGGCATTCTAAATTTTAAGACCAAGATTTTCATTTTTCCAAGCATTGGTTATTGATCTCCTTGATTGCTAATGATCTGTATCAGAATCCAGAATATCCAAAGATATTCAAATAACAATAACGTACAAAAACAGATTAAAAAAAAGAAAAAAAGCAGCAAATCTCAAATTTAAAGTTCTGTATTCGATTCAAACTCAAGCAGTGGCAGCAGTCCAACATTTCTAACAATACTCTGCCCTAGATCTAAAGCTTCATGAAAAATTAACTGGGAAAGAAAAGCATTTGTGTTCATTTTTAGTGTGGCCCGAGAATATAGGATTTATTGTGGGCAAAAGAAAATGTCTCCGTTACACAGATTCTGTGGATTTTAAGATATGAGTGGGAGTAAAGCAAACATGCACCGTGTCAAACCGCCCCTGGCCTCAAAAGTAAGCATCAGCTGGACTGAGGATTGTAGCAGCCACATATCAAAATTTACTTGACCACTTTAACCATTTCCAAGCAGAACAGAACTTCTTAAAGAACAGAAGTTTTCCCACTAAACTCACCGAAACAGTCAATAACTTTTACTCTGATAACAGATAATCCCCGTTCTGATTTCCATCCACTGTCACACCCTCGAACTGAACCACCCTTTGAAGCTGAGTGCAGGCTCAACAGGGCAGTGCTGCTCTTCAGCCAGTTTCATTTCCTGCAGTCTTTACTTAAAGATTTAGTCAGTGAGAAGTTCTGTCTGCCTGAAGGTGCCTCGACGTCCTCTTTCACGAAATGATGTGAAATCAATCTCTGCAAAAGCTCAAGAGTAAGGCCTGATTTGAGTTGGGAAAAACCTAATGAAACAACCAAACCCCTTGTACGCTTCTTTCTTTGAAAAATCTCACCCACCAGTGAAGCACAGATCAGCGCATGGATATCATCCGCTTGTGCAACCCAAAACCTGTCAAGTGCGACTGAACGTTTTCATTAGTCACACCGTGTACCTGACATTTCCCATGTGTGTCTCTCTGGTGATCGTCTGCTGTGCGCCTCTGTGTTGCTCTGGGCACTGTGAGCGTCTGATGGCTGCTCTGTTAAACTACTGTGCCCTGTGCTTTGACTCACAGGCGTTCCGTTTTTGACATTTTGTGAATACGCTGAGTACTACTGCATATATTAATGACATTTCTTCATGCTGTTTTAGCTGACTCCTTTTTTACCGTTTGCCTCATTGTACTCTACCTGTGTTATTACATTCAGGTAATATTATTTGTTAACTTCAGTGTTCTGACTGTTTTCTGATGTATCCCATCTAATTTTACATGCCAGTTGTAGACTGTAAATGCTGACTAAAACCATCCCACAGGAAATAGGAATGCACTGTTGGCCAAACAGTAATAAACCCAGCACTAGTCCCTGCTACAAGCTCCACACCCTTTATCCATACACATTCCGAGCCCCTCTGTACTATCCTCTAGTGGGAGCAGCCAGCTTATCACAGAGTTGTGTTTCTTTATCATTTGTTACAGTCACAATAAATTAAGACCACTTCAGTAACAACACAAACCAGAAAGCCACAGTTAATATTGCTGCACCAATAGCCGTAATAAAGCGTTTTACGTGTTTAACTACGGCTGGAGCCCTGATCTCCGAAAAGAGGATGTTCCCGTTCATCCTCGCTGATATCAGCAGAAAACCTCATGACACCGGAAAGCATGTCTCTAGGCAGCAGGCTGTGCTCTTTGACAGGCTTGAAATAACTGATTTTGTTTCATTTCAGTTTTCAAATCGTTCCCAACTTTGTCAATCTCTTCTTGTAAAATACGTCTCAAGGCAGAGATGGCCGCCACACTTTCAACTCTCAGTTACATTCAGCAAGTAATGTGATCCTCGACTAAACGTAACTCCATTACTCTCCTCCATTCAGTCGTGCTAGGAAGAATGGAAATGGAAGCTGTTTGGCATTTTCTCACTGACCGCTGTTTTGGCTGGTGAATATCCTCTGCTTCCCATTTCACGATGTCTAACCTGACATTAAACATTTGGCACAAGACCGTCTGGGAATCCTTGTAATACCTTACAAGATGCAGACTACGAGGCCAGAGGGACGCATCTTAAATCTTTGTTACCTTGTCATAATAGCCCCAAGACATGGAGTTTAAGCTCAGTAACGGTTACAGAATAGATGCAAAAATGTACGACACAGCTGTCAGTCATTGCTATTTTTTCATAGCTGTTGTGTAATGAACAGGAAAAAAAAACCTGCAAACAGTAATACATCACGAAGACAATTTGTAGCTTTCAGCTCAGCACTGAATAGTAATGGGATGAAAGGCTCTGTCCATCTGTGGCTTACAGTTCCCCCACACTCATGACAAAGCAAGACAGTAGCGCTTGATGGAAAAAAAAAGTCATCCTAGTTACAAAGAAGACACAGCAGCAGAGGATCTAACTTCTAACTTTAAAAATGTAGCTGGACATGGGCATGGCTGCAGCTCCAGTGCATTCCAGCCTCGTCAATACCTGATTGATCGGGAGTAGCATCTGTTTAGCCCATGTTTGAGAAAAAATGGAAATACACACAAAACCAAACTCCCACACACCCTGATGATATTACTCATTTCCTGATACATGAATCTTAATTGTGGTTACACACACAGTGCTAAAGGTTCACTTTGCATCATGTTTGAGGTGTAAAATAATATTTGATCTTAGTCTTACAGTCTCTGCCTTCTTTTATATACTGCCTATGAGGCCGTCTGGATGAGTGGTTCCCAACCGTTTTGGCTTGTGACCCCTAAAAATAAAGCGAAATGTGCTTGTGATCCTTCAGCACAGGTCTTTGTGTGCTGATGTGAGAGTTTTCCTTAAAGAAGACGCGAATATAAACCCAAACGTCCTGTCTTATCCCTTTAATCATCTTGTGACCCCTCACATTTATGGAACCTCTCAAGGGAGCTCCACCTCCAAGTTGGGAACCACTGACTCACACGGCATTAAGTATCTCACCATGCAACTGACCGACTTCGCAGCTTAAATCTGAGTGTGTTTACACTCTGCCTGCTTTACATGAAGTCATGAAGACAGCTGAAACAATCCCAAGTCATGTCCTTGCACTGTATAAAACACACATACGACCACACATGACATGACTGTTTTCCTATTTCCAGTCCAATGCACTGCATGACTGGGTCTAATTGAATGAGCATGAGAATTCAACCTTGGCCTTTTTCAAGCCACAGACTCCTGTGGACTCGTGGAAAATGGAAACAGGCCCAGCTATAAAGGTTATGAGGAGCAGTGGCTGGAACTAAGGAGAACACTGGGGCAAAGATTTCTACATTCACTTACAATACTCGCTTTTAAGCAATGCTTATGGGACATGTACACTTGTAAATCCCAATAATTCTAATAAGTAAGACTGATTATGAACAGAGTAGATACCATGTCAGCAAAATTATGGATAATGAACAGACAAAAATAATGGGCAGCATGTTTGCGAAGAATACTTCATGTTATTCCAGTTGTTATTTCACTTATGCAAATAAGGTTCTACTTATTGTTGTATTCAAAACAACTTTTTCAAGATTAAATTTCAGACACATAACATATTTGCATAGTTTCTAAACCTTTTCCTGACACATGCTGCTTTCCGTTAGGTAAATCTTGCTTCTGCTGCTTCACTGACAGTCATCGACATTCCATGATATATATAATCGTAGAGGCGCTGACATGTGTGCAGGGCTGCAACCCATGATTGTTCTGGATTACTTGCCAATCTGCTGATTATATTCTGATTCTTTCAGTCTGCATGGTGCTAAAACAAATCAGAATGGCCTTAAACACAGTGCGATCAACAATCCAGAGCCTAAAGCTATTCGGTTACCGTCCCAGAAAGCAGCAAAGATTTTTAAGTGAGATGCTGGAACTTGGAAAGATTAACTATTTAAGCTTCAAATTAGTTAATCTAGTCTTCAAAGAAACTCATGGCAGTTCTCAGTTCTGGTTTAAGGTGTCAAAAACTGATAAAGAGCAGGTTTTAATGGAGGAAAAGCACACTGCTGAAATAAAGTGAACAGCACAGATTTCTTGGAAACAATAACTCCTTGAGAATTGCAGTCAGCTAAATAATAAAAATGCCTTATGTGCAGTAAAACCTTGAAGCAAAACTTTCACTTTGTCAGGGTCAATAATAAGCTAAGTGTGTGGAGTCCTACTACTGAAACACAAACAGCATTGACAGACACGCAGTATTGACAGATACTCACTCAAAAGCTAGCTTAAATTGACAAGAGTTTCCGTGTGAATAGGATAAGTCAATAAACAACTTAATAATTAAGGAAATATGTATCTTATGTTTAAAAAAAACATTTAAAAGTAGCTGTCAGTTCTAAACTAGTCTAGTAGTTTTTAGTATCTTAGCTTTCTCCTTCTTCTTCGTTCGTTTTGCACAGTC
This sequence comes from Dascyllus trimaculatus, assembly GCA_024666655.1. Taxonomy (NCBI): domain Eukaryota; kingdom Metazoa; phylum Chordata; class Actinopteri; family Pomacentridae; genus Dascyllus; species Dascyllus trimaculatus. The sequence continues at coordinate 18,395,044 of CM045467.1, read as the reverse complement.
TCCTCTCTTGAAGCGCATCTGTCAGTTTCCTCCGAAAAGTTTACCAACAAGCTAGCTTAGCAACTTTATTTTCCACGTTAATACCCTGACACAAGAAACGCTTCCAAAAAATAAACAATAAAAAAATAAAAGGAGACTAACGTTAGAAAATGTGGCGTATTCATGTCTGTAACGGTGCTGCAAGGTTTCCCTCCGAAACGAGTGGAAAAACTTACGAGTAACGCCAGTTGAAGTGGCCATGGATGGACGGGACCGCAGCGAGCCGGCGGTCTGGAGAGGGAGGATGTTTGTGCCAAGCGGCCGTTGAACGTCTGGTCACCACCGAGACTGGTCAAACTCAAACTAGAGGAGGAGACTCCTCACACTCTTCAATTCATGAACGTGTTTCCTGATTCCCAAAGCTCGGATACGCCCTGTGCTGAAAGCTTCCACTGCCTCCGACAGAGAGCAGCACGGAGGAGGTGCTGGGAGAGGACTCCCTCCCTGATACTTCCGGGTTCGTTTTGTGTTTTTTTTTTTAATAAAGACGTTTTTCAGAAATTAAAAGTTTAATGAAATTTTCTCAGTCAAGTACCCTCTTCAGACATGCTTAATCTTAATGATGTTTTTAATGCTTTATTGAAAAGTACAAGAATAAACAAATATGGCAACTTTCATTTAATAAACATGGCACCAGTATAAATAGATTGCCAAGGGAACATCAATTTAACATTTGTGCAAATCATCTCAAAATACAACACATACATTAGGTGCTTGAAAATAATAAATTTGGAACGGACTGAGGTAGAATTAATCTTATTAAATAGGAAATCTGGGATAGAGTACCAAAATGAGTTGCTATGTTTGATCCAAGATTACAGCCAGTTCATTTTTAGAGCTCCATTAAGGCAATAACTTTTAGGCCATCATCCTTAATTTCTTTAACCATATTGCTTTTTTCATATAGTGTGGTTTGTTTCTCCGAATAAAATGTAGGTTGGTTAAACATTTTTTATCAGTTTATTTGGAATGGGATTAGAGTAGACTGGGTAAATACACCCTGATAGACATTCTATCTTGGTTGGGTAAATTCGGCCGAGTATTGAAAGGTCTCTTTGGAGCCATGAATTTAATCTGGCTTTACGCTCAGTTATTTAGTTTTCTGCATTCAAGGACTGACTTTGTTTTTGGTCTTTTGTGCTTAATCTTAATGTCAATCTGACAGCAACTAAACGGGTTTGCGCATGTCTAAATGTTGCACCGGGTGTTGTGCCAAAAATGTATCTGATACAATAAAGAATGCACTCTTTTGCGATTGTCCTGTGGGTTATATCTCTAAAATATGACTCTCCTGAATGAAACCAAGTCATTTTGATGCAATCAACGTCAGTCACAATGTAGCTGATGCGGTCATTTTTTTTGGCAAGTAGAAAATGGCATCATATGAGTTAAATTGGCCCTTTAAAGCAATTGTAACTGGTAAAAGGACTGAAATGGGTCACATGGAACACAAAGTTCAAAAGTTCAAAGTTTTAAAAGGCTTAACTGTCATTTCAACAACAATGAGCTTATTGTGAAACAAGATAACATTTCCCGAATCCAAATTTCAAATAAATAATGCAATTTAAACAAGATATAATACCATGCCAACATATTAACATGAGATTGTGCGTGTGCGTGTGTGTGTGTGTGTGTGTGTGTATTCAGACCAGTCCTTGAACAGCTTCATTCCCCAAATCTCATGGCTTGGGGAATGAAGCTGTTGCACAGTCTGGCCGTGCAGGTCCGCATGCTTCTGTATCCGGATGGCGAGAGTGTAAAGAAGAATTTGTGTGAGGAGTGTGTGGGGTCCTTCACAATGCGGGTGGCTTTGCGGGTGCAGCATGTGATGTAAATGTTCATGATGGAGGGGAGAAACACTCCGATGTTTTTTCTGCTGTCCTCACTATCCTCTGCAGGATCTTGTGGTCTGAGGCGGTGCGATTTCCAAACCAGGCTTTCTTTGCTATGGAGCTGGTGTTGAGGGGCCAAGTGAGGGTCTCTGCCAGGTGGACTACCAAGGAATTTGGTGCTTTGGACGATCTCCACAGTGGAGCCGCCGGTGGTCAGGGGAGCATGCATCATTTCTCCACTCTTAAAGTCCACAGCCATCTCTTCAGTCTTGTCCACATTTAGAAACAGGTTGTTGACTCGGCACCAGTCCGTTAGCAGCTGCACCTCCTCTCTGTCTGCTGACTCGTCGTTCCTGCTGATGAGACCCACCACGGTCGTGTCATCAGCAGACTTGATGATGTGGTTTGAACTGTGCATTGCTGCACAGTCGTGAGACAGCAGAGTGAACAGCAGTGGGCTGAGCACACAGCCCTGCGGGGTTCCAGTGCTCAGTGTGTTGGTGTTGGAGGTGCTGGTCCCGATCCGGACAGACTGGGGTCTTTCAGTCAGGAAGTCCAAGGTCCAGTTGCAAAAAAGCAGAGACATGGGCATAACTTCAGTCAGCTTCTGGCAGATGATTGTTTTTGGTCATACTTACCATTTGTGCACCAAAATCACAACACACTTTGTTCAGGTACTTTGCTCTTTAATTTGACATCTATTAAGCAACAAAATGAAGCATCCAGAGTAATAAAACTTTACCGACAACTGACACAAACAGCTTAAAGAATAATGATACTCACTAATCATGAATGCAATCCGAGGGTTTTTCCTCACAAGGTGTTTCAAGGAGCTGAAGTGTGTTTCTCCCAGATGTTTGGAACTACAGCCTCTGAGTTTTTTTAGCGTCAGACAGCAGTATAATCCATGTGTACATCTCTGAAGAGAGAGAGCTGTGCACATATTTGCTCACAGAGCAACAGCACCGGTAGCTAATTAAATTCTTAAAATCATAAATTATCAGCAAGAGCAGATCAGTCCAGACCAGGATCAGACAGGCACAGCACAGCGCACACTAAAACAAATGCAATCACCCCACTAACTGTGTGGTTGACGTAAAACTCATCGGTGTCCTCTTTTCTTTGTTTTGCTCTGTCTTTTGCTTTCTGGATGCTGGAGTCAGCCAACAACAACAACATGGCGAAAAAAGTCATCCTGACTGCCCTTAAAGAGACTGTGGCTGAGTTTTACACAGAGTTCAATGACAACAGTCAGAAAGTCATTCTATAAACAATCAATCACTGTCTTCAATCAGTCAATGCTTTTTATTTGCATTTTTGAGCCCTCATAACTTCATAAATACAGGAGACTGTGATGTGAAACTTTCAAGGATGAAAAACACATTTGAGCTTTGTTAAGGACTGCTTTCTGTTTCCTGATAGTTCACTGGAGAAAATATTCAAATGTACATTTTGAGTAAACTTTCAAGGGTTGAATCACCTTGTGGGAAAAAAAAGTATTTGTAGAATTTGTCGATTTATTTTTGCATATTTCCCACTTAAATGTTCCAGATCATCAAACTAACATTTATATTTATTGTATATTAGACAGAGATAACCCACAAAACACGAAGTTCTGTTTTTACATTTTGGTTTATTGAAGATTTATTGAAAACCCATATCACCCCTGTGAAAAAGCCACTCAGAGGTGGACTTGCTTGTGTGCTTTGGGTCTTTGTCATGCTGCATAAACCATTTGTGTTAATTTAGGTCATGAACTGATGGGTGGATATTCGCCTGGAGGATTTTCTGATACAGAGCAAAATTCATGGCTCCATCAATTATGACAAGTTGTCCAGGTCTTGTGGAAGCAAAGCAGCCCCAAACCATCACACTACCACCATGTTTCACTGTTGGTATCATGTTCTTCTGGTGGACTGCAGGATTATTCAACAAGCCTGGCAGTTATCATATGTGAGTGTGGATGGTGAAATTAAACCCAACTGCTAAATGAATTTGATCATTTGACAGATTGGTAGCTTTTTACACAGAGCAAGATGGCTCAACATTTATCCTTCAAAAAATATTATCATCATCTAAAAACTGCATTTTGAATTTTCTTGGGTTATCTTTGTCTCACATTAAAATTAGTTTGATGATCTGAATATTTATGTGCGACAAATAGGCAAAAATAGAAGATTTCTGTCGGGGGGGGCAAATACTTTGTCATGGCACCATACAGCATGTGAAGGATATCAATACTAGGCTCATCATTGCCATGTGGGATACATGATCACATTTTAACACTTTAGAATAATATAATCTAAAGTGTTATAGAATGTAATCTACAAGTGATTTAAGTTTAATCACTCTTTGTACTCCTGTTGCCTTTTGCAGGAGGGCCAGGTGGAGTTTTGGTGTGAATATGGAGCTGGAGAGTCATCAGAGCGGTTGTCATTCTTGACCCTGCCAAAGTGAGTAATACTGCATTCATCACAGATGGTCTGAAATCAGCACAGAGCAGTCGGGTGTCAACACGAGCAGCTTCTTTGACCTGATTTGCCCGATCATTTTGCGATGTAACCCTCTCCCCTCTGTGTCTTCCTCATCTTTACCTTTCCTGTCAGCAGTCTTCTGATCCTCCAGCTGAAGAGGTTCGGATTCACCTCAGCCTTCAGCCTGGAGACGGTGAACAGCCTGTCATCTTGTCAACAGAGCTGGTGATGAATCCAGAGCACAATGTCACCAAACAAGTAAGAATGATGTTTAGTAAGGAAAAGGTGCACTTGATCTGATATACAAGTGGACCCAGTTACTTTTATTGTTTTCTGAATTTGATCCAGAAACAGAACCTTTTCAAATAAACCTGCAGTCAAATGAAATGTTCCTGCATCTGTAGCTAATTGCTGGTTGACAGACACTCGCTACTCTCTGGGGAGCATCATCGGCCATTTGGGCTCCACAGCTCGCTGCGGTAAGTGTTTGGCTGTGTTTTGCAGCTGTGCTTGTTGAAGTCGATTTCAAGGTTTAAGAATCCCCCGTGTCTTCAGATGCACCGATAGCAAGTGCATTCCTCTCCTGTCAGGACATTACATCTGTGATTATCAAAACCTGGAGCCAGGGGAACAGACAGACTGCTGGCTCATGTACAATGACAATTACATTAGCTCAACAACAGGTGCATCTGCCTGTTACCTGCAGGAGAGTGGCTTACCTGCTGTTATGGGAAACAGGATAAGAGAGCAGCTTTATACACATTATGAAACTGTGCAGACACAATTGCATCAATAACATGATTTGAAAATGCTAACACTAAGCTTGTTTGTGTTGTCTTTTCAGCACTGAAGTAGTCTCACATTTGGGACACATACTTATATTTAATGTGTTGACATTTTTGATTTCTAATAAACTTTTTAAAAGTTCAGATCAAGATGTGTTACTATACTCATTAATTTGGTGTTATCTATTCTGTGCCAGTGGCAAACAAGAACTGCTGGAATACAATAGTGTATGGTTGAAGATTTAGACCAGCTAGCTGGGGCCTGTACTGCAAAGCAAGTTCAACATACTCAGGATCATTTTGTTATCTGGTTTCACTTAGCTTAAGTTACACTTAGTGCATTCCTTAACCTAGCGTAGTGTTGTCACCACATGCCCAGTGGTACATATGAACGGGTTTAGAGCTGTGTCTAACTATAATCTTAACCCAATATGAGTAGTTTCAATATACACTATATTGCCAAAAGTATGAGGACCCCCTGCAAATAATTGAATTCAGGTGTTCCAATCACTTCCGTGGCCACAGGTGTATAAAATCAAGCACCTAAGCTTGAAGACTGCTTTTGCAAACATTTGTGAAAGGAACTTGTAATGCTTCAGCAGACCAAGACACTTTAGAATATTTCATGCTCCCAACTTTGTGGGAAAAGTTTGGGGATGGCCGCTTCCTGTTCCAACATGACTGCACACCAGTGCATAAAACAAGGTCAATAAAGTCATGGATGAGACAGTTTGGTGTGGAGGAACTTGACTGCTCTGCACAGAGTCCTGACTTCAACCCAATAGAACACTTTTGGGATGAATTAGAGCGGAGACTGAGAGCCAGGCGTTCTGGTCCAACATCAGTGCCTGGCCTCCAGATGCGTTTCTGGAAGAATGATCCAAAATTCATGTAAACACACTCCTAAACCTTGTGGAAAGCCTTCCCAGAAGAGTTGAGGCTGTTGTAGCTGCAAAGGGTGGACCAACTCCATATTAAACCCTACGGATTAAGAATGGGACGTCATTAAAGTTTATGTGTGTGTAAAGGCAGGGATCCCAGTATTTATGACAATACAATTGCTGACTGTGTTAATGTGTAATTTAATAGTGTTGTCAATATCATTGCTCTGTTAAGGCATAAGTAGATCTTATTATAATGACTATTGACCATAATTTGCTTCAATGCAATTATTATTCATCCTTATGCAACACAGGAGTGTATAACTAAATTAGAGATGTGCCCCTTTATGCTATTCACAAAAAAGAAAACAAATTGATGAAGAATGAATAATCCAGTAATAAATAAAACTCTTCATTCAGTCTTATTTCTATGACATGTGAGGTAATTTTAGGCCTATTCTTTTAGCTGCAACCCTGGCGTTGTTTTTGAAGCAAGCACAGAACAAATATGAAAACATCATTCAAACTGATGCAGCAGATCCTAAAAGAGTCAATAAGTGCAAGGTCTTAGTGCTTTAATCAGTGTCTGTTTTTGGATTATATCACCATGCAAAGCGATACAGAATAATGAAATGGCAGCTGTTAAAAACAAAACTCTGACCTTCCCTTCTCACTGTCTGCACACCAACCTCCACAGGACCCTCAGGGAATGGTGCTGCCCATTTTCCAAGAGAACTGATTGGTGGAATATAACCCGCTGTAAAGATTAGGTTTGCAGCCTAAGTTACCATGGTGATGTACCCTGGTAGGACGTGAACCACTGCTTTAACCCTGAAAAAAAAAAGTGAAGTTACCTCACTAGCCTCAAATCATGCTTTACAGTGTAGGCCTCCAAAACTGTTTGTTGGATCATTCTTAGACACAGGCACAGCAAGCAGACGAACCAGCATGAGTCACTCTGGATGCAGGAGAGTTGTTACACTGTATGTTCTGGTTGTTGTTTTAAGTTGTTAACTGAACAGTTTGTAAGTCAACGTTGTGTCCTGGGTCATTCCATCTCAGATCATCAGAGATTTGGAACAATTTCTGCTTGACCGTCTCTGATTTGTCTCAATATTGTATAGCATACAATATTATGTCTATTATATAGCAAAAAATATGGATATTTATAAAGATGTTTATGAAATTTTGGCTTGATATATCAAACACTGAATGTATCAAACATTTTCTGAGCTGTAAATATTCCCAATTTTTGCACGTTAAAATTTGTGCCCAAAGATAAAAGCCTTAAATTTGCACTGTTATTTCTCATTAGGCCATTGAATCAAGACTTGTAATTACAGCCATCATAAAAAATCCCATCATATTTACAAAATTGCCCAAAAAACTACAAAAAAAACGATAATGCAGAAGTCAAGTAGTGATATTTTCTCAACCATATAGCTGCATGTCACAGTAATACAAAACAGAAATGTACTTTTTACTATGAAATACAAAATAAAAAGAAAGCTGAAATAATCAAGACAGCTAATTAGATCTTCTTTAAAGTAGTCACTCCAACTACAAATTCAGCTTTGATTTCATTGGTTTCGTTCTGCATGTCGTGTTTTCCCTGCTGAGGCATCAAACCTTTGCAATGCTACCCTCTATAGGACACATTGATGCGGCTTCCATTTCGACGTCCACGTCTTCCTGTGGCTGATCCATGTGTCTTCACATGCTGGTCCCGTGCGGATGTTGTTTATTTGATTTCATTAACATTCATCACATCACACATTTTTCCATACAAAAACCTCCTCTTTGTTTACCACTTTGATTTCTGTCAGGAATTGTGCATCCATAACAGTGGGTTGTATATTAAAAAAATAGCATTTTCACAGCAAAAACATAACAGTGCAGCATCTAGCAAAGTGAGTAATTTTACTTAAATGCATGTCGTCTTTTTTAAATGTTAAGAACAGTTCCTGCATGACGTGCACTCTGTGTTGCATGTAAAATAGCCCTGGTCCTTCTTTTTGTCTCAGCTGAAAGACTTCACTTGGCTTTTTTATACATCAGAAAGTATAGTATTAGAAAAGCTGAATTACAGTACATGTAATACACACTGTCTGCAAGTGAACTCAAGCCCCTGTATTAATTGTGCAGACTTTTGGCGATACAGCCAAACTAATAACTACCAAGTCACACTGAAGCAGCTGCAATGCACAAACAGCTGTCCATCATAGTCAAACTTAATGTAAAACCATTTAAACCTTGTGCTTTTGTTTTGCCGTCTCCTCTCAAGAGCAATTCGATTCCACGTTAATGCACAAAAGCGTTAGTTAATGATTGCTTAATAGCATTTCATGCATCTACTTATAATTACCGGAGAATAACACACAATGCTGTGGTTGTGTGCAGCTGCACACAGAGGCCCACAGCACCACAGCCATTTCCAGCTAAAGCTCAGACCAGCCCACTGCAAGCTTTTATCCACAAAATGGCAGAGACGCCAAGTAAACCAGCGACTGGGGAAGATAAAGTGGAGCATGTAGACATCCAAGGGTGTCTGAGGAGATTTGGAATGAGGTGAGGAGTTTAGATTAATCTAGCAAACAAATATTATGATAAATGTTCTTTTATTGTAATTATGACCGAATTTTGACCAATGATCTCAACTACAGTATCATGTTAAGTGTGTTATTATATCCATAATGATATTTTACATTTCATTTTAATTATTAGATCTATTTTTATTTATTTTTTTGCTTTGTTGTTGTTTTTGTGTGCATTCTGTTACAATAAACCCACTCCTGTTAACAGATCGAGCATATCATTGTATTAACAGTTATTTATACACAGGCATGTGCCCTACATCTGCTCTGTTTACAGCTACTTCACCACCACTCCGCGGCCTCGTGCCTTCGCAGAGGGCAAGCAGAGCTGGTGACGTCATCGCACTGAGAGCACGTTGAAATGTGCATGCAGGGCCTCGCGGTTACCGTAAATACGATCCAAACGCGCAGCGCAAACAGCCTTCTGCTGTTTTGAGCGTTAGTGAACAAACACAGGGCAGATTTACATCTGCATTATGGTCAAAATAAAAACCAAACTGTAATACAGCTGTTGTGATATTGTCTAAATCTTTCTAGCAATGATATAAAGACAAATAAATAACAAAACATAAATACTTTCATAATAGAGGTCAGTTTTTCCTGAGCCATACCGACTATTAGTAATTAAGGAAAGCAATACTTTAAACTATTTAATGTCAAAATTTAGAATAACACAAACACAGCATAAAACTTTGTTGAATGCTTTTGTTTATGTCTTACATGGGTTAAAATAGAGGTTTCCAGCATTTATATTGTCAAAGTGCATAGGCTTTTACCTGTGATGCTTAACCAATCAGATTCAACTGTGGGCGGGACATTGTGGGAGCGGTGACTACAGACAGAGAGAGGATGCTTCTTTAGAGGCAAAAAATCAAATTTTCTAAATTAATTTGATCAGATGTTAATTTAAAGACTGTAAAGATATCGATGATCAGCAAAATGCTAAACATCGGATCCAATGGTTGGCCAGGCCGATAACTGGAAGACTCAACATTACAAACTTTCACTTAAGTTTTCATTTGCTCCAAAAAATCTGGATGAATTTGCCCAGGTGGTCAAAGTTCAATATGAGATTGAATGAAAAACGATATATAATGAGTCCGCTTACTAGCTTTCTTCAGATTGAGCTTTCTCGGAGGGAAAAATGATTTCAAAAAAACCAAAGGATTGTGATTTCACTCCTTTTCTGTCAAACTACTTCCAAGATCAGGAATTACAACGATACAACAGTAGGCCTATAACATTATTCTTGTCCCTGTGAGTGTGTTGTACTACTCACACTGCTGATGACGAAAACCTAAATAGCAGAAACAAAAGAAAATTGTAACATATATATTGCAGTTTATCTATCCAACAAGATAAATGAATAACAGTAAAATAAATAATTAAAAATATTACCAGATGTCACTCAGGTTTTAGTTGCTTCTTAGAACTTGGAAAAGAAGAAATACATATTGATGCAAAATAAAACATTATAGCTGCTTCCACAGTTTATCCCTGTCTTCATTTGCATATTGAGCTTATTAAGAAAGACTTCCAAAGTCAAGAATGAACCGTATTAATGTTATTCTAAAATTCCTACAGCTACTCCCATAGATGAGGATGAAGATGATAGTTAATATCAGCAGCAGCAGTGCATTTATCTACAATAAGTGAATTAGTAAGAGGGCCTTGATTTCAGCATTTTTTTTTCTCTACCAAACTAATTATCTTTCTAAATGACAGGATAAAATTGCTGCTACTACTCACACTGAAGAGGATGAATTATTATTAGTAGAAGTAGTGTCTTTAATGACTAAAACATTTTGACTACCATAGACATGATGATACTTCAGTTTATTATTCCTTTTCTTTATCGTTAATTGTCGCAGGGTAACAAACACAATTAAAAATCAGGGTTGCCGTTACATTGCAGAAATATGCAGTCCGATATGTAAAAGTCCGTCCGTGTCAAATAATGAATAGCATCAGTCAAGTCTGTGCTAATTTAAGCCAGAGCTTGATGCTGGTTTTAAACACTTCAAAGCTTCCTGACTCCCCTATTGTTTGCTGATATGGAATTCCACTTCCCAACTGCTTTATCCGAGGAAGCAGGTTGACCAGAGGCTGACTTTCTGATCTGCTATACCCACTTGGTCGCTTTAATCTTCCCAGCGCTGCCAAAACCTGGATGGGCCAGACATCCTCAAGTAGCAGAAGATGAGAGATTGTGCATATTTTCAAACATCACCAGAGTATAATAGATAGTTGTCATGAAAGAGATGTTTCTGGGATATTGCTGTGATGATGATCTGGATTTCTTTATAGAATGATTGCACAGACTTGAGTGTTTGAACTTTGTGTTTGCAAAGTAGCACAACTGGAACTGGAACAGCTCCTCCCTGAACAAGCTGCTATGCTAAGGTTAATTGTCATTGCGATGCTATTATCTGCGTTACGGTGAGCACCAGTAGGATCCGTCCAGTGTGGGCACGGGCTACGCCCTCTCATGTTCCAGTATGTTTGGAAGTGAACTCGGGACCAGTCACTCTGCAACGTGACCGCTGAGCCCCGTGCGGCTAGCACCGCCCCTCGCAGCCAATCAAAAGACGCTGGGGCGGGCTCAAGGCGGGGACTCCTGCCTCCTGTCGTCCAATCACAGCGGCTGGTTCAACATTACTTGCCAGACCATGTACAGGCACGTGTGTCCCTGCGTGTAAACTAGTGTTGGGGAGAGAACAAAAATGTCTGGAGAGCCAATACACACTGCTACGCCAACACTGTCGTTGTCACCTGGATTTATGGTGTTTCTGTACAGATTTTTGAGCGCCTAATCGCGGAATATCAAACCAGTCGTTGTCTTTTTGAAGCATATGTTAAGGTAAGTTGGGCGGGTTTGTGTTTTAGTCGTGTTGCTTTGTTGCTAGCATGCTAGCCGTCACTTTGAGCTATCGGTCCGCTATGTAACAGACTGTAGACATGTCTTTCTTTAACTGTCTCAATATATATCAACATCATAATGCTTAATGAGATATCCCATGCTCATAATTTACAGGTGAAGCCTGTCATTTTTCGTTTTTGTGGTGTGTACGTGCATGTGGACGTTGCACAATGTGCTAACAGGGCTGTAAAATGTCCCCCTGTGATAGGTCCATACAGTATTTACGTTATACCTGCTAACAATCAGTCGTGATCAGTTTTATAGGCTGTTGTGACTGACCATCCAGTTCCCCTACCATTATTTTACTAACAGCGAAAACCATATATTGGGTGTTTTGCATGTCAACGGTCTTTATTTTTTGGTTTTGTAGTTCCTTCTTTCACACAAAATAGAAAACAGACTCAGTTTTTCAATACTTCAGAGACAAATAATGGGTGTGTGTGCTAGTAACACTAATGTGTCATTCCCACTGTTGAGATTGAGTAATTTATTTGTTAGATTTGTTTTAGTCACAAGTTTGACTATGCTGGTAAAGGGACAGCAAATGTTGACTTTCTGTGTTTTAATTACTCCTTATCTAACTTAAAGGGACTTCTAGTTTTGATCCACTAGAGGCTCCCATCTCCTAATGTACACATAATGTACTTGTTGAAGGCAGATATGTTCTGAAAGAACCACAAATGAATCAGCACCATTTTTGTGGATTCACAAATACTGCCCTCACTTTATTATCCATAGTGTAGTATAGTTAGAAGTGGATGCTGGACTACTTTACTTGTGCATTTCTGCCACTCAAGTGAGGCTCTGTGATTTACAGCTGTTACAGTCCACTCATGCATACTATTGCATTTTCTGTTTCAGTCACCTACCAACGCTGCATCTCTTCAATCCTCTGTCATTTAACCATACACAGAGTCTCCTAAGACAAAAAAAAATTAAATCACAACCTCAAAAAACCTACCTACTTACAGTAAAAGTTTCATAAAGACAATAACACTTGGTCATCAAAAACAAACCATGGGACTTGAGAGATGGAAATTAATCTGTATGGATGCAACCCTGCAGATTCTTGCAGAAATCTCACCTTGCTGAGTGTCTGAATGCAAAGCAGTCCCACATAAATATTCAAAAATCTTACAGAGGAAGCTGTACACAGAAGATATATAAAAAAAGAAAACTCACTGTCCCCCTCCTTCATCCAATGAGTGATCGCTCAGCAAATCTCAGAGAAGACTGTGGGTGTGCACCATAAAGATGACTCTCCCAGTTACTTTGCATAAGAAAATCAAACTTGACAGTTCTGACACCAGCAAGCAACACTGATTTTGCCTGGTGACAGAGGAGGTAAGATTGCAGGCAGCGGCAGAGATGGTGTGCTCCGCATTTAAACTGTTTGATCACATGGATGTGACTCAATATGAGATACAAACAAGTAAACAATCTTTAGTGAAAATACGTGACTCGCTAGCAGTTTGGGCTTTTCTAGGCAAAGTAGAGGAGCAGCACCATAGTGCTCCTCCTATTTTGACAACACACACTTGATTTGCACATTTACTGGCAATAAAAATCGCCTCACTCCTTATAAATCTCTATTTCACTGCTTCTGTCGTTGAGTCTAAAATTGCGAAAAAAAAGACCCTGAAAGACTGAGTGAGAGGAATTTAACTGTACAGTTTCTCCTTAGTCCCTTTTAATTTATGACTTTTTTGTTCCATATTTTAAGGAATGTTTGTTTGTTTGTCTCTATTGCACAATGTTGTGAAACAGTCATTTTGCATATCATTGCTCGTACTGTGAGCGATGAATAGAAACTCTTGAATCTTAAATCTCATAAGAATAGTTTATAGAGGGAGTGCTGCTGCCGTCCTTGTTTTCAGACAATGGAGCAATCAAGACTGCTGAACTTGTCTCTTTCGATGCCAGTACGGTTTCGGTTTAGTTCATGAGGGCTGTCTTGTAATTTTATACTCATAGGTGCCGTAGCCTCTGCTTGTGACTGTTTAACTGTTTCTCATTTTGTTTTTATGACACGTTTGTTGTCAATATTTACATCTGTAGATTGCTCAAGAAAGATATGTGGGCAGCTCTATGTGTATAAGGTTAATTATTCTGTTTTTATTGTGAACACTTTACGTTTCAGGGCTTCGTTTTGTAGTCTATTAGGACTGATATGATTCTTTGCTGAGTTTTGCTGGCAGGCTAACCGAAGCGCATTTCTCATTAAACCACAGTTTTGAAGAGTGGCTGTTATTAAATGCGTTGTAGGAATTTTGAAATGGCCACACAGAGTAGAAAACTTGGCTTCCTCCACAACAGTTGTTCGTGTGATTTACAACGGAATCATGATGTAGACCAGTGATCGTGATGTTGAGGACGTCTGGATTGGGAATTAAGTCTTACTGTGTTGTTTTTTGTGTTAGGGCACAGTTGTACGCACTGAAAAAAATCCTTCTGTAACTTAATATATTTACTATTAAAACAGGACAACAGTGAAGGACATATCCATGAAGAATTACTCACAAACATGGAAAAATGTCTCTGGATCTGTTAAAGAGAGCGGCAGTTTTTCTTGATAAGCGACACAGATTTATTGTTATGGTGGCAGCACAAGAGCACTTGCTACCTTGGCATTTGCTTCATTCTTCAAAGAATATATTTGAAGGTTTTCTTTTTCATTTAGTAAATAAAGGGTACGAAAATGACTAAATTTATCAAACTACACAATGATTCGTGAGTAACAAATAAAGAAGTTTAGTGTAGAGATATAATTTTGGCTCAAATAATCACAACAGAGCTGTCATATCAGCATAGTTGTGTTACGTATGCCAACAAGTGGAGCATAATGCAATCACTGAATGACTACGCCAATAGGGGCACCATTTCCAAATCACACCAAGAACCTTTTTGTGTATTATGTTCTGTAAAAGAATTTTTATATTAGATATATGCCTATACCAGCACACCTGCCAACTAATAAATTGGTCTGGATCTAATTATAAGTAACTACTTTAGTTTACTTTCTAAGAAATCTGTTTTGTTGCATTGAATGTTCTCAAAGGTGAACCCTCACACTTATTAACTGGCTGCCACCATAAGAAGTTTTTTCATCTTTTTTTGGCACAGAATCACCAGGTATACATAATTGCTTGACAAACATGCAGACAGTGTAGGTATTACACAAACTGTTACAATGCAAGACAACTGATTTTTTTGTGTGCGTGGAACATTTCACCAGAAAACAATGAAGGCTTGGCTCATTAAATGAGCAGGCTGCCATCCATTGACAATGGACTTACAATATCTGGAAGACCGACTAAGGTTAGGTACAGTTAAAGGGAGATACAGTGGTACAAATAAGCAATCCAGGAAATTGATAGGGCAATAATCATTCTTTAACTATTAAATTTCCTGTTGCTCCATTGTTCCTGAATCCCTTTATTGTGCATTCATAATCTTCCAACTAGGGCATTGTAACAGAGGTTTCCAAAACTAGGATTATAAATTCTCTTATAAGCTGTCAACTTGGCTTTGCACCACTGCTGGTACCACAAGTCCTCATGCACCTTCGTCTTATATCTTGTCTTATATTCTTTAGTGTGTGTTAAACATAATGCATTGAGGCATTTGGTGTGAAGAGATGGACTTCTGTCATTATCCGAGCTCATGCAAAGCGCGTGCTTTGTCTCATAGTTGTACATTGTGTACAGTACGCTGTCTTTGACCAACACTGATCGTGGATCAGCTCACGGTGCTGCGTATGTAGGAGACTAACCTGCAGGCGGGGCTGAGACCAGTGTCTGGCAGTCCGTCTGTGCCGCCCGTCGTGGCGGCCCAGCCTCTACGGAACGCGCTCTGTCATTGGTCCGGCGCGTCGACCAATCAGCAGCCGGCGAGGCTTGCGGAAAACACCGCCGCGGACACGTGCCGTATGTACACAAGAAAGCAAAGCGGGCAGAGCTGCTGTGCAAGCACTGCCGAACAATGACAAGTTGAGCAGTTGTGCCGCGGATGCGCAGAGCATCGAGGGAAACGAAACGGTACTGCTTTATGTTGTGATCGAATAAGAGACAAGCGTTTGTCGTGATGCAGGGTGTTGTGGTGGAGCCGTTTGAGTCAAGCCCAGTGGGGAAGTTCACACATGTTCACGCACGGAGCCACGCCACACCTTCCTGCAGGCTCCATCGGTACAGTGCAGCGGGGCAGTGTCATCTTACACTGAATTTACCTCAACTAACTGTCTTTCAGGACATGTAGTGCAATTGTTTTTTGTGTTTTTTTGTTGTTGTACCGGTTTATAGATTTTAGTGCTTGTAGTGTGAC
Source organism: Dascyllus trimaculatus (assembly GCA_024666655.1). Lineage (NCBI taxonomy): Eukaryota > Metazoa > Chordata > Actinopteri > Pomacentridae > Dascyllus > Dascyllus trimaculatus. Next base: position 18,379,199 of record CM045467.1, on the reverse strand, counting down.
AGTGATTGTGCATCTAGTACTGAGACTAGCACACTTAGCCTGTGTAGTGCAGATTATGCCAATGTGCTAGTAATTAATGCTGTTAATGAAAGGAGAACTAACTTTATTTGCAATTTGTGACATTTAAATAGACAAGGTATGGGGTTGTGGCTTGTTTTCCATATACTCTTTTTCAGTATGTGCAGAGTAGGGCTGAGTCAATCCGTTGCACATTGCTGTTTGAAACAATGCTCTCAGCAAAATCGCAAAGGCTGCAGTTTAGGACACATGTCATGCAGCATGTTTGACTGAGGGTTTAAACAGAAATTAAAATGTGATGGGTTTTTAAAAATTCATGCTGTCCTTCTTGAGTGACAGCCATGAGTGTCTCATGTGGTGACGCTCTGATGCTCTAATGGTGCAGAAAAGTCGCGATGACATGTTTTCCCCAAATTGCTAAGTGCTAGTATAGTGTCACATTTAGCTATAGTGACTTCAGCTAGGGCTACAGTAATTTTTAATTCTTTACTATTGATTTTAATTGTCAGAAAGTTGTGAAAATTGACCACAGAAATCTTCAGATGGCTTGTTTTGTCTAACCAGCCCTCCAGAACACCCAAGTATTAATGTTGTAATCATAAAATCCCCCAAAACCTGCAAAAATCAACATTTAAGGAGGCGTAACCCTTGAGCTGTGTATGTTTTTTTTTCTTAAAAATGACTCATTTTACGGTTCTGTAGTTGTCTCAGGTGTTTCTGCAACTTCCAGGTTCCTTCTGTGCATGCCATCAACCAAATATAGTTGGTGGTTTTTCGTCTCAAGCTAACAGAAAATATCAGCATGTATTGTGTTGTCTTGTTTACAGTTTTCCTTAGAAAGGCTTGATTGTTCTAAAAACAGCATTGTGTTGTGAATTGTTGGCTTCCACAACCTCAAGTGTGATATTTTCAGATCCCATTACACTGTAGATGTGTTATGCACATAGTCTGCCATAATCATCAGTTGGATTCTCATTTATTTGCGCACTGTAACTACAATCACCGTACTGATAAATAAATCACCTCCTTCTCTGCTCGCAACTTTACAGATACAGTGTTTGTATCAGATAAACACTTGTTTCGTTACCATGATAGTGAGCAGATTTGTGGCCAACCGTTGGAGCAGAGCCCAGCCAAAGTCAAGTAGAGAAGTGCTGTTGAGCTGGCAGTAATGCTGTATGGCTTTGTTCAGTTCATTGATGTCTCCTGCGTGTTGTTTACCACCATGGTGATGTTTTTGCTGATTTAGTTTTGTTGTTGAAGTGAGGGCGGAATTTATTTAGCCCCTGTGGACATTAGTTCTTTGAGGACTGGCAATGAATAACTTGAGTTTCACCATGGATGTGGTGGTGTTTGTCGCTGCCGACGCCCACTGTGGGCTGTAAGATTGTGTATAGTGCCATACTGTCCATCAGAATCCCAAGGTGGCATCTTAAATGTGCTTTTTCAGTTTAACATATTTCAAACTACACACGGTCGATATGCAAAAAAATTAGAACAGACGGAGCATTTGAGAAATTGGAAGTTAGAAATGTTAGAACTTTTCTCTCATTAAAGTCAGTTGAACTTATGCATGGTTATACTGTATGTTCACAGCAGTCATAGTCTGAAAACAGCTTGCAAGAGTGATGCTGCAGTTTGTAGTCTGGTTATGTAATACTGGGCAAAATGCGATGGTGGCACTGCAAGGATAATGACTTCTCCATTCCCAAGACAGTATGTCTGTGTGTCATTTGAGCAGTCATGCAAGTTGACTGGCTAAAGTTGAACTAAAATGAAATATGACCTGCTAGTCCATCAGAGGCAGCCAGGAGATCGCACCAAAACAGGAAATGAAGCAAATGGGAGACTGAGTGAATATTTGCAGGACAGAAAAGTAATTAAAGGTGTCTCAACCCGTGACACCCTAACCAAGCTATGGATGCTTCAGAGGCCCAAGTGTCTGTGGTATCGGTTGAGTGTTTTGCCTCTGTCTCCCTAACAAACTAAAATTATTTACTCTTTTAAATTTGCTTTACAACATGTGGCAGTTAGGAGCAGCACAGATAAGATAGAGGAGTTGAGAGGAAATTTGAGACATGCTACAGTGTAAAACAAGAAGTGTTGTGTTGGCCAGAGGACAACAGTATGATCCATCTCGTAGTCAGCGTGCTTTGTTACATATTCTTTCCCACACCAAGATAGACACCGTCTTGCATAATCAGAGAATGGTCTTCGAGAGTGCATTTCCTGTGAATAATTTGAGAGGGTGGGTGGCATAGTGGCTCAGTGGTTTGTAGTGTTACCTCACAGTCATGGGTTCAGACCTGGCCTGGCTGGCTGACGCGTTGCAGTGTGGAGTTTGCATGTGCTCTTCATGGCTGTGTGGGTTGGTGATATGGTTTCCTCCCACAGTCCAAACCCATGCATGCCAGTTAACCCTGAATATCTAAATGGCCTCACGGGGAGATTTGAGCATTAATGTTAAAGTGTCTATGCTTCAACCCCGTCTCTCACCTCTGATTGGCGTCAGCAGCATTACAGAAATTGGATTGAATTTATTGATGTACCCTCCAAGCAAAGGGTCAGTACAGCTGGCTTAGCAAGCAGGTGGGTGGACTGGGATGGCGCATCCAGGTATTCTAGTAGCCTGAGCACAGTTCACCACCACCACCTTTGTGTGTCTTTGCCATCACCCGTGGAAGTATGCATGGATGCCAGCCTGCCTCAACACCCACTCACACCCTGCTTGCATATTTCTAAATCTTAATTGCTCCTTCCCCCACCCGGTTCGACCATAGCACACACAGTTTGTCATGTGCAACTGTGCATCATCCATCTGACCAAACATAATGCTGTTTAGCATTTTATGGCAAGCAAGGAGGCAGCTTGGTTGTGCTGCACAGTATCCCATGAGCTTGTTGAACTCAAGTACCTGCAGTTGATTCACCTCTTTCCATTCACAATTTAGGTTATTACAGAGTGATAAGCTACACTCGTCATTAGCTGTCCACACCTGTTATCTCCTTGTCAAATCTAATGTGCAGACTCCAGCTGGTGGCTGCTCTGAACTTGTCCACTCAGCCATATTGGGTTGGTGCGTCAGTACAGGAAGCTGATGTATGTCTCAGCTGCCAGTGCAGGAACATATTTAAACCTGTCCTGAACCAATTCTGCATCAAAGCATCACTGCACGCCTGTAAGAGGCAGGTAAAGGGGGTTGTGGGGCATAAAATTGAGAGGAGTGACGACTGAGTACTAGCCTGTGTTGTCTACTGATTGCGTCTGCAGGTCTTAAAGGATTACGGGTGGTCACCCTTGCCCAAGGAATAAATAGCACTAGACTTTCACTTGCGTAGGTGGTGGCCATATATAAACTACGAGATAGTATTAACAAACCAACCTTAATTTATGTGAGCTCTCCCTCTCCCTTCTCCTGTGTACTGTTTGTTTTGACTGTCCTTTAAGTAAAAGTGGACTGAGCTGTGACGACTAACCAGTGTAATTCTGGCAATAGCACAAGTTCACCTGTTCTATAATCAGGTGCATGCATACGCACTTGCAGCATGCAAATAGGTGTAGGAGATTATTGTCATTCTGTGCTCACCGTGAGGTAATTGTTTTATTCTTGATAATCTGAGCAAAAGGCGGGTCCCGAACAACTACACCCTCTTACATTTTGACAAACATGCAGTCTGCACCGCGCCGCTGTGAAAACAGTTCATGGCCACATTTGAGTCTTCCTTGGAGGCCAACATGATAAACTGATGATAAGCGTTCCTGTTTTGCCTTTTCAATGCTGCAGCCCTTGGGAGATACTGGTGAGACCATGACAAGCATTTTATAATCCTAATATTGTTGCTTCTCTTCCTCTGTCCATTTCTTTTTTTCCCAGGTGGCCTTTAGCACCTAGAGCAACACATCTCTGAAGAGGCGAGAAGACCAGATACAGAGTGAAAGGAATGTTTTTTGCTCTCACCAAGAGCTGTTTTTCTCACTCTCGCTCTCAATCTCTCGTCCCATCTGTTGGAGCACTTATGCCAAGGCTGTTTCATAACAAGAAAATCATGTCTTGTGTGCAGTGCTTTGAGTGACACTTTTTTTCTCAAGATAATTAAAGATACTGTTTGGTCTTTTATAGAGACAGCCTTTGATTTTTGGTGATTTGTAACATTTTTACAGTCTGCACTTTTTAAAATCCTCGTAGAGGGGTTTACAGCCCCAGCCTCTTTAAACAGCTTTTCTTTTGTAGGAGGAACAATGAATTTCTCTCCTTAGTTTTTCAAACTACCAGCCAACAACTATGATTCACTTGTATATACATAGTAGTCCCACTTAAATTACAGTTGCTCAGTTTTTCACCTCGGCTGACCCCAGAATAAAGCAGCCTCATCCTACACTAGTATGAGTTATGACAACTCTAAATCAACGCCCAGCAGCAGCACTCGGGGACGAGTGGCAGGGGCTGATGAGAAAGACCAGGAAGCCGAGTCCCAGGGGTTGAATGCACAAAACGCCAGCAATGGTCAGCCCAGTGCCAATGTCACCACCCAGGAGCAGGGAAGTGGAGCCGGAGGATCTGGATCCGGAGGCTCGTCTGGTGATGGAAGGGGCCCTAACTCAGATGATATGGACGGACTTTCCAGCGGGAACGACTCTGGGGAGAGGGAAAGCGAAAGCGGGATGGAGAGGGAGAACCGGTCTCGTGGACACCAGTCCACACGCAGCTCCCACAGCCACAGTTCATCAAATGGCAAGGACTCTGGCATGATCCTGGAAACCACAGAGAGCAACAAGAGGTAAGAGAAGGAGAGCAGACGAAATCCAAAATGTGGCATACACAAAGGATGCTTACAGTTTTTATTATTAACTTTTAATGCTTCCAATTTCAATCTAAATCCTTTAAAATAAAATGTTTAATATTATCATTCACATGTAAAGTAGTCATTGCAAACTTCATGCAAAGCGTCTTAAAGTAACCTAAGCAATATAGCTATATTTACTTACACAGCACACAAGTTAGCTTCCCTAAAGTAGTTTTAAAGTTTTCTACTGTAGAGTGTGGTATCATGAAGTGCTTCGTCTTTATAAAAATACTTAGAGCACTTAAAATATTGGTTTTACGTATTAGGTTTCCCCTTAACATTACCTAAAAAAAAGGTTCTGAGACTGAAAAGATTCTTCTCTCTGTCGGAATGCACATCAGCAACTCCCCCTGCTGCTTATTTGTGCTCACTGTGTTGAATTCCTCTGTCACTGTACATGTGTCTACGCATGTCAAAAATGTTGTTACATCAAAGAACTTACACAAATGGAGAGTAACACAAGTGTGTTAATGTTTTGTTCAGCATAGCACATGCTTACATGTATCAGCAACAGCTTGGACACACGCATCCTTTCGTCTGTCTTTAAAACAGATCATTCACTGTGGTCTTAACTTTTACTCCGTACGCAGCTCCAACTCTCAGAGTCTCTCACCACCCGGCGGCTCCCTGGCCTATAGCCTGCTGTCAACTAGTTCGGAGCATGACCCCCCCTCCACCTCTGGATGCAGCAGCGACCAGTCAGCGAGGGTCCAGACACAGAAGGAGCTAATGAAGGCCATCAAGGAGCTGAAGCTCCGCCTGCCCGCTGAGCGCAAATCCAAGGGTCACTCCAGCACTCTAAATGCACTCAAATATGCTCTTCAGTGTGTCAGACAAGTCAGAGGTGAGAGCCTGTTTCTGTTTATGTCTTTATTTTGTTGTTGCAAGAGAGAATACCCGAGAACATGACTATGCACATGTAAAAGACAAACCTGATCATAACCTGTTTCTTTTTAGTGATGAATGTAAACCTCTTGCCAATTTTCTGAATAAGTTTCAGATGCCATGTTTGTTATTTCTGAATGAATAATATACACTTAAATATGTAATGCTATTTTTGCATGTATTTTTTAATACTTCCAGCCAACAAGGAGTATTATCACCAGTGGAGTGTGGAGGAATGTCATGGCTGCAGTCTCGACTTGTCTACCTTCACAATTGAGGAACTTGACAACATCACCTCAGAATACACCCTCAAAAACACTGTAAGTTTATACCGTTATTCACTTATTCCTGCTTCATAAAACTGCTCTTAGTTATACACTTTCAGGAAACTTTTTCAACCATGTCTTATTTCTGTAATTAGTGGGCCGTGGAGGATTTAAATCTGATTGATAGGCTGTTGGAGAGGTCAAATCAGGTCTTATCAAATTTCTAACTTCCTCTTCTGTTTTTTTCCAGGACACATTCTCCATGGCAGTGTCATTTTTGTCAGGGAAGGTCGTTTACATATCGCCCCAGGGCTCGTCTCTGTTGCGCTGTAAACCCGAGTTTCTCCAGGGGACGATGTTTTCCGAACTTTTGGCCCCGCAAGACGTCAGCACCTTCTACAGCAGCACAGCACCCTGCCGGCTGCCCACCTGGGCCTCCTGCATCGGGTCTGGTAAGCTGATCCTGACTGACATCGGGAAGGGAGTTTAGATGCGTGGTCTTTGTTGAATGTATTCCTACTATTTCCTGTGCTGACTGACTGTCTGTCTCCCTCAGCCTCTCCTCCAGTCGACTGTACTCAGGAGAAGTCCATGTTCTGTCGGATCAGTGGAGACCGGACGCAGGGTGGTGAGATGCGCTACTACCCGTTTCGCCTCACGCCCTACCAGCTCACTATCAGAGACTCAGATGCTGCTGAGCCACAGCCCTGCTGCCTGCTCATCGCAGAGAGGGTCCACTCTGGATACGAGGGTATTTGACACTATACCACATTGTATGCATGGACAAGGAAGAGGGATATATGTAATATTCACATTCCATGGCGGCATGTGTGTGACTGTGTCATACAACTTGTCTTGATTAAAAAAAGACAAACATAATTTGATGGTTTGTGCTCTAAAGCTGAAGCCTGCCTGAACTGAAGCTCTGGAGGAGCTCACTGGAGTCACGAGAACCACAGATGATTAGCTAGCTGAATGTGGCTCTTATCAGAAATATAGTAAAAGCAACATCACAGACACGTTTACAGGATGTTCTGGTCCTGCAGCTGCAGTAAAATCGGATACTCTTGCCATTGCCACAGCTGCAAACACAAGTATTGCTTATCATTTGTTGTAACCATGTTACAAGTTACAAGACACAGACACACATGCACACAGCACTAGTATCATGATCAGCGCCATATTTCGGCCGGATCTTTTCAGATCCACTCAGGCATTATACGTAATTTTAAACACACCTGGAAACCAATCAGTTACTAGTAAAACAGAGAGTAGAAGAAATGATGATCTGAGTCCAAATAATAAGAGGTTCTTCTCGCCATGTTTTTGTTATGGCTATGAAGCATGATAAGGTTTTGTCAGATTAGCCCAAGCATGTATCAGCTAAACAGAGTTCTTCACGAAGTTAAGTGTAACCATTCAGGCTGACAGACACCATTTGTGTGGTTAAATAGATCAGCACATAAATCAGTGTTTACCATTACCAGGACACGGTGGTACTGACATGTAGATACAATGTTCCAGTGAAAAATAAAACAAGTGATCCCAGAATTAACAGAAGAATCTGAGGGGGAAGGTCTAGTTTCAGAATTCTCACACTTGCAGCCTGTGTAAATGCTAAGGGGAGGGCTGCCTTTTCAGAATTTAAAAGGTGGGTAAATGGCATTTACTTGCATTTAGTCTCTACTGCTGCCCTGGATGACAGGGAGCTGAAAAAGACAGACAGACTGCGCCACACAGATTTGATCTGGAGTACCATATTCCTCTGAATATGGATAACATAGACGCCAAATGGCTGGATGGCTTTTAGAATTGTAAACAAACATTTTTCTTATACAGAATGTTTTATCTAATCAGTCCACCTATCCTCAGAGCGTGTTTTTCATCTGTTGTATCTGTGTTCTCTGTGCAGCTCCTCGTATCCCTCCAGACAAGAGGATCTTCACCACCAGTCACACTCCCAGCTGCCTCTTCCAGGAGGTTGATGAGAGGTCAGTTACTATATTTCTGATATAATGGTCACTGCTGTTTTGCTTTCTGACTATAGTGTAAAGTGATGAAATGAGACCTGAAAGTGATGAAGTTCCCGTGTATTTAGGTTTCACTAATGAAGATTAAATTACGTCTGTGTAGCTATTATTTGCACCTATAATAATCAGCTATGTCATAAGGAAAACAGAAATGTTTTGTCCATCACTTTACTTATTTGTATATTGAGTTAAACTACATACAACAAATGCATTATTGAAATATTAACAGTGTAGAAATGTGATGTGTTTGCAGGGCAGTGCCACTGTTGGGCTACCTGCCTCAAGACTTGGTGGGAACCCCCATTCTGCTCTGCATCCACCCTGAGGACAGGCCCATGATGGTGGCTATACATGAGAAGAGTGAGTCTATTCATTCTCAGTCCTTACACTGTTACATATACTACTACACATCATGAATGAAGGGTTTATTTCAATGCTACAAGTCACCATTATGAAATAAATATTTAATGTCTTCCATACATTCTTCCTGTTTCTGTCTCAGCATTCTCATACAATGCCTGTCGTGTCGTCTTTCTTCAGTCTTTCAGTTTGCAGGGCAGCCGTTTGACTATACTCCCCTGCGGATGTGCGCCCGCAGTGGGGAATATCTGACCATCGACACCAGCTGGTCTTCCTTTGTCAACCCCTGGAGCAGAAAAGTGGCTTTCATCGTAGGGCGTCACAAAGTCAGAACGTAAGTTCTTTCATGAGCTGAATATTTTTCTTTTTTTCCTCTCAGCAGTGATTGTAACACTTACTCAGACGCACAAGTGCACATTAGCATAACATGTTGTTGTTTTTTATTTTATTTTTTTTCACTTTTTTTGTTGAGTACAGTTTGAAGTGACACAAATGCACATAGTGGGAGTAAGGAAACTTAGTGCATTAGTCATCAGTAGAGCAAAACTGCTCTTGACAAGCGCTTTGCACATGTGCAGGCACATTCAACAAAAACTCAGAGCCTAAAGAGTTGGACGAAGGATGAGTTTATGGCCATCTGTAAAAGTGGGAGCCACATACGTAGGCGTAAAATGGCAGACAGGGAGTCTGTTTCCATTATATACCATATGTAGAATATTATAATAGAAATACAGCATTTGTAAAAAGTTCATTCTCAGCCCAACCTGAACTTGAGTACAGTTTGAGATTTCACTGCTCTCTCGTGCTAAGTGGCCCTCTCCCTCTCTCCCTGCCTCCAGGAGCCCTCTGAACGAAGACGTGTTCACCACACCACAGGGCTATGAAAGTCGCTTCACACCCGACATCGTCCAGCTGAGCGAGCAGATCCACCGGCTCCTGGTGCAGCCGGTGCACAGCGGCAGCTCTCAGGGCTACAGCTCTCTCGGGTCCAGTGGCTCTCGGGGCTCTCGTCGCTCCCACCAACAGCACCTCAGTGCCTCAGCTGCCTCGTCCAGCGACAGCAACGGCCCTGCCATGGACGAAGCTGCGGCTGCGGTTGCTTTACATAAGCCTGTGAGTCTGAGCGAGACGCCAACAGAGGCAGTAAAATCTGGACTCAGGATTGGTTGAGATTCATGCACAGCCCAGCTATGCAGATTAGAAAGACTCTCCACCTCATGAAAGTCCATTCCTCTATGCTGGCCAGACATTAAACTAATGCTAAAATAACTATTAATGAAAATAATTAAGAATATTATGGATCTTTAACAGTTGCATTAAATATTATATATATGCCGTTTACCACATGAGGAATTAATGAAGAGTCTGGTGCTATGATTTTTCTAGATGACGTTCCAGCAGATCTGCAAAGACGTCCACATGGTCAAGACTAGTGGTCAGCAAGTTTTCATTGAGTCTCGCAACCGTCCACCGCCCAGGAAAAACACCAGCACAGGTAAAATAAAAGGACATTTGACAGATGTCCTCAGGTGTATTCTAGATTTATAAGTTAAAAGTGGTTGTTAACAATGATGGAATGGGCAAAATGTGCGGAAATGTGGAAAAAGTAACCGTACATACTAAATATGGACAAACACAAATGGAAATGTTGGGTTTGTTGCTACTGGAGGATGCTTTACCAAGAAAAAAAACCACGTCCAGTAGAAATTGTATTCATGTGTCAACTTCATAGAAAGGTGAGAACCAGCTGGCTCAACTTTCACTACTGTGCCCCTTTATTCATTATCCAGGCACACTAAGCATCAGAGCCATCAACAGCGACCCAATCAGAGGTCTGATAGCGGACATGACGAAACCACCCAAGGCTTTGGTCCCAGCACCACTTGTGCAGAAGGAGCCAACCACTGGCTACTCCTACCAGCAGATCAACTGTCTAGACAGCATCATAAGGTTTGCGCACAGGCCTGAAGCCATTTCTGTCTGTTCTGTTTAAAATCATTCCACTCATCTAATGATTTTCTACACAGGTACTTGGAGAGCTGTAACATTCCTAATACCGTTAAGAGGAAGTGTGGCTCCTCCTCTTGCACTGCCTCCTCAACGTCTGATGATGACAAACAGCAGGAGGCCAGCGGCAACAACAAAGGTACCTAAATATGATGTTAAATTAGTTTGAGCTGTTACGCAGGTGAAAATATAGATAATTAGGTGGAAGATACCACCTGTTCCTCTGTAGAGACAGTCCAACAATGTGATTAATTTTAACCCATATTTTACATAGTTTAGTTTTTGTCTGTGTCAATTTATCAACAAGACGAGTGATAGAAAAGCTTTTTTGTTGTTTCTTTCAAAGCAGTTTTCCAAGATTGCTAACAAACCTGGTTGCTCATGTTTCTATGGAACTGAAATGTTCTGATGTTTTCTCTGCAGGTGGTTCAGTTAGCCTTGTAGGTGAACCACCTCCTCTGCCTCCTCTGACCATGGCCACAAAGGCAGAGAGTGTAGCCTCAGTTACATCTCAGTGTAGCTTCAGCAGCACCATCGTCCATGTAGGAGACAAGAAACCTCCTGAGTCAGGTGGGCATCGTCAACACACTCTGTCCAGTCTGTTGTTCTTCAGGGTCTTCCCTGGAAATTATGAGTTCCTTTTGCTGTGGTCAAAGGTTGAAGCTAGACTTGACGACCACTACTTTTCATGCTATCATGCTAACCTGATTCTGTGTTTTTCTTTGTTTATTGTGTAATTAAACTGAGCATAAAGCATGTTTATCACTTTAAAAGTCTTCAGAATTATCTTCCATAAGCTTATAGCCACAGGATTTCTTTCTTTTCCCTGGTTATTTGTGGCTTTTACCGTTGAAGTGTTTCAGTGTTTTGCTGTACTGATGTTTTCTAAGATTATTTTAATGCCTTTTTAAAGCCGGACTCATTTTTCCTGGATATTATTAAATGCTAAAATTTCTCCAACTAACATAGTACTGTTTATCCGCAGCCGTTTATGCTAGCTTTATCAAGTTAGGCTTTAGCAACAAAACTGTTTTGTCTTGAATTTGTTAGAACTTAAAAACATCATTTGTGCAGAATAACGTTATAATGCAATAAATCATAAAATAGAAAAAACTGAACCTCAAATTTCTGTAATTATTTTTTTTAAAACATGTGAATCACGCAATTGTCTTCGATACTTTCTCCTGTTTGCTCAGTGTAACTGATGCCTGTTGTTTAGCCCAGTTCAGTAGAAAAGTCCCAGAATTTTCTGGTCTCATCTTTTGTAACACCCTTTGATTCTTTCTCCTATTTCTCACAGACATTGTCATGGAGGAGGCTCCGACAACTCCTACACTTGCTCCTCCTCCTACTTCTAATCTGTCAACTCCTCCCGCCACCACCCTGACTCCTCCTGCAAGTGGTCAAACACCTGCAGCCAACAAAGCCATCACTACTCCTCCTCCTCCTCCACCACCTCCTCCACCGCCTCCTCTCCCTCAAGCCAGTCAGCCTGAGAAGGACAGCTGGAGAAGTGGAAGTGTAGGAGGCGGAGGAGCGGGAGGTGGAGGCAGCCGGCTGGGTCTGACCAAGGAGGTGCTATCCGCCCACACCCAGCAGGAGGAGCAGGCGTTCCTCGACCGCTTCAAGGACCTTAGCAAGCTGCGTGTTTTTGATCAGACAGCGTCTTCGACTGTGCACTGCCACACCCCAGCTGTCAACCCTCTGTCACGAGGTAGGGGCACGCTCCTATCAGTTGAACACACACACACACACACTATAGTATTTATGCTTCTATGTACATAGTGATTTAGTGACTTACCATTATGACACCTGACAGCGTTTCAGATCAAGCTTTATTTACTAAATCAGGACAAAAACACATTGTGTATCTTGGGAGCTGCAACATTTAATGCTAATTTACTGATTAGATGATCTACAGAAAATGAAAATGAATAGTCTGTTCTAATATTGAGTAATCAAAAGACTTACTGCAGCCCTGCTTAAGTCCACTATAGATATCTTCTGGGGCTTAGATGAAGCATAATTAAGGTGGTAAGTAATTATGAGTGTAGTCTACAACAGTGTTCCTTAATAGGTATGAGTTTATTCTTTCTGTTCACACGAGGAAGTAGTTTTTGCAGTAAAGCAGCATAAAACAACATGAACATTCGATAAGGCTACAGTCAGTGAGACTTTTGAAGAAAATGCAATTGCACATCCCAACAATTCAACACAATCTGTTTATATGATAAAAGAAAAATGGTAACAGTCATACAAAAGTTTTAAAAAATGGTCACCTGTGCGGGAAGGCAAGAAGCAGTTTATGATGCATTTCAATTAACACAAATAGGACAAGGGAGAATAAATAAGGGATGAATGCCGACTGTCCTCCTCCTGATGTATGCCATTAAGCCACTTGTGCTCATCAAATATTTCAGTTCATTAACAGGACCGTTTGTAGCTTTTTGGAGGCCTCGTGCAAAATCTAGTTTGCTGGCCCACCTCTCTATGCACTCATCAAATCTGCATCATATTGCATATACACAGAAGTAAGACCAACACATATTTTTACACATAAAGAACTTCTTTTAAATACTGTCTCTGGTACAGAGTTATAAACAGCAAAATGAGTTCATTGTCCTTCCTGCACTAAGCCTTGTCTAAATAGCCAATATTGATGTGCTGCAATTAATGAAGTGTCTCCTTTTCTTTTCTAGGAGTACGTTGTTCTCGTGACTACCCAGCAGCAGGAGGTGGCACCGGTCACAGACGTGGTCGTGGCGGCAAGAGACTCAAGCACCAGGAGTCATCTGACCAACACAGCCCTCTGGGCCTGAGTGGGAGTCGTCCAGACCACAGAACCAGCACAGCTCCCATGTCCCTCAACATGCCCCTTGCTCCCCCCACAAACTCCTCCTCCTGGCCTTCTGTGTGCTCCCAGACTAGCATTCCCTCTGCTCCCTTTGCCCCCGGTATGCTTCCAATCTACCCTGTATACCCGCCACTCGCACAGCCCTTACCCGTCCCCGTCCCCGTCCCAGATCCATCGCGTTTCCCCCCTACACCGATGGTACCTCCCATGATGGCCCTCGTTCTGCCCAACTACATGTTCCCCCAGATGGGAGCGCCCATCACTCAGCCTGGTCCCACCCCTGGACACTTCTACAATCCCAACTTCAGCTACCCCGGGGCCCCCACAGCCACTGCCCCCCCTATTATTTCCAACCCCGTACCCATTCCAGGCACCTGCGCCCCGTCTCGTAGCAGCACCCCACAGTCCTACAGTCAGACGCCTGCTGACCGTGAGGGTGCAGAGTCTCCCCTCTTCCAATCCCGCTGCTCCTCCCCTCTCAACCTGCTGCAGCTGGAGGAGTCGCCAAGTAACCGGTTAGAAGTTGCCACGGCACTAGCAGTGTCACAACAAGCCACACCTTCTGTGCAGGGCGGTGCAGCTGGAGGACAGAGCTCAGCCAATCAGAGTAGCACTGATGATGCCTCCAAGGAGAATGAGAACGTAAGGAAACAGACATTCAAGATAAGATGCCCAACCTTGTGTCACTTAAAATTTGTTTATATTTCATGGCGTCCTGTTCATTTTTCCCCATTAGGGTGAAGCCAATGAGTCCAACCATGATGCCATGTCCACATCCAGCGACCTGCTGGATCTGTTGCTGCAGGAAGATTCACGCTCTGGCACTGGGTCTGCTGCCTCTGGTTCAGGGTCCTCTGGAACAAGATCCTCAGGATCAGGCTCCGGTTCCAATGGCTGCAGCTCATCTGGCACCAGCGGCACCAGTAAGTAGATCCATTTTTCTGGAAAGATTTTCAGTCAATGACATTTTGACCTTTTGTTCTTACAAACGGACACAAGTGCTATGTGAAATAATTTATAGATTTCTATCACTGGGAGTTTACAGTCACCTTGACAGTAGTTTTAGTTAATAGTGTTGCTGTTTACTTTGCACTTGGTCCATCCAACATAGCATGTTAAAAAGAGAGAAGTCTGTGGAATACATTTTTGCAGTTAGCTATGATGGGTAGCGTATTTTCTTACTTAAATTTGACATGATTTAAGTAAAATTCAATATTGAAAAATACCAAAATTTCCATTTAAAACAATGTTTGAATTTGTAGTTAACTGTATACTATCCCCACCTAAATTTGGGACTGTTTAATATTGCAGTATAGACTGCAAAGTCAATCACCTGACATGTTTACCTACAAATAAATCTCACCTGTGACTTCCTTGTCCATTTAGGCAGCAGCCAGGGCAGCCACACTAGCAAGTACTTTGGCAGCATCGACTCATCAGAGAACGACCACTCCCGCAAACAGCCAGCAGGGGGCAGCAGCAGTGCCGGAGGAGATGGTGGCGAGGAGCAGTTTATCAAGTGTGTCCTGCAGGACCCCATTTGGCTGCTGATGGCCAACACAGATGACAAGGTCATGATGACCTATCAGCTGCCTGTCAGGTATGGAATGGGCAAAATGTGATTAAACAATACAGGAGACTCATGCTTTGAATTGACATCCTGAGTGACTGCCGTTTTTTGAGAATACAGGGAGGGTGTTTTTACTTATGAAGAAGTAGAGCATGATTTCTGCCAAAAAGAAACGCAAGCTAATATTGGGCCAAATGTTACATCAGTTTCTGCCTGTATGTAAAAGAAGTGATACTGTATGTCATTTAGATGGTGTACAATTATACAAAATACATAGTTTTCATGTGTTGTTTAGCAATAATCTGGCATGTGCTGAGTGGCTGCTGAACAAACCATCTTATTCTGAAAAACTAGCTAACAGCCAAGAAAGATGGCACTTTAACACTGGCCCACCTTCCCTGTCTCTGAATAACAGGGACATGGAAACAGTGCTGCGAGAAGATCGTGAGGCTTTGAGGAGCATGCAGAAACACCAGCCACGCTTCACCGAGGAGCAGAAGAGGGAGCTTAGCCAGGTTCATCCCTGGATCCGCACAGGACGACTGCCCCGAGCTATCAACATCTCTGTAAGTACCTCAGGCCAGCCCGTGCTAGGAAAATGTTCATAGTGTGACTCACTGTACTTGAAATCGTCTGTCCCTCTGTGGTTTCAGGCATGCGCTGGCTGCAAGTCACCCACTTCTGCGCCTCCCGCTGCCCCATTCGATGTGGAGATCCACGAGATGGAGCTGTGCAGCATGCTGAAGGCTCAGGAGGAGAGTGCCAGTAAATCCAAGAAAGATCTCGCAGAGACGGCTATGGATGACGGTCATCCAGAAGATGAAGACGAGGAGGAGGAGGTAGAAGAGAAAGGAACCAAAACACAAGACAGCAACCAGGAAATGACGACAGATGAGCAGACGTCACTGTTGGAGGCTGTGGAGGAAAAAGCAGGGACTTAGCTGTCTGACACGATTCATTAAGTAGGTGGCCAAATATGAAAAACACTAGTGTTTATCACAATCTTTCTGCGCTGATACACTGAAAATGTGCACCTTCCAGGACTTTCTGTGCTCTTTACACAAGGTGTAAGAAAAACAAACTCTGCTGGGACATTAAGGTGCACAGTGATCAGACAACTGCCATTCATTTTTTTTGACAGGCCAGGCAGGACTCTTGGCCATGTTAATTCTTCAAGTTTGGCTTTGATAAGAGCACACCAGGCATGTTCTATGAGTGCATTTTGAATGCCTTGGAAACCACCAGACATGCACACTCAGTTTTAGAGGGTGAATTAGTGTTTTTTTTTTTCTCCTTCAGCTGTTCTTGTAGTTTATTGCGTATTTATTTAAGTTGTAAGATGATCAGAGAGGATTAAGGTGAATGTGTTACAAAAATGACGCCTTTACATAAAGATGGATGTGCTTCACCACAGTGTCCTCCCTGACGTTTTTAATCTCTCCTGTTCAGGGTTCAGATCGTAAATAAAGATCGGAGTTTATCTGAAACTTCTCTTCTTATTGAATGTGTGTGGGATCTTGCTCCCGCCTCAATCCTGAGCTATGTTTTATTGCTTTTTGGGGGGCGGGAGGTGTGGGATGGGGGGGAGGGATCTTACCCAAAATTAACAAAAGCCACTTTGACCCAGTAGAGAAAATGTACAGTAAGAGCCAGCTTATTTTGTAACATTGTGTATATTTTTATACTTTACAGCACAGCAGATAAAGGACAAACACCCAGTAGAGTGTCTGTGAAAATCCAGAATTTAAATCTTAAGATGAATCTGCTGCAGAAAAAGAAGCAATCAGATCACAGTTTCTGAAATCGAGACGGTGTTTGTGGCACAGCAGTCCAACTGCTTCACATGATGTACAGTAAGTCGCGGGGCGTCGTTGCAATCGCCAGGAGAACGACCAGAACTTTCAAGGTTGCTCTTTGGCCGGGCATTAGTTTGTGCATTCGTGTGGTTGCTGCCCAGTGAGAAATGAACACTTAAGATTCTCTCACAAATGTCACACACAGTATTCCCCAATTTTGTCAGCATTCTAAGGAACTGTAAAGCCTTGTGTTGCCAGTGCTTGCTCATGGTGGTGAGTAGATTTTGAAAGAAGTGGACGTAACTCTGTAAAAAAAAAAAAAAAACTCCTGAGAGTTCGGAGAGTGTTTACTATCTTCTCTTTTCCTCTCTGTCCCTTTTCTCTTTCTCTCTGTGGCACTGTACTGGTCATGTGATATCCTATGCTTTATGGCGTCAGTGGTGACAGTTTCTTAATATTTTTGTGAAACTCTTTGTACAAAAAAAGACAATAAAACGACTTGAAAGACCTTTAAATGTGAAGTCTGATTTGTTTTTTTGTTTTTTTTTCCCCTTCTTGCGCCGTTACTTGTATGATTACATCTCTTTGCAGGCTATTTTTGTTGGTGGGTGTTTTGCAGCAGTTGGCTAGGATACAGAGAAGTGTCCAGAATGAACTGGAAGCAGGGAGCGGATCATGGCAGCTGCTTTTTCTACCCAACCGCAGTCTCCTTCTATTCAACTGTGGTTTCCACCCAAAGTGGTCACCGCAGCTTAAAAAAGACAAAGGCATGTCCCCCGTTTAGACAAACACAAAGCGGCAAAGTTGACTCCATTGAGCATTATGATTATAACAATGACGGCAATGATTATAATTTGTGTGGGCTATATTGTGAGACCGCTAATGTTAATAAACTGGCTACATATAAAGCTCATTTAAAGTCGCATTATATGGATCTGGAACGTCAGTTTCTCTGCCAACATAAAGGCTATTTAACTGTACAATACCGCATATTTCAGGTTTATTTTGGTGGCTGTATTTTTCATTCTTTCCTGCACTTAAAGATTTCATCAACTACTTTCTACCACTCTGAGTTCTGTGTAAAGGGATTTAATCTTGGTAATTAACCTTCACTTAAATTGTGCACTTGTGTCCAGGCAGGAAATACTTTGTGCTAAATGCTAACATTCTCACTATGACTGGGGATGACTGCAGGAACGCCTGATGCTCATAAGAGATAGCAGAGAAAAATACACATACACTCATTAATAAATAATCTGACAAGCCATACCTTCTGAAGCCAGGCTTAAGATAGGAGCTCCCCAGTAAAAGTGATGGGTCCACTGGGCCCAGCAGCTGCAGAGGGTGGCGTAGGGGTCAGGTGTGCTGCAAGTCGGGCAGCAGTCAACGGCGGGCATCACAGTCTGGCTCTACAGACGTAGAAAGTCACCTCTCTGGTGGGAAACGAACAGGTGCCGATGTGAGAGGAGGAGTATCGGGCCTTCTTGGAGTCTCTGGGTGGCGTCCTGGTAAAGGTTCCGCCTAGGGACTCCATGGTTCTGCTGGGAGATGGTTGATGCCTACTCATGACTGAGAGGAATGGCCGACCTAAGAAGAACAAGAGTGGTGTTATGGTATTGGACACTGCCAAGCATGGAATGGCAAAACAAACACTATATATTTAAGCATACGTTTGCTCATCACTTGGCTCCTGAACACCTTGTTGAACACAGGTTGATGATTTTGTGGTCGTATTGTGAGACCTGAAGTTGTATGTTTCTGAAACTCAGATCAAGTGAGGAGCAGAGTGGTGGTGGGTTGGATCAGATAATGGGGAAGGCTGCTGGACACCCAAATATGTAGAGAGGCTGAACTGGCAATGTCTGGTAGAGGGCCCTGTCCATGTGGTCTTTAGCTCACATCTCTGGAAGAACATCTTGCCCATCCTAAGGAAGGTTGAAAACAAGAAATCTGAGGGGGTCATGTTCAAAGACTCCGTTGCAGTTTGCTATTTGGGCAGGAGGTCCTCTCTACCTTTTTGCAGATGACATAGTTTTGGTTGCTTCATCAGGCTGAGAGTGAAGCAACCAGAATGAAAGTCAGCACCTCCAAGTTGAAGGCCTTGGTTTCCTGCTGGAAACCAGTGGATTGCTCATTGTGTGTTAAGGGCGAGCTGCTGTCTTAAGTGAAGTATCTCGGCATCTTGTTCTTGAGTGCTGATAGTGGAAAGGTAGTGTTAGAGATATTTCTCTGACAGCTAAAAATGTGAAGCTGTCGGTTGCACCAACTGAGAACTAAGAAGATCACAAAAGTCACAGGGTTCATCCTCTGGGTTCAAAGAATACCTCAATAAATCCAGTAGCTGGAAGCTTCAGGCAGACCAACACTACCAAACACAGATGCCTTGCCGCCAACACAGTGACCAGAAGCTGGCTGGGCAGTGAACTGGTCATTATGCACACATGCAACACAGGCGCTCTGTCTGTCAGCACACATCTGCAGAAACATGTACAGTATATTCCATTACTTTGCCTGTTAATCAACATCACAGAGCTGGACTATAACAAGCACCCTGTACAGACTCACTCTACTCTAAACTGTACATACGGTGTGTTATATTTGGCCGTGAGTTTGTTTAATGTTGTTTTCCCTCCTCACCTGTGTCAAACAAGCCTCTGTTTTTCATTCATCCACCTTTTCCTTTCTTCTCCATCCCTCCATAACACACCACCTTCCATCACTTACACTACCCTCCTCTTTCTTTCTCCCCTCCCCTTCCAAACATCACATCTCTCCACGCCTCTGCACTGCTTCTCCCTCCTTCCCTCCTGCTTCTCCTTCTCCTCTCTCGTCTTTCCTGATCTGGGAGGACAGCAGGATGGAGGACAGGATGTGGACTGTGTGCCTCCTTGCCATTCTGACACTGGGATGGACTGATGCTCAGACTAACACCACGATGACCAGGTAAGGTGTGTGTGAAAGAGAATTATTTTACATGTACGGGCTGTCAATGCTTCTGTCGGGAATCTGTTTTCTTTTCTGCATCCTGCATGTGCACATGTGGCAAGTTATTTTCAAGCCTACATCTGTCTAGATTAACAAGTGCGTGTGTGTTTCCTCTCCTGGTTGCGGTTTTATGATTACTGAAAGTGCAGTAGACAGAGAAGGTTGCAGTGTTAGTAAGATGTGGTTGGCATCTCATAAACACACAGACAGGCAGGCGGACAGCGTGCTAATTAAAGTGGGTACATTTACAGCAGCTTGTCTTTATGTTTTATTTTCTAGTGAAAAATAATTTGAATATAGTCAGTTTTATATATAATGTCAAATTTTTGACAGCAGACAAGTTATTTTTCTTGATGCTAACTAAACCTTCAGTGTGCGTGGACTTTCATTCACAGGGTGTAAATTGAACACGAGAGACAAACAAATGCCTGTGGGCTGTTCAGCCCCAGAGGGTCAGAAGGGAGGGACTCCACCACTGGAATATTTTGGCCACATGTGGCCTTACAGTACCGCAGTAGACACGACACATGCCTGGAGAACATGACAGAAAAGAAAACAAGCTATATTGGATTGATGATCCCAGATGTTTTCTTTTGCCCCACTGGCTGCCATAGTTTAAAGATAAAAATCAGCTGCAGGTTTAAGATCACTCCAAGTGACCAGATGCTGACGCAGCAAACATCTAAATTAACGAGTCTGGGCCCAGCGAGCGCAGCGAAATTAAAAGTTGAAGCTGGCCCCGCTTTGATGTGTGTTTATCTCAGTGTGAAAGAGTGGGTGTGTGTCACCAAACTCCATGTGTGTTTGAAAAAGTCTGTTAGAGTAAAGTGCGTCTGCCGACAACTTTCTTGTGGTACAGTCACAGCGCGGCTCACAAGCACACACACTGTATACTGACAGCGTTTCTGGCTTGGTTTGACCAAGTTTTATGAAAAAACGCCACACCACGAGGGTTCACTGGGAACCTCCCCTGCCCTGGAGAACAGAGACAGACTGTGCCACTGTGGTTTGCAGCGTGTATGTAAACGTGTGTCTGCACAGGGTTTCGCCTCAATACTCTTCAGTATAGCTACATAAGCAAGTGACATTTTCTTAGCAATGCAGCAAGTCAACTACAGTCTTTTCCCCCTCTCTCTCCCTCTGTCTCTTTCAGGCCAGTCTTCGCCTGTGGGGGCCACCTGGTCACAGACTCGGGCATCGTGGCCAGCGAAGGTTTCCCCAGTTACTACAAACCCAACAGTAAATGCATCTGGTACATCACTGTGAGTCCTAAAATCAGCTGTGTGATGCTGAAAAAGCTTTCTCACAATCACAGATCTTCACAGTGCAGTAACACTCACTGTAAAAGATGCATAGTGTATTCCCAAAGGCCTGGCTCAACAGTGGTACATGGCAACCCACACAAGAGATTTAATTGTGATGCTTGAGACCTCACTAAGACTGTGTAGGCAAGGACGAACGGTGTTTGACTGATGTCTCACTGCCTCTTCTTTTACTTGCTAAGGTCTAATTTGTTGCGCCCTGAGTGGTCTGGTCAGCTCGACGAATCCCACCACTAGCAACTTATCAGCCAGAATGAATGAAAACACCAATTCCCTGAGAGTGGAAGTTTTATATTTTAAAGCCAGTAAGCCACCCCATGCCATCTTTGCTGATCAGTGGCGGCTGTAGCTGCAAGCGACAATTACAGGCAACATTCAAATGCTAAAATATAGTTAAACAGTGGTAACTACCAGATCAAGAAAGGCTTTAACCACATGTATAAGGGTATTTTTAAAAGACTCCCTCTGCAGTGATAATCAAGTGTTTCACTTCGTTAACATGTCCATATGCAGTTTTTTTGTGACATGTTGGAAGTCATATCATGACCACAACAAGCACTCAACCCCATGGCTGACCATTTGCAGCTTGAAACTATAATATGCTGATGGCATTTAAAAGTAACAGCTAACAAACCTCCGTTTTGTATGTAACAGACCCATGGAGCCCATCCTGTCATCTTGCGGATTGGGGCTTTCTGTATCGTCATTCTTCTTTAGAATCAGTTTTCAGTTTTAAACCCATATGGCCAAATTAGTCCAGTATCACAAGTAGCTTCATAATGTTGATAATAATGTTGCTGATTCGAAGGTGGACTGCTGTGTGATTGGAATAGGGACTTTTTAGATCTACATATTCTAACAAGTAGTCGTCTAAGTTAAATCTGAGCCCTTTTAAGGCAGGAAGCAGTCACTGTAGTGGACATAAACTTCTAAATATGTAGCTTTGACACACGCAGATGAGTTTTTCGGGGTTTAATTAATGACCAGACCTTCATTCTAAAAAAAGGAATCTCAGTCCACATCAAAACACAAAAGCGCAACTGACGCTGTCCAAAGCATGCCAAACCAGCAGACAATGATATAATCCCAACCCTGAAGCAATGTTGGCCAACTAGAAGCCTGAAAAAAAGCTATTACCGGTAAATTGAAGGGGGTGGATTATCTCTGTGGACTGATTCTGAAGCATCTGTTACTCAACATAGTGGAAGAGTAACTGTACAGTTATGTGTAAGTACAGAAAAAGGTTAGCATCAGCAATGTCTTGGCCACGTCCACCATTGCACAAAATTGTCTGTTTTCAGTGACCTTAAGCTGCATAGGCATGTCAATAAAAGGCCAAAGAGAAAGGTATGTACTGGTATGGAGATCTATTTTCCTTAAAATGCATCTTTTCCCCATATGTAGCTTTAGGACAAGAAATAATCCTGTTTGACTTTGGTTTGATGGTACCACATGCACACATGGTATCTGCTTCTTCCAGCTGGCACACTGAAGCTAAATGACTGTGGCTCAAAGTTCAATGACTGTTGTGTGGCATGGGAAAAAGTTAAAGGGAATGTGACTGAGGAAAAGAAAAGAAAAAGACCTGAGAGGCAGAGTTGGCCTTGGGAGCATGTCATGATGAATATCATCGAAAACGTCATAGTATGTTGTCAGAAATGTCGTCAAAAACGTCATAGTATAGTATGGCGTGATAAATATCATCAAAAACGTCATAGTATAGTATGTCGTCCGAAATGTCATCAAAAACGTCATAGTATAGTATGTTGTCAGAAATGTCGTCAGAAACGTCATAGTATAGTATGGCGTGATAAATCTCATCAAAAACGTCATAGTATAGTATGTTGTCAGAAATGTCATCAAAAACGTCATAGTATAGTATGGCGTGATAAATGTCATCAAAAACGTCATAGTATAGTATGTTGTCAGAAATGTCGTCAAAAACGTCATAGTATAGTATGGCGTGATAAATCTCATCAAAAACGTCATAGTATAGTATGTTGTCAGAAATGTCATCAAAAACGTCATAGTATAGTATGGCGTGATAAATGTCATCAAAAATATCACAGTATAGTATGGCGTGATAAATGTCATCAAAAACGTCATAGTATAGTGTGTCGTGATAAATGTCATCAAAAACGTCATAGTATAGTGTGTCGTTATTAATATCATCAAAAATGTCATAGTACAGTATGTTGTCCGAAATGTCATCAAAAACGTCATAATATAGTATGTTGTCCGAAATGTCATCAAAAACGTCATAGTATAGTATGGCGTGATTAATATCATCAAAAACGTCATAGTACAGTATGTCGTCCGAAATGTCGTCAATAACATCATAGTATAGTATGACATGAGAAATGTCGTCAAAAACGTCATAGTATAGTATGGCGTGACAAATGTCATCAAAAACGTCATAGTATAGTGTGTTGTTATTAATATCATCAAAAACGTCATAGTACAGTATGTTGTCAGAAATGTCATTAAAAACGTCATAGTATAGTATGTCGTCCGAAACGTCATCAAAAACGTCATAGTATAGTATGTTGTCAGAAATGTCATCAAAAACGACATAATATATAGTATGTTGTCAGAAATGTCATTAAAAACGTCATAGTATAGTATGTTGTCAGAAATGTCGTCAAAAACGTCATAGTATAGTATGGCGTGGTAAATATCATCAAAAACGTCATAGTATAGTATGTCGTCCGAAATGTCATCAAAAACGTCATAGTATAGTATGTTGTCAGAAATGTCGTCAGAAACGTCATAGTATAGTATGACGTGATGAATGTCATCAAAAACATCATAGTATGGTATGTCGTGATGAATATCATCAAAAACGTCATAGTATAGTATGTTGTCAGAAATGTCGTCAAAAACGTCATAGTATAGTATGGCGTGACAAATGTCATCAAAAACGTCATAGTATAGTGTGTTGTTATTAATATCATCAAAAACGTCATAGTATAGTATGTTGTCCGAAATGTCATCAAAAACGTCATAGTATAGTATGTTGTCAGAAATGTCGTCAAAAACGTCATAGTATAGTATGGCGTGATAAATGTCATCAAAAACGTCATAGTATAGTATGTCGTGATTAATATAATCAAAAACGTCATAGTACAGTACGTTGTCAGAAATGTCGTCAGAAACATCATGTATGTAGTGATTAATGTCATCAAAAACGTCATAGTGTAGTATGTCATCCGAAATGTCATCAAAAACGTCATAGTATAGTATGTCGTGATAAATGTCATTAAAAACGTCATAGTATAGTATGTCGTCCGAAATGTCATCAAAAACGTCATGGTAAAGTGTGTCGTGATGAATGTCATCAAAAACGTCATAGTAAAGTATGTCGTGATAAATGTCATCAAAAACGTCATAGTATAGTATGTTGTCCGAAATGTCATCAAAAACGTCTTATTATAGTGTGTTGTTATTAATATCATCAAAAACGTCATAGTACAGTATGTTGTCCGAAATGTCATCAAAAACATCATAGTATAGTATGTTGTCCGAAATGTCATCAAAAACGTTATAGTATAGTATGTCGTGATTAATGTCATCAAAAACATCACAGTATACTATGTCGTCATGAATGTCATCAAAAACGTCATAGTATAGTATGGCGTGATTAATATAGTCAAAAACGTCATAGTACAGTATGTTGTCAGAAATGTCGTCAGAAACGTCATAGTATAGTATGGCGTGATACATTTCATCAAAAACGTCATAGTATAGTATGTCGTCCGAAATGTCATCAAAAACGTCATAGTATAGTATGTCGTGATAAATATCATCAAAAACGTCATAGTATAGTATGTTGTCCGAAATGTCATCAAAAATGTCATAGTATAGTATGTCGTCCGAAATGTCATCAAAAACGTCATAGTATAGCATGTCGTGATTAATGTCATCAAAAACATCACAGTATAGTATGTCGTCAGAAATGTCGTCAAAAACGTCATAGTGTAGTATGTCGTCATAAATGTCATCAAAAACGTCATAGTATAGTATGTTGTCTGAAATGTCATCAAAAATGTCATAGTATAGTATGTTGTCAGAAATGTCGTCAAAAACGTCATAGTATAGTATGTCATCCGAGATGTCGTCAAAAACATCATAGTATAGTATGTCGTCCGAAATGTCATCAAAAACGTCATGGTATAGTATGGCGTGATTAATATAATCAAAAACGTCATAGTACAGTACGTTGTCAGAAATGTCGTCAGAAACGTCATAGTATAGTATGGTGTGATAAATGTCATCAAAAACGTCATAGTATAGTATGTCGTCCGAAATGTCATCAAAAACGTCATAGTATAGTATGTCGTGATAGATGTCATTAAAAACGTCATAGTATAGTATGTCGTCCGAAATGTCATCAAAAACATCATAGTATAGTATGTTGTCCGAAATGTCATCAAAAACGTCATATTATAGTATGGCGTGATAAATGTCATCAAAAACATCATAGTATAGTATGTCGTCCGAAATGTCATCAAAAACGTCATAGTATAGTATGTCGTCCGAAATGTCGTCAAAAACGTCATAGTATAGTATGTCGTCCGAAATGTCATCAAAAACGTCCAAAACGTCAAAAACGTCATAGTATACAGGGTTTCCCCCAGTGCTTTATAAGCCTGGCGGGCCGCCAGGCTTTCCTTGCCCCCCCGCCAGGCTAAGCGTCACTGGTATATTTATTTTAAATAGGTTTCTTTATGCACCAAAACAGTGATAGCAAAGACGGTAAACAGAGCTTTTAACAGCATCTCGTGATACAGTTGAAACCGCAATGGTGACATTTTATGGTCGATACGTGAACTTTTTCCGAAGTCAGAGGAGCACTGGAGGAGACGATGAGCCGCTCGTTCACCTCCAGGCCAAGGGGAGTTCATCCCCGGCGAGCCGACCGAGCCGCGGCTCCATGATGAGGCAGAGCCAGTGGGAGTTAGCACGGATGTTAGCACGTCGTTGGAGCAGCCTTCTGCGAGCCGCGATGGTAAACATCCAACTAGCAGATTTAATCCAAAATGGTTAGCTGACCCTAAATTTAGCGGATGGCTCTACCAGACCCAGTATGGTAAACCCAGACGGATTGATGCACTGATCCAACCTGCACCATGAGCAGCAATAAGTAGTGGAGATCACACAGCACAGCAGACCTGTTCAGCCTCTGAGTTCCCTGGTTTTACCCCTTGGTCATGTTTGCACTTTATATTTATGTTAATTTATTTTACTTTTAAATGTGACCAGTAACGGTTTGTTTTAATATTCACTAGGATTCAACTTAAGTGAAAACAATTGATATTATTTATTTTAATTGTATTTTTTGTTTTTGTTAAAACCGTATTTCAAGATTGTGCCTTTTTATAAGACTCTACGTTTAAGTATTGTTAATAAATGGCTTATAATAACATATAATAGTCATAATTTCAAAATTCCTGTCAACTTTGACCTTTTTTTTTTTTTTTACAAAGGCACGGTGGGCGGCCGGTGGGCTTCTCTACCACCGGGCTTAGCAAGTTTTCTGGGGGAAACCCTGGTATAGTATGTTGTCAGAAATGTCATCAAAAACGTAATAGTATAGTATGTCGTGATTAATATCATCAAAAACGTCATAGTATAGTATGTTGTCGGAAATGTCATCAAAAACGTCATAGTATAGTATGTTGTCGGAAATGTCATCAAAAACGTCATAGTATAGTATGTCGTGATTAATATCATCAAAAACGTCATAGTATAGTATGTTGTCGGAAATGTCATCAAAAACGTCATAGTATAGTATGGCGTGATTAATATAATCAAAAACGTCATAGTACAGTATGTTGTCAGAAATGTCGTCAGAAACGTCATAGTATAGTATGTTGTCAGAAATGTCGTCAGAAACGTCATATTCTAGTATGTCGTGATAAATGTCATCAAAAACGTCATAGTATAGTATGTCGTCCGAAATGTCATCAAAAACGTCATAGTACAGTATGTCGTCCGAAATGTCATCAAAAACGTTATAGTATAGTATGGCGTGATAAATGTCATTAAAAACGTCATAGTATAGTATGTTGTCCGAAATGTCATCAAAAATGTCATAGTATAGTATGTCGTCCAAAATGTCGTCAAAAACATCATAGTATAGTATGTCGTCCGAAATGTCATCAAAAACGTCTTATTATAGTATGTCGTGATTAATGTCATCAAAAACATCACAGTATAGTATGTCGTCAAAAATGTCATGTTGTCCGAAATGTCATCAAAAACGTCATAGTATAGTATGTCGTCCGAAATGTCATCAAAAACGTCATAGTACAGTATGTCGTCCGAAATGTCATCAAAAACGTAATAGTATAGTATGGCGTGATAAATGTCATCAAAAACGTCATAGTATAGTATGTTGTCCGAAATGTCATCAAAAATGTCATAGTATAGTATGTCGTCCAAAATGTCGTCAAAAACGTCATAGTATAGTATGTCGTCCGAAATGTCATCAAAAACGTCATAGTATAGTATGTCGTGATTAATGTCATCAAAAACATCACAGTATAGTATGTCGTCAAAAATGTCATGTTGTCCGAAATGTCATCAAAAACGTCATAGTATAGTATGTCGTGATTAATATCATCAAAAACATCATAGTATAGTATGTTGTCCGAAATGTCATCAAAAACGTCATAGTATAGTATGTCGTGATGAAATTCATCAAAAACGTCATAGTACAGTATGTCGTCCGAAATGTCATCAAAAACATCATAGTATAGTATGTTGTCAGAAATGTCATTAAAAACGTCATAGTATAGTGTGTCGTTATTAAAAACGTCATAGTACAGTATGTTGTCCGAAATGTCATCAAAAACGTCATAGTATGGTATGTCGTGATAAAATTCATCAAAAACGTCATAGTATAGTATGTCGTGATGAATGTCATCAAAAACGTCATAGTATAGTCTGTCGTGATGAATATCATCAAAAACGTCATAGTACAGTATGTTGTCAGAAATGTCATCAAAAACGTCATAGTATAGTATGTCGTCCGAAATGTCGTCAAAAACGTCATAGTATAGTATGTCGTCCGAAATGTCATCAAAAACGTCCAAAACGTCATAGTATAGTATGTTGTCAGAAATGTCATCAAAAACGTAATAGTATAGTATGTCGTGATTAATATCATCAAAAACGTCATAGTATAGTATGTTGTCCGAAATATCATCAAAAACGTCATAGTATAGTGTGTCGTGATTGATATCATCAAAAACGTCATAGTATAGTATGTCGTGATAAGTTTCATCAAAAACGTCATAGTATAGTATGGCGTGATAAATATCATCAAAAACGTCATAGTATAGTATGTCGTCCGAAATGTCATCAAAAACGTCATAGTATAGTATGTTGTCAGAAATGTCGTCAGAAACGTCATAGTATAGTATGACGTGATGAATGTCATCAAAAACGTCATATTATGGTATGTCATGATAAATTTAATCAAAAACGACATAGTATAGTATGTTGTCCAAAATGTCATGAAAAACGTCATAGTATAGTATGTCGTGATGAATATCATCAAAAACGTCAGAGTATGGTATGTTGTCAGAAATGTCGTCAGAAACATCATAGTATAGTATGTTGTCCGAAATGTCATCAAAAACGTCATAGTATAGTACGTCGTGATTGATGTCATCAAAAACGTCATAGTATAGTATGTCGAGATAAATTTCATCAAAAACGTCATAGTATATTAGTCGTGATAAATTTCATCAAAAATGTCAGAGCATAGTATGTCGTGATAAATTTCATCAAAAACGTCAGAGCATAGTATGTCGTGATAAATGGCATCAAAAAAGTCATGGTATAGTATGTTGTCAGAAATGTCGTCAAAAATGTCAGAGTAGAGTATGTTGTCCGAAATGTCATCAAAAACGTCATAGTATCGTATGTTTTCCAGAAATGTTGTCAGAAACGTCCAAGTATAGTATGTCGTGATAAATATCATCAAAAACGTCATAGTATAGTATGTTGTCAGAAATGTCATAGTATAGTATGACGTCCGAAATGTCATCAAAAACTTCATAGTATAGTGTGTCGTGATAAGTTTCATCAAAAACGTCATAGTATAGTATGTCGTGATAAGTTTCATCAAAAACGTCATAGTATAGTATGTCGTGATAAATTTCATCAAAAATGTCAGAGCATAGTATGTCGTGATGAATGTCATCAAAAACGTCATAATATGGTATGTCATGATAAATTTAATAAAAAACGACATAGTATAGTATGTTGTCCGAAATGTCATGAAAAACGTCATATAGTATGTCGTGATTAATATCATCAAAAACGTCATAGTATGGTATGTCGTCCGAAATGTCATCAAAAACGTCATAGTATAGTGTGTCGTGATTGATATCATCAAAAACGTCATAGTATAGTATGTCGTGATAAATTTCATCAAAAACGTCATAGTATAGTATGTCGTGATAAATTTCATTAAAAATGTCAGAGCATAGTATGTCGTGATGAATGTCATCAAAAACGTCATAGTATAGCATGTCTTGATAACTGTCATCAAAAACGTCATAGTATAGTATGTCGTGATGAATGTCATCAAAAAAGTCATCGTATAGTATGTCGTGATGAATGTCATCAAAAACGTCATAGTATAGTATGTCGTGATGAATTTCATCAAAAACATCATAGTATAGTATGTCGTGATAAATATCATCAAAAACGACATAGTATAGTATGTTGTCCGAAATGTCGTCAAAAATGTCATAGTATAGTATGGCATGATGAATGTAATCAAAAAGATCATAGTATAGTATGTTGTCAGAAATTTCGTCAGAAACGTCATAGTATAGTATGTCGTCCGAAATGTCATCAAAAACGTCATAGTATAGTATGTCGTGATGAATGTCATCAAAAACGTCATAGTATAGTATGTCGTCCGAAATGTCATCAAAAACGTCATAGTATAGTATGTTGTCAGAAATGTCGTCAAAAATGTCAGAGTAGAGTATGTTGTCCGAAATGTCATCAAAAACGTCATAGTATCATATGTTGTCCGAAATGTCAACAAAAACGTCATAGTATAGTATGTTATCCAGAAATGTCGTCAGAAACGTCCAAGTATAGTATGTTGGGATGAATGTCATCAAAAACGTCATAGTATAGTATGTTGTCAGAAATGTCGTCAAAAACGTCATAGTATAGTATGTCGTGATGAATGTCATCAAAAACATCATAGTACAGTATGTCGTGATGAATGTCATCAAAAACGTCATAGTATAGTATGTTGTCAGAAATGTCATCAAAAACGTCATAGTATAGTATGTTGTGATGAATGTCATCAAAAACGTCATAGTATAGTATGGCGTGATTAATATCATCAAAAACGTCATAGTACAGTATGTTGTCAGAAATGTCGTCAAAAACGTCATAGTATAGTATGTAGTGATAAATGTCATCAAAAACGTCATAGTATAGTATGGCGTGATTAATATCATCAAAAACGTCATAGTATAGTATGGCGTGATTAATATCATCAAAAACGTCATAGTACAGTATGTTGTCAGAAATGTCGTCAAAAACGTCATAGTATAGTATGTAGTGATAAATGTCATCAAAAACGTCATAGTATAGTATGGCGTGATTAATATCATCAAAAACGTCATAGTACAGTATGTTGTCAGAAATGTCGTCAAAAACGTCATAGTATAGTATGTCGTGATAAATGTCATCAAAAACGTCATAGTATCATCTGCCGTCCGAAATGTCATCAAAAACGTCATAGTATAGTATGTCGTGATAAATATCATCAAAATCGTCATAGTATAGTATGTCGTGATAAGTATCATCAAAAACGTCACAGTATAGTATGTCGTCCGAAATGTCATCAAAAACGTCATAGTATAGTATGTCGTCCGAAATGTCATCAAAAACGTCATAGTATAGTATGTCGTGATAAATGTCATCAACAACGTCATAGTATAGTATGTCGTGATAAATATCATCAAAAACGTCATAGTATAGTATGTTGTCCGAAATGTCGTCAAAAACGTCATAGTATAGTATGTCGTCCGAAATGTCGTCAAAAACGTCATAGTATAGTATATCGTCCGAAATGTCATCAAAAACGTCATGGTATAGTATGTTGTCAGAAATGTCATTAAAAACGTCATAGTATAGTATGTCGTGATTAATATCATCAAAAACGTCATAGTATAGTATGCTGTCAGAAATGTCGCCAAGAACGTCATAGTATAGTATGTCATCCAAAATGTCGTCAAAAACGTCATTTGAGAGAGCAGGAAGTAAAACCAGCAACAGCAAATAAACGATGCATCCTCACAGCAAGCTGCCACCAACTGTCCTGCTACGAACGAGCTTCTTATCTTCTCAGCCTGAACTGCAGTGTACCGTCCATACAGTCTGTGTTACCTTTGGAGTGAGCTAGAGCGTTTCAAAGGTTTTAAACAGTGCAAAACCAAACATTAATTTTAGCCACTCTGGAATTCACCATATCTATTCAATATACTCCCAACAGATTTTTACTAAAATATTTCGGTTTTTAGATTAGAAATGGATGGCTTCATAGGCCGGCCATCCATCCATCCATTTCTTTCCGCTTGTCCGGGGTTGGGTCGCAGAGGCAGCAGACGAAGCAGGTCATCCCAGACATCCCTCCCCTGGCAACGCTTTTCAGCTCTTCCTGGGGGATCGTGAGGTGTTCCCAGGCCAGACGAGATACATAATCCCTCCAGCAGGTTCTTAGTCTACCCCAGGGTCTCCTCGGAAAACCTCCAAAGGAAGTCTCCCTGGAGGCATCCGAATCAGACGTCCAAACCACCTCAACTGGCTCCTTTTGATGCGAAGACGCAGCAGCTCTACTCTTTAATCTCGTTAAAATGTCCATTTTTTAATATGCTGGACAACATATTTTGAGCAAATTTAGCAGTCAATGCCATAGCTACGTGTTTCCACCTTAAATTGCAGTGTATCAACGACCAAAACAAACACTCAGACTTCCAGGGTTCCATACATAACGAACCTGTGGATCCCAGTTTGTCAGCTTGCCGAATGGACTTTACATATTATTATTCTTTGGAAATGGCTTCTAGTTCAAATGTGTATGGCTGAATTTTTTTTAAAAACTTGCCATTGTGTAGCATAGAGTAGCTTTACGGGGTTTGAGCTGAGTTGCGGGTGAGCTGGTATGCTTGAGCTGCAGTCAGTCAAGGGGGGATGAGTGGAGATGGAGGTGGAGATGTCAAGATTCTGAGCAATTTTAAGGGATTTGAAGGGATTATTTTTATGTGAAAAAATATGAATATGTAAAGTTTTAGGGGTTCCATCAACTGCAGATGAGGGACAATAATGTGGTAATAGTACCAGAAGTACTAACATTAAATCTGTATGCTTCATATAATCTGTGCCACCTGTTTTTTCCTCCTATGAGAAAACAAAAGTAGGTATTTGGTTGTTCCTCTGTGCAGATAATATTGATAAGATACTCCACATTTACTCCTACAGCTTCTTTCTTTCTTCAAAACTTCCCCTGCTGTCCCCTCCAGGTCCCAGAAGGTCACGTGGTCATGCTGTCTTTCCGCCTCTTCGACATGGAGGCCGACCCCACTTGTCGCTACGACTACCTGGACGTCTACAACGGTCACTCCCGCTTGGTGCAGAAGCTGGGCCGTTTCTGCGGGACGTTCAGGCCTGGCGCCCTCATCTCCACCTCCAACACCATGATGCTGGAGATGGTGTCGGACGACGCCACCGGAGGAAGAGGCTTTCTGGCTTCCTTCAATGCGGGGAAGCCACATATGGAAGGTGTGGACGTGTAATCATGGAAACTGATGCACAGCAGCATTGTGGTTTCATCTGATGTTTTGGGTTGTTTGTTTTTATACATCTTTTTATCAATAATGAAATATTTCAGATTTTGGTGTTTTATTTTTGCTCAGTAAGGGCTCCATGATGCTCTGCGAGAATAACAAATTACAATTAGCTGTGAGGCTACAGTTATATCATCAAGCATACAACCATTGACTCTGAAGATCCACTGCAATCATCAGAGCACAGCTTAGCATACAGATTTCCCAAAGCTTCAACTGCAGTGTCCTCCTTTTGACTCTATCTTCTCTACTCCCATAGAGAACCAGTTTTGTGGAGGACGGCTGACCAAATCGCAGGGCTCGGTCAAGACGCCCAACTGGCCCAACTCTAATTACCCAGCAGGTATCAGCTGCTCCTGGCACATCTCCGTAGAGCCGAGCAACGTAAGCTGATCACATTGCACTTCCCTGTTAAACACATCAGACTCTCTGTTGTTGTGACTTGGTCAGTTATGATCCAGTATGAAGCATGTTGACCAGTCTTAAAAATGGTTCATGATATCACTCCAATTCTGGTGGCCTCACCAGCTAGATGAGGTGTTGTTAGCTGGCGCTTCATCTCATCTGTGATTTGAGCACAATATGTGTGAAATCATGGAGCAACCAACAAACTGCTGAGGTTGCTGGCTTGTGATAGTCCGACCAGTTTCCTGTTGCCAGAACTTGATCCATGAACAGACACCTAATGTGGTCTACACTGAAGCCATGTGCCAGTGCAGGTCCTGCATCCTACCGAGGCCACACAGCTGTTCCTGCTCCTACCCTTGCGTCTCGTAGCAACAAGTCTATGGCCCAGCAACCTCGACAGCCAAAGTTGACAGTCGAGCCAAGACTTTAGTTGGAGGTGGATGTTTTGAT
The DNA here is from genome assembly GCA_024666655.1 of Dascyllus trimaculatus. Lineage (NCBI taxonomy): Eukaryota > Metazoa > Chordata > Actinopteri > Pomacentridae > Dascyllus > Dascyllus trimaculatus. Next base: position 18,345,516 of record CM045467.1, on the reverse strand, counting down.
GTAATATTTTTGGTGTTGAATGACTGATCCATTACTTAATTTGAAGGTGTTATTTTTAACTGCCAAGACTCCGCTTGCAGAGTTTGGCATATTCTCAGAAATCCAGCTCTCACCCAATGACCATGAGATACACTGAACCACAAAAATATCTATTTGTTGAATCCTTTGTAGCCTGGAAAAGGAAGGATGCATTTCTAGTACACATCTGAAGGTGACTTTGAAATGGGACAACCTTTTTCGTGTCACGTAATTCATTCAGTCTTCAAATGCAGCCTTAGAAGGATGCAGCCCCTTAGTTGGGACACAGGTTGAGTGTGAATGAAATACTAGCCACTCAGCAATTGTTGCAATGAGACTGTCATATCCTGGCCTTGACAAAAATGGGAAAGGACGCGCAAAATACCAGCAAAAGAGTTTTTATTAACTCGAGCAATGAAGTGCATGAAGTGTGTTATCCAGCGGTGCTGTAAGGTGAAGCAACCAAACCAGTGACTTCAAAACCTGTCTGCAGCCATTAGCAGAGCATAGAGATAAATAAAGAGAGAGAGAGGCCACATTGAAGGTTGGGCCTTTTATAGACCAGGGCAGATGGCCCACTCAGCCTTTGGCACATCAATGGTTGACAGCAGAATATGAGATACTTGCAATGTACCCACTGGCCGACTGGTCAGGGTCAGAACAACATAAATAAAAATAACATCCAGTAAGAACCAGCTTTGAGCTTGGCTGACTATCCAGGCCAAATAATTAGTCTGAATGTTAAAATACTGGGTTAGAATGGTAACCAGTCAACTTGAGATGATGTGCTCATGATGGCTGGATGACTGCATGGCTTTAGCAGCAAAAGTGAAAAGGCTGGCGTCAAAATTTAGAATGACATAAACCCCAACACAAAACTTTCTTGAAATGCCATTATATATTTATATTTATATTTAATTAATATGTTTAATTAAAAGATAACTTTTTGAGATTTGTCCCTCAGTGTTGGTATGACCATACATCCAATCAGATAGTGCTGAGGGCGGGACATTGCTGTAAACCACAGATGTTGACCACAGATAGAGAGAGGCTGCTGCATCAGAGTGAACGCACAAAAAAGCAGAACATTTATAAATCAATTTATTTGACTGAGCATCAATTTTTTTAAAAAGGACAACCCATAATGTGAAAAATGCTGAAAATCGGAGGGTTTCGCACATATTTATAGAACTGGAGTTAACCTGAATGCAATTAATATGTCAATTTAGCAATTAGCAGTAAAAAAAAGTATAACTGGAAACAACTGCCTCAGTACTTTTTTAACCAATTGAGGGTTTCATGATAAGCTGATCATATACAGTTGTGTGCGAAAGTCAGGGCACCCCTTTAAAAACAGCATATTTTATATATTAAAAAATTAATATCCATATTTATAGTCTCTCTGGGATATGGGAAAAAAGACAATATTATCAGGAAACATTAATGCATAGTTACATTTTATTTTATAACTTGAACAAAATTACAAAAACAAAAAACATCATTTTGGCCTGTGCAAAAGTCGGGGCACCCTACAGCGTCAGTACCTTCAGTACTTAGTAAGACCCCCTCTGGCAGATATCACAGCTTCTAAACGCTTTTTATAGCCAACGACAAGTCTCTGGATTCTATCATTTGGGATTTTCCCCCATTCTTCCTTGCAAAAGGCTTCCAGTTCTGCAATATTCTTGGGTCGTCTTGCATGCACAGCTCTTTTAAGATCTACCCACAGATTTTCAATTATGTTTAAGTCTGGAGACTGTGAAGGCCATTCCAAAACCTTCAGCTTGCGTTTCTTGAGGTAGTCCATGGTGGATTTTGAAGTATGTTTTGGATCATTATCCTGTTGTAGAAGCCATCCTCTTTTCAGCTTCAGCTTTTTTACAGATGCTGTGATATTTGCCTCCAGAATTTGCTGGTATTTAATGGAATCCATTCTTCCCTCCACCCGAGCAATGCTTCCTGTCCCACTGGCTGCAACACAACCCCAAAGCATGATGGATCCACCCCCATATTTAACAGTTGGCAAGGTGTTCTTTTCATGAAATGCTGCTCCTTTTTTTCTCCAAACATACCTTTGCTTATTGTGGCCAAAGAGTTCTATTTTAACTTCATCAGTCCACAGCACTTGTTTCCAAAAGTCATCAGGCTTCTGTACATGTTCTGTTGCATATTTTTGACGTTGTATTTTATGATGAGGACGGAGGTAAGGTTTTCTTCTGCAGACTCTTCCATGAAGGTCTTGTTTGTGCAAGTATCGCCGCACAATGGACGGGTGCACTACCACTCCTGAGTCTGCTAAATCTTCCTGCAGGTCTTTTGACGTTAAATGTGGGTTTTGATTTACCTTTCTGACCAGCCTACGAGCTGTTCTGTCTGAGAGTTTCCTTGGTCTTCCAGATCTCATCTTGACCTCCACAGTTCCCCTCACCTGCCATCTCTTAATTATACCTCGCACTGTGGAAACTGCAAGCTGAAAACGTTTTGCTATCTTCTTGTAGCCCTCCCCGGCATTGTGGGCATCAATAACTTTATTTTTTCTGTCTTACTTAGCTTCTTAGAGGAACCCATGATTGCTGTTGTTTGCACAGGTTTGTGGAGTCGCCATATTTAAGAAACCCTGAAATACACACCAGCTGGTGCTCCCTAATGACAATTGTTGACACATGCTTCAGGACTAATGAGCTGGTAAAAGTCTGAACTTGTTAAAAGAATCTGACACATTGAAACTCTCAGGGTGCCCCGACTTTTGCACAGGCCAAAATGATGTTTTTTATTTTTGTAATTTTGTTCAAGTTATAAAATAAAATGTAACTATGCATTAATGTTTCCTGATAATATTGTCTTTTTTTCCCATATCCCAGAAAGACTATAAATATGGATATTAATTTTTTTAATATATAAAATATGCTGTTTTTAAAGGGGTGCCCTGACTTTCGCACACAACTGTATGAGCCCTCATGGTGTACTTCTACACAGCAGCCATGCTTACATATGTGAAAGATAAAAGTAAGTGACAAAGGCAACTGACTGTGGCTTACAGCAATTTGCCACACAGACACAAATTCATGAGACATCAGTTTCTGGGCCAACCTAGTGAGTGTAACAGTCTCAGCCTGGCCATCCCTTTTAGAGTGTCTGATTAAATACAATGCACAGTAGCCCTGGCAAACACCATGTGGGCTTGCTAAAAAATGTCTTTCATAATAGTTTGTAACATACTTCATAAAAAGTAGAAGAACATGTACAGCAGCTGCAGCATCTATCTAAATATTACAGGATATCTTATTTCAATTTGACTTAATGTGCAGCTAGGTGTATTAAATAACTCGCTGGAGGAGAAAGAGGAGTGAAACCAGTGGTGAAGGGGCCCATCACCAGGAAATGCTCTACCTCAGGTTCCCAATGTTGTGATGAAGTTCAAATGAAAGACCTCATTGAGTGCCTGCAGGCGTGTTCATGTGTGCCAAGAGATTGAACTTAAGGAAAAAGAGGGAAGGAAGCACGGGCGAGAGAGGGAGTAAATGCCCTTCTGTATTTCACAGCTCCAGCACCAGCACCTCTCCATGTCCTCACTGTACTCAGTTCATGAAAATTAGTCAGGGATAAACATGGCATGATTCCCTGTCAAAAATTTCATAATTTGTATCGCCGCCTCTTTTCCAGGTGATCGAGGTGAGGTTTGAGAAGCTGGATTTGGAGGCCGATGCATACTGTCGCTTTGATTACGTGGCGTTGTTTAACGGCGGAGAGACCGACGATTCAAGGAGGATCGGGAAATTCTGTGGTGATAGAGCACCAGAGTGAGATTGCTGTTAAGAAATGGATTTTTTAAAATGCTAAATAATTTACTTTTCGTAGCTGTGACACACAACTTTGCCAAAGTTTCTCTACTTTCTCACACCCATTTCCCCTTTGCATTTCTCCCACCTGTTCTTCTTTTCCCCCATTCTTCACAAAGAACTGTAGTGACAAATGGTAACGAGCTCCTTGTCCAGTTCGTGTCTGACCTCAGCGTGACCTCAGATGGATTCATGGCCCACTATTCCAGCGTGCCTCGTGGGTCCCGAACACCCACTGCTGGAGGGGATTTCATCTTCAGTCCTCATACCACCTCCCTGCCACAAAAACCAACCATGAGGCCAAGCAAACCTGTCAAACCAACCATGAGGCCAAGCAAACCTGCTAAACCAACCATGAGGCCAAACAAACCTGCTAAACCAACCCCTAAACCAAATCCCAAACCAACCCCTAAACCAAATCCCAAACCAACCCCTAAAACAAATCCCAAACCAACCCCTAAACCAAATCTCAAACCAACTCTTAAACCAAGGCCTGGCCTTGTGCCTAAACCCACCTTAAAACCAAGCAAAAGACCATCAGGGAGGACACCCCTGGTTAAAAAACCTCCACTACTCAGGCCTACTGCCAAGCCTGCAGCCAAGTCAACACCTAAACCCAAACCAGCTAAACCCACACCTAAGCTGCCTGTGAGAAAGCCTATAACTAAACCTGGAGCCAGGCCTACACCGAAACCTAAGATCATTAAGCCAACGCTGAAACCCAGCATTAAAGTTAAACCCACTCATAAACCTGCACTGAAGCCCACTGTAAACCCTAGTGTCAAACCAGTGAAGCCGACCCCTAAGAGTAAAGTTAAACCAACAACCACACCTAAGATGAAGCCTAAACCTTCACCTAAACCAGGACTAAGCAAGACTGTGACAAAGAAGCCTGCAGTGAGCAAGAAACGTGAGTGAAATTAAATGTTACAATGCTGAATCTGCTCTTTTCCGCCTTTTATCTAACTGTGCATACCTGCAGTAGAAGGCAAGTGTGTGTGCTTATCGTTTGCTTGTGTTTCCTGCAGCTGTACCACTGAACCCGCTGTGTACACAAGCCTGTAAGAGGACAGGAACCCTCCAGTCCAACTTCTGCCCTCATGACTTTGGTGAGCCACAACATGAGCTGCCTCCTAGTTTTCACAAAACTCTATTTTCACATCTCCACCTTTCAAAAAATGTCATTAGTTTCATCACATTTTTCTCATACTTTTCTCGGTGAGACACGCTTTTCTTCTGATGTGATCACCGTTTTCCAGGCAATAGATTTTAATCTGAGAAACAGATGTGGCTTTATCTCTCCCGCCTTTTTATCTCTGAAATATCAGTTTCCTCTCTTACATTTTTGTCTCTCTCTCTTTCAGTAATTACAGGTAAGATTACACTTTTGACCCCTGGCCCAGGGGGTTCTGCAACAGTCGAGGTGTCCCTGATCAAGGCCTATAAGACGGGACGCCTCAACATCACCAAATCAGGACCCGTCATGTCGGTTATACTGACTTCTACCTGCAAGAGGTGCCCTGGGCTAACCAAAGGTACAGTACAGTGCTCTGTATTTACAGTTGTTGTCTTGCTCTGCATCTTGCATGTATATGTCCATACACCATACTTTGATATAATCGGGTATTAAAGTCCTGTGCGTTCTGACTGGAATATCTCAGCAATTGAAAATAAGCTTCAGATTCTTTTCTTTTTTTAATAAAGGAGCTAAAGAATCAACAGAGTTTTTGTTCAGTCAAAATTTTAAAGAGATATTATTCAGTTTAATTAAGTTTAGTTTATAATGTGTCAATTCCAAACCTAAGTCATCTCAGGGCAAAATGAAATGGATAGCAGAGAGAAAACAGAAAATGCTGAAATGATATGCTTTTTGGCTTTTCCCCTTTCTTTTAGAGGGTTACATAGGTTTTTTTAAAATTGTGCATACAAAAGGTCTGCAAATATACAAAACCTTTGAAAAAACTGTTGAAACCTGGTTATTTGGGAACTGACCCGCTGTAAGGTGTCTGGCAAGAACAAAAATGAAATCAGAAACCTGTAAATGCGGATAATTTGGGCTCTTTAACTAAATGTTGATCATTTTACAACAATTCTGTAAATACACACAAAAATAACACCTTTAGCATTATAAACTCAGGTCAGTCAGCTTTCTTTTCAATCAAATTCTAGATGGTAAACTGTTTTTCAACAGGGTCTATCTGTCTCTAAAAGTCGAAAAGTGTAATTCAGTGACAAACTTTCAGCGTATGCAGATGATGTGATTCTTTAACCAAGCACCAAAAGCAGTAATGAAGGTAATAAAAACAATAGAAAAGTGATAGCAAGTTGAGTGATTATGAAAAGGATGTGATTGTAACTTTGGTCCATTTTAGAAGCTATTATTGTAAATAGATAGAATGAAATGTTGGTTTCAGTAGCATGGTATCAAAATGATGTCTTAACATAACCCACAGTATGGATGAGGATGACCTGGTATTTGACATGCTGTAATGTTTTTTCTTCATCCGTTTCTTGTCCAGGCCTGAACTACGTGCTGATGGGAAAAGTCGACGAACAGGGCAACGGTCACATCACCCCCTCCAGCTTCACCCTCCTCTATAAGCCCATTCATGCCAAAGCACTGGCCGTCCTTTCTCGCAAGTCGTGCTGACATCACAGCCCAGTTCACCAATCGTATTCAGAGCCATGACTCTCCAATGAGTTCACTTTGCATAAAAATAGAAAATATTATCAGCAATAACCAGCAAGATTTTTTACATGATAAAATATTGTTGCGACAAGCAGTAAACATTTTAAACATGAATTATTACTTTTTGTATTTTTTATGTAAATTATATTATATAATATTTCTGTATTAAAAGGTGCATAATAAACACAGTGGTTGGATTCACGTTAGTATCTCTTTCCATTATTTCCCATTGCAAACATGATATGATTTCACGTGTGTACAAAAAAGAAAACACTCTTGAGGAGACAAAGGCAGCGGAAAAACACCTAGTGGGTAGCAGGTCAGTTAGCTTCTTCGGCTGGCAAACATGAGGAGTGTGAGGATACAGAGGGGAACAACAGTACTTTGTTGTTTTGATGTAGTCAGGGTCATAGATGGAGCATATCTACTACAAAACAGAATGCATGTTTGCTCTAAACTATCAGTAAGGATTTTCATGTCAGTGTTATCAGTGTTTTGCTCAGTGGACATGGTTGGGATTGCTAGAACAAGAAGAAATTTCTATTTGCAGGCAGTTAATTCCGTATACTATCATTATTTTTACTATCATCTTCCTGTCACAGGAAGATGATGCCTCAGTTCTTAATCCCTCCTACAAAGCTCTGATTGGTTGTTTTTCCAACACCACAAAGAATTGCTTATGACCTCAATTCCAGGCCTGTTGGAATCAATAGAAAATCAAATCACTCTAGAGGTTTGAAGCTTTTATATGCAGCAGACACAGAAGGGCACAAACAATGGTTTGCTCCACCACCTCTAAGAAAGTTTTGTTTCTATACCAGGAACAGTGAGTGGTTTGTTCTGCACAATCATTAGCCATTTGTCTCAAAGTTGTTGTATTAGTGTATTGGCTATAGCCAGTATAATCAACCTTTATTTATAAAGCGCTTTTCATACAAAAAGCAACTCAAAGTGCTTTACATATTAAAATCATATTAAAATCATTCCCACCCATCCCCACCCCTCGAGCATACAAACTCAGGATTGCACTCATACCCCACCCCGCTCCCTACACACACACACACACACAAACACACACCAACGCTAACAATAAAATAAAATAAAATAATGAACATGAGGCTGAGTACGGATGAACCAGGTGGGGAAACATCATCAGAAGAGCCATCTGCACCGAGAGCAGCAGATCAGCCACGGCCACCAGGAGCACCGACACAGGGCGCCCAGAGGAGGTGGGGCAGAGACACCCAACCTCCTCCCAGCACCACAGGGCGGTACCCAGGCAGCCACAGCCGACCACCGCTCCCGACACAGAGGGCTCCCTCGGAAGAAACACTGGTAGAACCTAAGAATGGTAAAAATGGTTAAACATGACTAAACAAGAGGTGATAAAATAAATACAGATAAAATAAATAAATATCATCTAAAAGCTAGACTAAAAAGGTGGGTCTTGAGCCTGCTCTTAAAAACATGAACCTTCTCTGCGGCCCTGAGGTCCTCCGGCAGCCAGGATAAAACTTCCGTTTTATCCTGGTTAAGCTGGAGAAAGTTCTCTGACATCCAGGATTTGATATCTAAAATGCAGTTAAAAAGTGCATCCATTGGCCTTGTGTCATCAGGAGACACGGAGATGTACAACTGTGTATCATCAGCGTAACTGTGAAAGTTGACTCCATGTCTCCTGATGACACCGCCTAGAGGGAGCATATACAGGTTAAAAAGCACTGGGCCTAAAATCGAACCCTGGGGCATAACAGTCCAGCCTTTGAATTTTTCTGTGATACCAGCTCAAAAAAGCTGTATTGCCTTGCATTGTTGTACATAAGACACATGAAAACACTCATTAAATCCATTGTCTTTTTAAATCAATCTGCTTCATCTTCATTTATGTCTGCAACACTGTTTGCCCATACATAGGTCAGGTTGACAGTGGTAGAAGAAGAGTTTAGATCCTTTACTTAAATAAAACCGCCTATACAGCAGTGTAAAAAAAAACTCCTTTACACGTAAAATTCCTGCGTGAAAAATCCTATGTGAATAGAAGTACGAGCAAAATGGAGTTAAAGTACTGTTTCTGTTTGCTTTGACTGATATATGGCATTATTAGATTATTAATAGTGAAGCATCAGTGTGTGAGGAGCATGTTACTGTTGCAGCTGCTGCTCGTGGAGATAGTTTGATATATACAATTTTACGCAGTGACAGCAGATAAATCTGAGGGATGGTGAAAAGATTAATGGGGGAAAAACAAAGTTCCCTTCCAACACTGCAATTTGGGGCTCCAAAATGCAAACAGTAGTGTTTTGTTGCAGCAGGCATCCGTCTTCATCGTGTCATAGTTGGGTTGATACGGTAGATGAAATAGGTTGCCATTATATTATGGATGAAAACAATTGTGGCCTAGTAGCATAGCTTCTACTTGACTTCACAGCTACAGATCTCAGCTTTACACAAATTCCCTCTCCAACTGCAGCGAGCCTGAGAGAAAGTGAGATTTATTTGTTAAATCTCAATGATGGAGTGTTTTTCAAGTGCAACATTTACTTTGGTGTTTCAGCTCACAAATGACTGTACAATATTTATTACTATTTAGGCTGCATCAGTTAATGTTTGCCACAAGGGAGCAGAAGAACACCACAAGTTGGTATTGAGCTGAGACAATTCTCCTTGTCTGATGGATTTCAGAGGTTTAAAACTGACCATGTCTGAAAACAGCTGCCTGCTGGTGTTAAAAACTAAGTATACAGTTGAGATGATGATTTTATTTTTTTGAAAGAAAAAGACTAAACTAGTCTTCTACCCACTGAAAAGTCCTCTTCCCATGGTCCTGCCCTGGACTTCACCTGTCAAACGGGCCCTAATGCTGTCCATCTTGCCCTATGTGAAAAAGTTATTGTCCCTCTTAGCTACCACTCTACCAAATTCATTTGGCAATTGGGTTCTATTTCTCCGCTCACATGACTACTGCCAGGCTTGCTGAATCTAAACATCACTAAATAGAACCTGACTGGCATTGTGAAGTAGCTAAAAGGTCTCAAAAAGCAGCACATGAAAGAAGATTAAGAGGATTATCAGTTAACCTGCCACAGTAATTATTTATTATACTCCAATTTAATGTTGGTAACTGGAGCCTGGTTCTAGTTTCCCGACACAGATACTAAATTCTGAGATAAAATTAATACATCTTCATGGCAGTAAGTGCATTTCTCACTTGCCATATAAGCATTCAACAAGGACCATGATGAAGGAAATCACGAGGCACACTCTGAACCTTAAAGAGTTTCTACAAGACAAGAGCTCAATAAAATACATTTTACTATAGAAACTATCCAGAAAGCTAAAGGGTGTGTCTGTGGAAATGGTTAGCAATTTTGGAATATCCACTCAAGGTGTGAACACTTGTAATCTGTAAAGTAGCTAGTGCACTATCAGGCAGATGTAGTGGAGTAAAAACTGCAATATTTTCCCCTGTGATGCAGTGGAGTAGAACACAAAGTCGTATAACAGGGAAATACTCAGTACATGAACCTCAAATTTCAATTTTGATTTCAATTTATTTATGTAAAGCACTTGTGTAAATGTACTTAATTACATCCCACTACTGCTTCTCATAAACATCAGTGTTTTACGGTAACAGATCTTGGATTTTTATCTGGAAAAAATGGCTCAAATAACTGATATGATAATTATCACTTGTAGTGATAAACACACAGTAAAATGTCACCATACTTGTTTGGGATTTTGCTGCACGAAAATCTTCGCTGCTGTTTCAATGTCTGTAGTCTTTACTTTGAATCTTGTGAATGACCAAATACTGTGCCTTTCTTCAGGCCTCTGAAAATAGTTTAGGAAGGCAAGTCTGATTTACTGGCTGAGCTGGTGTAGACTTACTGCACAAACATATATCATTCAAGCTGTGGGTTGCATGTGGACATACTGTAACCGTAAATCTGCTGATCCCTGCTCAGTAGTGTGAGTAAGCACTAGGGAGACATCTAGTGGCTCGAGCATATCATTGCAGTGTATCTTCAGCCTTTGAGGTTGTGAGTTTTCTATAAAGGTCAATGAGGAACCAGCTACTCGCTCAGTGAGCAGTAACAAGAAGCTGCTTTCATGTGTTCATGTCACCTATCTAATTTATCTGTGTTTAATTTAGTATCAGTCTGCTGCTCTGCTGTCTGTTTACAAGAGATAAAGCAGCATGACAAGAAGAGAATTCTCAGGCAGATCAAAGACGTGCTGATGCACTTAAGAGTTGGAAAGTCCAGTCAACAGTAGGCAGGTTCACAATGGCTCTAAGTAGATGGGAATGTTGTGCTACTTTGGGGAGTCATGGTACAAGACTCCTGTTAAGCAAATGGGCAGAGATCAGTGATCGGTGTGAAATAAGATGTTTTTACAACCCCGAAGCTGCTTCATGTGAATAAAAACAGGAAAAAAGCCCTATACTTTTGCTTCTTGTCAAGAAATCCAACAACAAATGAATCCACTTGAGGTTCCTCTGTAGCCAAACTCTGATATACTGTCTATCTTCAGTCCTCTGTCACAGTGAACTGTTGTCTAAAATTGATTAAAAACACACCAGTGAGTCCCACAATCGCTCTACAGTTACATTCAATACAACATACACCATCCCTGCTGCTGTAACTCACTGGCAACCCCAACGAATATGAATCTACTGCTAACAACAGCAGCCAAAAAGGTGCTTTTTACTGTAGTTTGAGAAATGTTTCCTAAAAACTACCTGCTGTTTTGGGAATTTCATCTGCCTCTTTTAGGAATGAAACCAGCTACATGTGACCCACTTTAAGGACTGACGTCTTCAGTAAAGATGAATGGGCTTGAGGTTGAGAACCACGGACAAGTTGGGAAGAGAAAAACAAACAGCTTTTTCCTTTAAAGGTCCAGCATTTTGCCCCTTTTAAGCAAATGAATGAAAGTCTTACATGTAACCAGATAGTGTTTTTTTTTTTATTTTTTACCTTAAAAAACTGCAAAGATGGTTTATGTAACCATGACTGTATAAGCCCTAGTGTTAGCCCTGTTCACACCCCCTTCAAGGAAAAGACTCCCTGCATCTATGACTGACAGTACGGAGCAAACCAGCTGACACAGACGTAAATGAGTGTGCAAAGACTTTCTGATGTATCTGACCGTCTCTCTGAGCAATCCATTTATGGAAATATTGCCACATTCACAGCACAGAATTTGTTTTTCACTCATGTGTGTGACTTTGTCAGACAATGTTGCAGTGATAAAATCAGTACTTGAGGAGCACAGTTTGACTCTAATGGCTCTGAGGAGACAGCTGGTTAACATGTAGTCTTACTGGACTGTGATTCAGTCTCTATTTTATACTTAAAACAAAAAAAATATGTAAATAAGAACAACTCTATTGGGAAATGCAGCATATAATAAGCAAACAGGTGTAAACAGCTTGGGTTGCACATCTGCACAACAGGAAACATGAAAATATAGTTACCCACTGAGTCTTTGTTTATGAGTTTCAAATCCAAAATTACCACCATCTCTAAATGTCCCTCAGTATTACAACTTCTACTTAGCTCTGACACGTGGGCATATGATCAAAGCTAAAGCTAACATTTCCATCAATAACAGAAGTAATCCATTGGATCTTCATTGCCTTAGATGCTGGGAGTGCATGAAAACTCTTGTGTTCACTCTTGCAGCCAACAGCAGAGCATTTGATCAAGCACCTGCTCATTCTGAATGCTTCATCTTGCAGGCAACAGGCAGGGAGAGGGAAGGGTTATGCAGTTTTTTTAGCAGGACAGCTGCTGGTTGCTTAGTTGGAATGTAACAGCTTTAGTCAGTGTGAGGACTATACCACGGCTGTCGGGGGGCTCACTTATATGGGGGGCGCCTCAGAGCGAGGACTTACACAAAACACATCCATTATTACAGACCTGTACTCTGCTGGCCTTATGTCAGGACATGTAAGCACAGATCACATCCAACCTCCACACAAGCATCAAATCTTAATCAAATCTAAATCAAAATCAAAACATGTCAGCCTGTCTACAAGGGATCAAGTCCGCATCAACATGCGCAAAATAACCTCTGAAATACTGTAACACGAATCAACAAATCAATCAATGACAAAACACACACGACCACCGTAATCATGATAAAAATCTGCAGCAATTAATGCAAAGACCCACAACACAGTGCTAATAATTAATACTACAGTTTAGAGGTCTACAGATTAGCGCTTACCTTAAAACAGAACCGACCACACAGGCCTGGGATCAGCTATCTTTGCTGTTGGTCCAGAAGTCCATGACGTGGACAGGTGATGACTTGATTTAATCCAGGAAGTGATGAAGGGTGTTGGGTCCAGTCTCTCTAATGGGGGTCCATCAAGATCCACAAAAAGGAGCGATGAGAGGCTGTTTTCACGCAGTCTGTTGCCATCATCGCCGTCATCGGTGGCCTCTGAGCTGTCGTTATTAACTCCATCTCCAGCCTCTGTCAGCTCGTCCATGGTGACCCCGGGCCCGGGTGTTGGCGGGCGTTCACCGGCAGCAGTCCCTTCACGTGCAGCGGCGTCGTTTGTCCACAACCTCGCTTCTACCGAAGAACTCGCCTCTTGCTGCTCCTCAGAGTCATTCGCCTTCGATTTCTTCCTAAAACCGAAATTTGCGAGCAGGTTTCCGTGTTTTCTCTTCTATATTTTGACTGCAAATCACGTTCAACAGTTAGCACTGAAATTCAGCAGCTAAAGTGCAAACGGTCTTTTTTTTTTGTCGTTTCCGATTTCTGACTTAAAGTGACGTTTCAGGCATAGCGCCCCCACGCTGCAATGGTGAGGACAGGAACTGCATGCAGGCCGGCATCTTTATTAAAGTGAAACAGTGATGCGCAAATCATACATTAAAAACAGCCTAATACTACACATGGTCCATGATTATGATAATAAAAATACAAATAATAACAATAATAATAATAATAATAAAGGAAATACATGGGGGAAAACAGCATTTTGCCAATATTTAAGTGCCCCCCCCTAAAATTTCACAAATCATGTTGTGTTGTCTTTTTTTAGCTGTAGTCATAACATCAGCGTTTGAGAAACAAGCTCAAAAAAGAACATGTTATACTATACCTTTCTGTGTGTCACATAAGAATTATTTATAGGTCACAGAACAATGGTGTGTGTTGTCCACGAGATGTGTGTTGGGGGTAGTCTAAACTTCCTAGTCTAGTGACTTGCTTCTTGATATTTGACCTCAGTCAGTTCTCCAGCACAATGTTGTGAAAGAGGATATATATTTCTGACTTGTTTGAGTCAGTGTCACTTACAGTTAAAACGCAGTCTTTGTTAAATGTATTTATACATGGAGTGTGGATATAAAGTATGCACCATGGGATCAGAGACACCTAATTTGTGGAAATGATCAGTTTTGTGCCAAAATGCAGCATTAAAGGACAGCATTAATCTCTGTGCTCTGTGCTGTTATACATTTTATTGTCTGGGATTAGGTAAAGGACCGTTATGTGTATGTAACTGTTCTGTTGAGTGTCATTTGTCTGGGGTGTAAAAAGAGACAACATAGAGAGGAAGGGAAAGTGGTGTCGTAAGAGTTCAATTAGTCTCATTTTTCTCACCCTCAGTATGAACTCTGGTCACTACGTGAACTATTGCACATATGCAGTCACACTGGACCGAGATACCTTTTTTCTTTTCTTCTTCTTGTTCTTCTCTTCTTTCTTTATTCAAAAATGTTACACACAAGGGAGTTATTGCACACATGAGAAAAAAAAACTTAAGCCATAAGAGAAATATATAATATAATACTTCTATTTGATACACCAATCAGGCAAAACATTATGACCACCTGCCTAATATTGTGTTGGTCCCCCTTATGTGCTCAAAAATGCACTGAACCATTGGGCATGGACTAGAGGACCTCTCAGGGTGTCCTATGGGGTCTGGAACCAGGACGTTGGCACTGGATCCTTTGGGTACTCTGGCTTGTGCAGTGGGGCCTCTGTCAATCCAACTTGTTCCACTGCATCCTGTTGATGCTTGATCAGGATGGGGTGTAGGAAGTTTGGAGGTCAAATCAATATGTTGGGTCATTGTTTGTTGGATGTAGTTGCCATGTGGTGGGGTGCATTTTCCCGCGGGGGTAGACCAGTGACATTTGGGATTTCCATTTACATGAGGGATTGTGTTTGTTGTGGGACAATGTTTATTTGGATGACTAAGTCTCATCAACAGGGATGCCAAAATCCCCTGTCCTCCCCATGTTTTGTGTTACCGTCTTTTTTATGTTTCTTGGACGGGATGTAACTGACACCTAATTCCGTTGCTCTGATACATGTGCAATGACAATAAACTGAAATCTAAAATCTGAAATGTCAGCTCTTACTCCAGGACCGAGACCCACTAGTATAGCAAGACACACTTTTCTGTGAAGCCTTATAATGTATCAAACTCAAGCATTTAAAATCCAGATTTTAGTAGAAACTCCTTTTATTGTTTAGATTATGCATACATTAACAGACATATAGAAATACTGACTCTCATGTTTGCTGACATTTAATTAACCACCACCTTTAATATTTACTGGGGTCTTGTCCCTTTGCCCCCACCAAACAGAAGACATGTGCAACAGCTACAGAAAATGATGCAGAGTAACAATATGTAGTTGAGGTTGGTGGTCCAGAAGGCAAACTGGTAGAGAGTATTGTTGCAGAAGGTATCCATGCTGCTCACTGTTTCATTGTAATTGGGTTCATCGATAGAGTAGATCCAAGAGATACCTATGCAAAAATAGAAGGGAATGAAATAAATGTTTCTCACTGAATCATTTTCTGACTGATCTTTGTTGTCTGTTAAGAAAAGCTTATTCTCTGTGTGGTAATATTGTCAGGTGTGCTTCAAGTAAGAAAACTTTATCACTAGTAGTATTTCTAACACCTGCATTAGCACACTTTAGTTTTAGCCACTTTAACCAGACAATGATGTGAGCACTTATTAACCTTATAATGTGTTTATGGTGAATAAACCCCCTCCTTTTACACATGTGGCTGACACTAAGCAACATTAGGATTCCCATGGGGCCTGTACTATAAAGCAAGTTCAGCATATCTGGGATATGTTTTCATTATCTGGCTTTACTAAACCTAACAACTGCGGTTATGCTAATGCAGTCACAAGGAACTAGCTATCAGTGGGTTTACATAAAGAAGACCGTCTTGGCACCAGATGATCAAATCAAACATGGACAGGTCCAATACTGCTGCTATCCTGCTATCCCCTCCCCCCTCACCCCCACTCCCACCCCAACCGGTCGAGGCAGATGGCTGCCTTCCCTGAGCCTGGTTCTCACAGAGGATTTTTCTCCCCGCGCTCCCTACCCTAGGGGGTTTTGTTGGTTCCATCCCACCAACTGCTTGCTCATAGGGAATCAAAAGCAGCTTTGGATTGTTGGGTTTTCTGTTCTCTGTGTTTAATTCATAAGGCCTGCAACTTACTATGTTAAGCGCTGTGAGATGACATATGTTGTACATTTGTGCTATATGAATAAAATTGAATTGAATTGATTGACCTTAATTTGCAACTCATGTAATGACTGTAAGGGAGAGAAAAGTTTAAAATCTTTGTATCTCATTGTATTCTTTAGTTGGATCTTAATTACCTGCCATTAGTGTACTATGAAGTAGGATTTAAG
Source organism: Dascyllus trimaculatus (assembly GCA_024666655.1). NCBI lineage: Eukaryota > Metazoa > Chordata > Actinopteri > Pomacentridae > Dascyllus > Dascyllus trimaculatus. The sequence continues at coordinate 18,329,272 of CM045467.1, read as the reverse complement.
GTTAGCGAGATAACTTGCAGATTAACTTTGTAATAAATCCCCATAGTACACACTATAAGAATATCGCACTGAATGAGAGATTTCTGAATTCATCCTTCACTTTTTATTTTTATTACTTTCTTATTTATCATTTTCATGATTTGTCTTTTTTGTAAGTAGCATAATAGGACTGTACTCTTCATTACCACAGAACAGAAAACAAAGGGGACTAAAGTGACAGACCACAGAGGTCGTGACCCACACAAATCTTTCAGCTTACCAGCGATGAAAAAGCAGAAGAAGAAGAGTGAGACAAGGCAAATCCAGGTTGTGCTGTGACTGCTGTAGCCCCAGGTGCAGGGCATGACGGTGAGGAAAGCCAGCAGCAGAGCGACGACTCCCATTGCCAGTAGATAGGTGGAGATGTAGGGCTGCTGTGGGCAGTCTTGTCGGTACACTGCTCCTGCAGGACAAATGTTGCAATCCACATCTGCTATAAAGTTGCTGCCACAGAGAATAAATTCAAACAGCATTTATACAACATTATGACTGTGAGTGCTTCTTACCTATCACTAGCTGAGCCACGGACATGAGGCACAAAATCACCTGGAAACATACTGAGACAAGGCAGAAAACATATTGAAGTCCACAGCAGCATCTACACATCTGGTGAAGTTAACCTGACTGTGAGCACTAGTGTGCATGACTTTTATTGCATCACTGTCTCTCACCGAGCGTTGCTGTTAGAGGTTTAGGAAGTCTGCAGTTGTGCTGAGGTCTCTCATTCTCTGACATTGCCTCTAATGATAAATCTAACCTCAGAAAAGAGCAGAGACAGATGCATGAGCTCTCTACTCTGTGTGGTTTTTCGAAAGAAGTGCTGTTGTTTTTTTCAGTCTACTGTGGCGGAATAGCTTCACTAACACACAAGCTGGAGCCTACTTCCCTTAAAATCGAAGTGAAATTTCATGTTTGAGCAGATAGAACAGTGTTATCAAGAGCAGAAACTGTAAATCTAATAAGAAAACAAGCTGAAAACAGAAAACTGGCTGCGGAAAGCTAAAAAAATGCACAAACTAATATGTTGATTTAGTTTAAAACACTGTACATGCTATATATGGTATTAATAGATCATTACAATTAGACAAACAGCATCTGTGTGACATATCGTAAAGGTTATATTATACTTCTCAGAGCGCCTCTTCAGCGTACCTCCTTTGTGAAGGCTTGAAGGGAAAGTAAAACAGCTTGTGAACAACTGTAGGCTAGACACAGTTCACCGCTCGTGTGTGATGTAAAAAAAAAAAGTTTCCATATGTGGGTCACAACCTCTGTGGTCCGTCACTTTCGTCCCCTTTGTTTTCTGTTCTATGGTAATGAAGAGTACAGTCCTATCATGCGAATGAAAGTAATAAAAATAAAACTCTTCATGGTGAAGTGGAGGACGAATTCAGAAATCTCTCATTCAGTGTGATGTTCTTATAATGTGTAAGACTTTTAGCTTTATTCTTCAAGTCAGGTTAAGTGTTCAGCATAAGTTACTATGGACATTTACCACAAAGTTAATCCGAAAGCTACCTGGCTAACCTTAAATCCTACTTCATAGTACACTGGTGGCAGGTAATAGGGATCCAACTAAAGAATACAATGAGATACAAGGATTTTAACCTTTTCCTTCCTTATAGTCTTTACATGGGTTGCATTTTAAGCAACCCATGGTGCAAAGTCATAACATGTGTCTTCTCATATGTCTTAAAGGGTGGCTGTGGCTCAGTTAGTAGAGGAGGCTGTCCACTGATTGCAAGGTTGGCGGTTCAATCCCTGGCCCCTCTGCATGCCGGAGTGTCCTTGGGCAGGACAGTGAACCCCAAGTTGCTCCCAGTGGCAGGTTAGCGCCTTGCATGGCAGCTCTGTTGCTATTGGTGTGTGAATGAATGAATGAGAAACACATTGTGAAGCTCTTTGGATACCACAAAGGTAGAAAAAGGCACTATATAAGCACAGACCATTTAATTTACTTCTTCAGATGACAAAATATAACATCTTTTTCATTGTACATCTTAAGATTCATGGTACATAATGCACAGTCCAGTATATCTTAAAGGAACAAAGATGCAACTGAGGTTTTTCTGTTTCTTTCATATTACAAAATGTTATAGTGCAGTGGAAAAGTGCCACTCATGTATCATTGTGAGATTAGAGCCTTCGTAAAACAACGTTCCTAGACTTCGCTGTCGGAGTTGGACTGGCCACACAGTAAGAACAAGCAGCCGCCTAACAGCGACACAGCTAGTAGGATGTAGGTGACGGTGGTGGTCCAGAAAGCAAACAGGTAGAGTCTCCTGTCACAGTAAGGATCCACATCTGAGGTGTTCTTGTCGTAGTTGGGCTGAAAAATAGAGTAGATCCACACGGAACCTAGAAGAAACCAACAAAAGAAAGGTAGTAATATGGTCACCAGAGATGATTCACCCTGCAATCTAACTTTATAGTACATTGCGTAATTTTTTTTTAATGCTGAAAATAGTCTGGAAGCCTCATTGAGCCAAGAGCATTTTCTATAACTCACTATACATGAGCACTGAAGTGCTTTTGTGGGCGTCTATCAGTTTATTAAAAGACATAGATGGACATCTAGTGGCTCATATTGTTATTACAGTGAGTTGCTTTTCCAACTGGTGCAACTTTAGCATTGTGCTTAAGTTCTGTTGAGTGTATTCTTGACAATCTTTATCTCTCCTTATTCCTCAAAAACCAAGTGACTAGTGAGAGAGGTCACCAAGACACCTATGACTCCTCTGAAGGAGTTAAGAACAGCTGATATGGGAGAGACTGTGCATAAACGTCTGTTACCCAGGTTCTTCACCAGCCGAAGCTTTATAGAAGATAAGCAAATAGAATGAGGCTCATATTAAATTTCGACTAGAGCTCGCCAGAAGGCATTTGGGAGCAGAGCCGCCTGGTCCATTAGGAGACATAGGCAAATGCTAAGGGCCCAGAGGCCTCCAGGGGGCTCCACAAAATTGGGGAGCGTATGTAAATCGCCGATGGATAAAATCTCACCTAGGGCTCTGTATTGGGTAGGGAAGGCTCTGTTTGGGAGACTCTGAAGGCAACTGGAAGAAGGTTCTTTGATCTGATGAGACCAAAATAGAGCTTTTGGTCATCAGACAAGACTCTATGTTATAAATTTTTAATTGTTTCCCAGCAAGACAAGGACAAAGATAACAACAAGGTGAATGTCATGGAGTGACAAAGTGTGGCTGGACTTAAAAAAAGGGCTGTTCAGTCATGATCTCCATGCAATCTGACAGAGCTACAGGAGTTTTAAAAAGAAGAATAGGGTAAAATTGCAGTGTCCAGATGTGCAAGACTGATTGAGATCTATCTACACGGGCTCAATGCTGTAATGTAATGTAATGCCAAAGGTGCATCCACTGAATACTGACCTGAATGGGATGCATATCTATACCAGTTTTTATTTTATGTTTTAGATTTTTCAATAACTGCCACTGCTTTGTAGAAATCTGTTTTCACTTTGACATGAAAGGTTCTTTTGGAGATTCTTATCGAAAAAGCCAAATTATAGTGACCATGATTCAAGGTTGAAAGCAATAAAAGGAGAAAACTTCCAAAGGAGGTTAGCATGTTTTATAGGTACTGTAACTGAGAAGTGCTGAGTTCACTGTAACACGGCAGGAATCTTTGGTGCTAATAAACTACATTGCATGACACTGAGAGATGTTAGTAAGTATTGGTTCCATAATTTTAACAGATCCCAATCAACCAGAAACAAGTTTTTCATTTGATTATGGCGCAATGTAAGCTCGGCTTGATTCTGTCATATTATATGTCCTTTCTGTGGGAGTCACCCATCAGTACACTGCTGTTTTAACTCACCAGCAATAAACCAGCAGAAGAGGAATAAAGACACCAGTGAGTTCCAGGCAGCGCAGATGTTGCTCAGTGGGTTGGAGGTGCCATCGCTGGAATCCACAGCACAGGGCAGGCAGGAGAGCAACGCCAGCATCAGGCTGAAGACTCCCACCACTATCAAATAGATGGGGATGTAGTGCTGCCGTGGACAGTCATGCAGATATACTGACCCTGGTGGACAAAAGAGGCGATGATACAACATTACTTGCTCTAAATTTTCAGAATTTTTTAGGAATTATCCACAAGAGCAGAAAAATGCAGACTTTCAGGTTATTTCAACCTGCTGCTTTACTGAACAGCTTGAACAGAAATTCCTCATAGTGAGCAGACTCACCGATTACAATCTGAACAATGGGCATGACGCAAAGAAGCACCTTTGAACCAGCTGCAGAGACAAAAACAACACTTACAGGCTTGTTTCTGTACAAAATATGTGGAAAATTAAACCATGACACAAGTGTGCATGACTTCAGTGTCACTAGATCTCACCTAGTGTATGAGGTTTGGGTTGACGAGTGTTGCGGAGGCGTCGAATAATTAGAATGCTTGACATTGTTAGTAAAAAGGACTGCAGAAGAAGATAGAAAAAGCTGTGACAAATGGACAGACAAATGTTGTTCACCTTGTTCAAAAAATAAAAGACATTTATTAGCCAGACAGAAAACAAAGAGTAAACACATTTTTAGCTATGCCATCATAAGAGATCCATTTTCTCCCACTGTTCCATTATTTCCTTATTCTTGTACACTAACATCTCACATATACAGCAGTGACATTTGTACAGGAAAGCTGAAGCAAACCTTTTATTGTTCAATTGGTCAACTGATAAAAACTACAGAGCCTAAAAATAATAGGGCCCAGAGTCAAATGGCAATGTTGAACAACATCCACCACTTTCAAAAGCTCTACTGACATATAGCCGGCTCAGGCGCCTGATAAACAAATGCTGTCAAATAAGGACAGATAAGGGCTGAATGAGTTCTCACCTTTAACCAAACTGAAGCAGAGGTGTGGTCACATAGGAGCTATAGCACAATGCCAGCAAAAAGTATCAACCCCCCAGGTAGGTTTCAACTGTTATTGCCTTTAAACATTAAATCAGGGTCAATACAGTTTGGCTTTGTGATTAGATTTACAAGGTCAAGACTATTTAATGTCAAAGTGAACAGATTTCTACAAAGTGATGAAAAATACAAAACATCACAGTTCTGTTGCAAACTCCATCAGGTTGTCCTCTGATGGATTTCCCTGCACTTTGCCGTGTTCAATTTGCCCTCTACCTTTACAAGCCTGCTGCTGAAAAGCATCCCCACATCATGATGCTGCCACCACCATGCTTCATGGCGGGGATAGTGTGTTTGTGGTGATGAGCAGTGTTTGGTGTCTGTCAAAAATAACGTCTGTTCTGCTGGTCAAAAAGCTCAATTTGGGTCTCATCAGACCCAGGAACCTTCTTCCAATTTGCTTCAGAGCCTCCCACATGCTTTTTGGTAGACTGGAGTCTCTGACATCTGAGCTACTGTAGCTTGTAACTCGTTTAGAGGAGTCCTTGGTGTCTTGGTGACCCTTCCTTATAGTTTCTTTCTTTCATAATCTCTCAGCTGTTTAGCAACAAAGAAATTCTCCAATGTAAAAAGCAAAGTAACTGCAGCCATGAGTAAAATTAGAGGAAATAGGTAATGTGAATCTGAAGCAGTTCAGATCTTAATGAGATTTCTGGAGGTTAGTAACACCAGCAGGTTAAAACTATTTCACTTTTCCACCAAAACATTAATCTGACTCCTTCACTGTTAAAAGCAGAATTCAGTTTTACTAACAGCTGCATCACATGCTGCAGTAAAACCAGAACAGATAACATTAAAATGCGGCCTCGCCTTAATTTTTACGTTTGCAAAAGGTCGATAGGTACTCTGCCCACCACACAACACATCATGTAATATAAAATATATATATATATCCTTTCATAAAAAAGATGAAAATCTGCCAGAAGTTAAAGAAAAAAGCACTAAAATACTGTGAAGTTCAAAAACTGTTAAAACGGTGAAAATAACAGCAAATATCTGTAAAACAATGATGTTTTAAGTTCATTTACACACAGCAAAACTGTGTCGTTTTAGAGTCATGCACTGTAAAAGAACAAACTGATGTGGAAAATCTGTAAAATAACAGTTTAAAAATTATTCATCACTTTGCAATCTATCATTATCATCATCATCATCATTTTTCTTTCAAAAAACAGCAGATGTCAGTAAAATAACAACATTTTAGCTGATTTAAATACAGTAAAATTAGTGTAACCTAATGGCTGTAAAAGAATGAATTACCATTTACAAAATACAGATTCATGATGTGGACATAATTCATAGTTGTGGCCTGTTTTGTTTACAGCTATTATGGAAGATAATACATTTTTCTATGATTTTACCAGGTGCCTGTAATTTCACAAAGCAGAAAAATCAGAAAAACAACTGTATTATTTTTTCAAAAAACAGGTAAGAAATCCACTTCTACAGCGTGATAATGGCCTTAATCTCCACATACAACCACACAAAGTCTCCGGTAATTTGTTGTTAAAAACTCTCTGTTTCTGCTTTTAATATCTGATCCTTACCTTCTGCGTGACTCAGAGTTCACTTCCTCTCTGTATTCTTCTGCGTCTATGACAGCCGCGCCTTGTTGAATGCGAAGCCTTCACCTCTCAGAAGTGTGCATGTGCAGCTAGGGGCACGTTCACATGGTTAGCTGATTGTTTAGAGGCTACTGGTGCCAAGCTCCTAAACATCCCACCTAAAGATGCACAATTCTCCATCCTCTGTTCATGACGTATGAGTGCCATTTACATCCAAAGTCATATTTATAAGTAAACAAAAAGTTGGAAGTACCAATACAGCCAAGACCGAAAATAAAAAATAGAGAAACATAAATAAGAAACATATCTTTAAACAGGCCTGGGCTCCTGATTAATAAGTGTTGTCAAATGACGACAGATAAGGGTTGAATGGGCCCTCAACTTTTATCAAATAAAACAAAGGTGTGGATACAGAGTAGCTATAAAACAAAGCCGATAAAAAATATCCACTCCCCTTGGAAGGTTTGCCCTTTTTATTGCTTTTCAACTGCGAATTATGGTCAATTTAATTCGTCCTTTTTAGAGAAGAGTTTACAATAAGGACTCTTTCATGTCAAAGTGAAAACAGATTTCCATAAAGTAATGTCAGTTATTTAAACATAAAATGTAAAATAAGTGACTGCATAAGTTGAAAGGAGCCAGTTGAAGTCACCCTCTCAGTTTCAGTCGTAGCATCTGGACTTGCTTGAGTTCTCAAGCAAGTCCAGATGCTACGACTGAAACTATGAGGATAACCATGACCTGGATGACTGAGAATCTTCACAGACATGTTAAGGTGGTTGGACATCTGATCCGGATGACTACGGGGAGACTTCCTTTGGAGGTTTTCTGGGGTCTCACCTGGGAGGAGACCCCGAGGTAGACCCAGAACCAGAATATGTATCTCGTCTGGCCTGGGAATGCCTCGGATGGATGGATGGATGGATGGATGGAGTCACACAATCAGTGAAGTGGACACCGTCTTAGATTTGTGGATGTGTCTCCAGTCATTGTAGTGTATATGTATATAAAAGGTCATTATAGGCACTGAATTTAAGTGATTTTGTGAGCACCTGTATTGACGTGATTTAGTCTCAAACCTTTTGCACTGTGTAACATCCCAGCTCTGCTAGGGCACAGAGAAGCAACATAAACCAGCTATTCTTGGTGTAGAAAAGTTATTTATCATTTAGGAGCATAATTAACCAACAAAGACTGCAAGACTGCAAAGAAAAACCGGGTCTGTGAGTGCTGCTAAATCAAAGAAGCCAATAAAAGAAGACTAACAGTGTCCCAACTTGCTAAATTAACTGCAAAAAAACAACTCTATTCTCAAAATAAAGAACAATGCTGCTCTAGGCGCAGCAGTACCCCTACACTTAGTGCAGCTTGTAAAGAGTAACTGGTAAATGTGTCCATAGGAAATGAACAAAGCCTGGCCCGGTTTCCAGGCAATGGAACGAGTGCTTAAGTAGATATCACCAAGACAACGAGGAATGACTTATAAATTATTACAAAACACACAAAGACACACAAGGCAACCTGTTCACATTAAATCACAGTTGCCCAGTCTGACAGGGTCAATGCCATTTACACCGATCAGGCTTAACATTATGACCACCTGCCTAATATTGTGTTGGTCCCCCTTATGTGCTCAAAAATACTCTGAACCATTAGACATGGACAAGAGGACCTCTCGTCTATGGGTCTGGAACCAGGATTTTGGCACAGGTGTCTTTTTACTACAATCACTTGATATACATTTACTCCACTTGTGTGACTTCTTTGATCTATTTGCTGTACCTGTGTTGAGTTGAGTAAGTTACTTTAAAAGGGGGTGATATCTTATGCATTACATTTTAAATGATCTGAGAACTTTGTAGAAATGGCTTCACTTTGACATGAAAGAGTCTATTTTTTAATAAATTCTTGTCCAAAAAAAGCCAAATTAAAATGACTATGATTCAAATTTTATAAGCAATGGAAAGGGAGAAACTCTACACACTACGTTTTGTGGTCTGGAAACACTCAGTATGGTTTTTATTTTCATTCAAAACTGTGACCCACATCTCTGAACATTAGTTTTTACATTAATTTATTACTTACTGTGAATTTCCATTCCACTGCTAAATACATTTCATTTTTCCTGATCAAAAAGTTTTCTTCAAAGGATTTTTTTTGATAAACACACTACTGAACAAACATGCCTCTGCAGCAAAGCAGTACTTGCACACAGAACACAATAAAGAGTTCAGGCTAACATTTGGTGTGTAAATAGTACTGACTGATACATTACAGGACTCTGGGCAATATCCAGCAGGTCAAATCAAGCCAAGTGATAAAAATCTCAAATATAATTAAAAATTAAACATAATTTACACAGCATTACCATTTTTTCATGCACAAACTAAAGGGATACATTTCAGTGTAGTGAATACTCTGAGATTTTATCTGAAGAATATCAATCTCTGCCATCAAACAGATTTAGATTCCCACGGGCGAGAGTGATTCAACTCCTTTATCTGTCGCACATGTAAATCAGAGTTTGGGTTCTAAGTAGGCCTCGCTGTACCTGTGTGGATTACGCACTTATTTGCAATGTCTGATGTAATTTAAGTTGTATTATTTGTTTTACTGTTTAATCAAATACTATATATGTGAAACAATGGATATATGAACAATGATTTAGTGCTTAAATCAGTTTCGGTTGTAGGATTGCATTGCTATAGAACAATGAAACTGCTTTGAAATGTATTGCAGTTTCCAGTGTCACGAAGGTGGCTGTCTTTTGACCTGGCTAGATCACCATGGTAATGTAATGTTGCTTTCGCATATCCCAGTTGGGGTCAGAGCGCAGGGTCAGCCATGGTGCAGCACCCCTGGAGCAGGAAGGGTTAAGGGCCTTGCTCAAGGGCCCAACAATGGCCGCATTGGGGTTTAGTCTTCTGACCTTCTGATCAGTAGCCCAGAGACTTAACCGTTGCACCACTACTGCCCTAATAACCTCAAAACCTTCTTCATAGTACAAGGAGGCACCAATATCTTCAGCCCATCGCTAACCTTATCTCTCTGGCACATGATGTCGGGCAGGAAGTGCAGAACAAGATTATCAGAGATAATTTAGATCTCGAAGTTAGTTTGATGAGAACCATGACAGTGAAGCACAACACTGAAGTTGCAACGTCGTAAAGCTGAAACAGTGAGCTGCTGAAACTATCTAGAGCTAAAAGGTAACTGCATTGATGGGTTCACCACTGAGGGTGTCACATTACATATTAACAAATGTATCATTTAGAGCAATTTTAAACAGTTTGCATTCATTAAAAAAGTGTTTTTAAATGTAAAAATTGTAGTTTGAACTTTGACCAGTTGTGCATATATTGTATTCAAAGCTGCAGTCTTTGTGGTGGCAGAACAACTCCAACACAAGTTCACAGCGACACAGCCCTGATACGCTGCCGCCTTTTTGAATTTTGCATGGCTATCATTGTTGGCAACACACTTCGGTGCGTTTTTCATTGTCTCCAACTTAAATTCCTGTAGCTGGACTTGTTGTGCAACCTCAATATGTTTTAGTCATTGCAAGACATATTGTCAACACAATATTGAACATGACCACACTGCAGGTTTTTATGGTGTCTTGCAGGCCTCATTTCCTTGTTGGCGGATGAGAACTGCATTAAAAGAGCTCTCCTGAGAGGAATCCACCTCTCCACTCGATCTGAGTTAACTACAATTCTCTTATTGAGGTGAAGCATATGTTGTGGCAGTGTTTGATCGCATCCAGAGCTGACAGAGAACTACATTTCCAGTTGTTACAGATTTTCTCATTTATTCGTCTTAATTTCATTTACTTCTTTAGATGACAAAATACAACATCTCTTTCATTATAAATCTCAAGAATCATGGTACATAAGATGCAGTCTTAGTATTTTGTGTACACCTTAGAGGAATGAAACTCCGAAACAGTTTAGCATTGTGATTAGGAGAGTAAAAAGGCAATCAAAATCCGTCCGAGGATACAAACAGAATGCACACAACTTCTGCAGAGGTAGAAAATATTCACCGATGAGAAAACACTTGGAAAACGTATTTACATTATGCTACAGCTAAGCACGTGACCACAGAAGGCTGTGCAACTGCTGTTTTTCCTCATATCTTTTAGAGTGTGTTTCCAAAAGCTGTAGTACAGTGGAAAAGTGCCACTTAAGCAACAACAGATGTGTCGAGTGTTGAAGCAACAACGTCTCTAGACATCGTCGTCGGGATCGGCACGGCCACACAGGAAGAAGCAGAAGAGAACGCAGCAGCCGCCGAACAGGAACAGTAACAGGAGGATGTAGACCAGTGTGGTGGTCCAGAAAGCAAACAGGTAGAGCGTCCTGTCGCAGTAAGGATCTACATCTGTGGTGTTCTTGTTGTAGTTGGGCTGATAAATAGAGTAGATCCACACATTACCTAGAAAAAAATAAACAAAAGCAGTAGTTAGATGATAAACAGACATGACTCAGTCTACAGTCTAACTTCAGAATACATTATGCCATCACCAGTAGTGTCATTTATTTAAAGTGTTGCAGAAATGCAAACGATATTTGGCCCAAACTATGCATCATCATGTATATAATGAACCTCACTGAACTAGCCATAAGCTGTGAAGTTTGGAGGACAGCTAACAGTCTGTACATGTGTTTCCTGGGTAAGGTTTTCACACAGCAGCACTGGAAGCCTCATTGAGCCGAGACCATTATGATAGCTCATTATACATGCACATCTAAGTGCTTTGTGTGCAGTACGCTACAGTTATGTTGTGTGTATTCTTGATCTTCCTCTATCTTGTCTGTGCTGGCTCGTTGCTGCACAATACGAGATGAGAAGATGTGCATTATGGGATCTATGTTACACGCATTTTGGTGACCACTGGTAGGCGGACATATGTGATTCCTCCATGAACCTCAAACCTGAGCAAAGTAATAGTATCACATTCTGTGTCAGTGAGCAGCCAGGATGAGTCAACCTCCATATCAAGGACAGTTCAGAGGGCATGTGGGAGACTCTGAAGTCAACTGGAAGAAGGTTCTTTGATCTGATGAGACCAAAATTGAGCTCGTTGGCCATCAGACTAGACGCTATGCTCGTCTGACACCAAACACTGAGCAAACACACCATCCCACCATGAAGCATGGCGGTGGCAGCATCATTCGAGGTGACCAGAGCTGGGTCTGCAGCTACCACCGAGAGAACAAACAGCAGTTGTCACAGTGGAAGAGCACACGTCTCCAAAACCAGCAAAGGCAAATCTGGTCAGGAACGCAGCAGGAGCACACTCATTGTTTTCCTTCACATTCACGTGGTTGTTCACTGGGACTTCATTCATAATTCAGCTATAAGGTTCTGAGGTGTTGGAGGGAGAACATTTGGGGAAAATTGGGGAAAAACGTTGCTCCCCACCAACCCTACTCCTACCTATTTGGCTCCCTGTGGCATTTCAAAATGAGATACAAGTTGAAGGGGAGATTTAGCGCTTATCATCGATGATGCTTAATATACAAGCACAGTCTTGCAACTTTTTGATAACATCCTGAATATGTTAGTGGAACAGTGTGGCACCACCAGTAGGACTGCGTATCATGTTACCCACATGTGTTCACGTGCATGTCAGTGTGTATACACAAGATAAACACCACAGGGACCCACTTAGTATCCCAGCTCCACCACACAAGTAGAGGTCTAAAATTCCACAGGGTATTATGTAAGAGATCATTCCTGCTATAACTCATATAATGGGCCGTGTGGAGGAAGAGCAGCATTTCCTCCACTTCCTTTCATCAGGACACTTTGCAGTGCAACAGTTTGTGACGGTAGATTAACCTCAACGGTGAGATGTACCACGTCTTCACATGGACTGATATCCAAGTTCTGTTATGGTTAGATGAATATGCATAGTTGCCTCTTTATTCATCACCTATTTCAAATGTAGTCCAACACAAGTCCTGCAACACAGTGAACACTGTAGTCGAAAGGACATTTATTATCTTTAAGAAACAGAAAGAATATGGCACATGCGTAAATCTGCCTAGAGCAGGCTGTCCTCAGCAACTGCTTGTGCAAAAGAAACTCGTGAGGGAGGCCACCAAGACACTTATGAGAGTGGCAAGCTACTGTTGAAAAAAACTCATATCACATCTTAACTACAATTCAACAGAAGGCATGTGGGAGACTCTGAAGTCAACTGGAAGAAGGTTCTTTGGTCTGATGAGGCTAAAATTGAGCTTTTTGGCCATCAGACTGGATGCTATGTTTGTCTGACACCAAACACTGTGCAAACACACCATCCCACCACGAAGCATGGTGGTGGAAGCATCATGATGTGAAGATGCATTTTTGCAGTAGGCCGGAAAGGCTTGTATAGGTGGAAGGTAAAATCAATGTAGAACAGTATAGCAAAATTCTGGAGGACAATCTGGTGCAGTCTGCAAGAGAACGGCGAGTTTGGGGAAGATCTATTGTCCAGCTAGACAGTGACCTGAGACATACAGCCAAAGCTACACAGCAATGGTTTAAAGACAACAAGGTGAATGTTCATTAGTGGCCAGGTCAGAGCCCAGACCTAAATCCAACTTCAAACTGGTGGCTGGACTGAAAAGGACTATTCACCTATGATTCCCATGAGCTTGAGCAGTTTTGTAACCTATACATACAGGCTCAATGCTGTAACTGCAGCCAAGGTGCATCTATTAAATACTGACCGAAGTTTTTGGTAGCTTCTAAAAAGCTAAATTCTTTATCATTGACCATTAATGCTGAAATGCAATTAATTGTGAAAAATTTAAACTGGGTTAAACACTTTGTAAAACACAAACTGTATTTGTCTCAAAGAAGTATTGATTCAACTGTAACAGCATTTTGGAGGCAGCCGTTTATGGTGCTACTGAACTTGTAACTCAGAGGTGTCAATATTTAATCTGACAGGTGTAAATTTAGAATGGTGGTTTGTCTGTGACCACAACTGTTTCCACAATGTTAACAGATGGCAGCCAACAAGAAACAAATCTCTCCCTTGGCTATGGTGTAATGTAATGTAGGCCTGATTCTGTCATTCAGTGTGTTATTTCTGTGGGAGCCATCCATCAGTCCACTGCTGTTTAAACTCACCAGTGATAAACCAGCAGAAGAGGAAGCAAGAGGTCAGGGAGTTCCAGACTGTGCAGATCCGGCTCAGTGGGTTGGTGGTGCCGTCTTCCGGCTCCTTGGCACAGGGCAGGCAGGAGAGCACCGCCAGCACCAGGCCAAAGACCCCCACCACTATCAAATAGATGGGGATGTTGGGCTGTCGTGGACAGTCATCCAAGTGCACTCCCCCTGATAGACACAGGGGCGATAATATTACAATTTTTTTTATTTTATCCACAGAGTAAAACCATGGATTTACTGAAGAACTTGAATAAACATCTGTAAACATTCATTACAGTGAGTGGACTCACCAATTGCAATCTGAGCAATGGGCATGACACAAAGAAGCAACTTTGAACATGCTGCAAAAAGAAAATAATACACTTAGAAGCTTGTATAATGTACTTTCCTGTACATTATATGTGCAAAATGAAGCGATGACATGAAGTATGCAGGACTGTGACCTCACTAGACCTCACCCTGTACTGCTGGTGAGGGCTTAGAAGTGTTGCGAAAGCGTTGAATGAGGCCAGTGCTTGACATTTTTGAGTGATGAGGACTCCAACCTGAAGATAAAGAACAGCGACAAAAGCAAAGACTAATGTTGTTTACACTGTCTAAAAAAAGAAAAGATATTTATCAGGCAGAAAGGCAAAAAAAACAAAGTGCAAACAAAGGATTTAAATATGGCAACACAAGCTATCCTTTTTGTTCTCCTATTATTCCTTCACTTCCTGGTTCTTCAACAGCAACATCTCTGATTTACAGCGGTGAAATTATTACTAGAGACGAACAGTCGGATGATCGACTGGTCAACTGATGATGTCATGCATTATGATGACTATTTTGTCTTTTTTTAAGCAATAAACAGTCGCCTCTCTGATGTTGCTATTTGCTGCCTTTCTTTGCCATAGTAAACTACGTCACTGTTGCGTCAAACAAGCATCTATGTCACCTTTGGGTCTTTAAGATGATCAGGTGGCATTTTTAACAGTTTGAACTTGTTAAAGACAGAGCTATTGACTGAATAATACAGTCGTCCCTCACCATATCACAGTTCACTTTTTGCGGTCTCACTGTATCGCGGATTTTTTAAATTGTACATATCTAATTTTGTATCACGGATTAAGAAGAATATTAAATGGAAATAAAATATGTAGCGTACAGCAGATGAGTAGACAAAGACTTACAAATATGGAAAATGCAGCTACGGTCGCTTCCGCTTGAGCTAGTTTGCCCAGGTGAGATCGTACACGGCACGCTATTGGCTGACGGATGGGAGGCGACCAACCAGAGCACTGCGTTCTGTATTCTGATTGGCTCAGCGACCGTGGCAACAGTCTCCTATGTATGTCTCCCGTGTATAGCATGCATTCAGCATCTCAACTAGTCCATTTCACATCAACATTTGATCGCTATGCGTAGTGTTGCTTTGCAGTGTTTGTGAAATCTTTGTAAAAAATTGAATTTATTTCAAGCCCTACGATGTCGCCCAAATGTTCTGTGCCTTCTAAGGCTTCTGGCACTGAACCCAAGCGTGGGGAGGCTTTATAAAGCCTTGAAATACATATCCATCCATCTATACACCGCTTAATCCTCTGTAGGGCCACAGGGGGGCTGGAGCCTATCCCAGCCGACCGGGTGACAGGTCACCAGTCTATCACAGGGTTACACATAAAGACAGACAACCAAGCACACTCTCATTCACATCTACAGACAGTTTAGAATCATCAGTTAACCGCAGCATGTTTTTGGACTGTGGGAGGAAGCTGGAGTACCCTGTGAAAACCCACGCTGCACAGGGAGAACATGCAAACTCCACACAGAAAGATCCCAGGCGTCCGAACCGGGACCGTGAACCAGGGATCTTCTAGTTGTGAAGCGACACTGCTAACCACCAGGCCCCTTAATATATATATATATATATATATATATATATATATATATATATATATAAAATAAAAATAAAGTTGCTACTTTGCGGATTTTCTTCGAGGGACAACTGTATTGAAAAAAAATCTTTACTTGCAGCTCTCATCCAAAGAAACCATTGAATGCATGAAGATCAAAAGTGTCATTTCACTTTCCTTGGCCATTCTGCTGATCACTGTACTGCACAGTATACAATACATATTCTGCCGAAGTGCTTGCAAGAACAACAATCACGACAAACTGTTATTTTTATTGCTGAACAAACAATGAATCATTTAGTCTGTAAATGTCTTTGAATAATGAAAAATATCCATTGCAGTATTGTAGCAACCCAAATGGATGTCTTTAAATTGCTGATTATGTTCAATCAAAAGTCAAAAATAATATTAAACATGATTTGCTATAAAAAAAAAAAAGATAAAACCAGCAAATTGTCAAATGGCTTCAGCACTGCTTCAGTCAGCATATACATGTTCCTGTTTAGGAATTAGTCCCATTTAGTTTCAGGAAATTGCTACCAGTGGATGAGTCTTTTCTAGATTTACATATGACTGCTAATATAACGTGGTGACATCATTTAAGTGCAGGTATAATGATCCTCCATCAACTATTTCAGGATGTTGCCTCCATTAATCCAGAAGGACCCACCAGAGACAAACAAGAAATCAAAGCAGCAGAGGCTGAGGTATTTTAGTCACCAGAAGAAGTCAGGCTCCATAAACACTGGATTCTCCATCTATCATAATGTAATTGGACACCATCTCTCATTAAGCCAGTTGTCTTTCCCATGTTTCAAACTCCACACTGGCTGTCTACAGTTAGTGTAGGCTTTCCTAAAAAATGATGTCTCCAGCACAAGAACAAATAACTGCTGACATCCCCATGTCATCATCAGGTCATATGGTCATGTGGTTTAAAATAAAAGATCCCTTCAGAAGATGTGTTCCCACACAAAGTCAACCTCATTTGTAAAACCAGGAAAGCGTTCCTTTGTGGAATCACCTGTGGAACTTTATGTTAAACATGAAACACTGAGTTTTCTTGTTTAATGATGCACAAATGTTCATTCATCGGCCTAAATTCAGTTAACTTCTCGTGCAATCCTCAGTTGTGTGTGTCCCAGACAGAGAATATGACTAGAGACCGCAGACAGTGTCTCTGCTTCTGTGAATTGAAGCTAAGAGGATGGACTGCATTCCACACAGAGCCAGTCTGACCAATATGACTGGAACAGCAGCAACAAACAAACCACCTTATCTACTAAGCAGAAAACAGAAAGTAGACACGAGGAGCTCCAGAGGAAATGGATCATGTGAAGCAGTTCCCATTTCAAAGAACAAGTTTTTCATGAGATTTTTTTTTAAGTTTATCAACTACAACTTGTGAAATATGAGTCGATTTTGGCACCAAGTCAGGCAAACGAACTCCTTCATGTTACAAACAAAAGTCAGCTTCAGTGAGAGATGCGTCACATGCTGAACAAATCCAGTCCGACCAGAACAGATCGCCTTGGACTGCGGCCTCGCCTTCGTGTTTAAGTTTAGAAGGATCCAGCCAGGTACCAGGCGGCAGCGATAACACGTGAAGTGCCTTTCTGGAGCCTGATAGCTGGCCCAGTCTCCAAACAACACCAAACCTCCAGTTACAGTAATCAGCATTCATTCACTGTGTAAACACTCTTTTTATTCTCAGATATTTACCTTATGTCTGAATCAGAGCTCACCTCCTCTCCGCCTGCTGCGTCTCTGACAGCCGCGCCTCGTTACACGCCAAACCTCCGCCACGCGGAAGCGCGCATAAACAGGAAGGGGCGCGTTCACGCAGTCAGCTGATTGTTAAAAAAAAAAAGGTTGCTGGTGCCAGGCTCCTAAACATCAGGCCTAAAAACGTTCACTTCTCCATCTCCTGGTCATGATAAATGTCATAATGACATTACATCAGTACCATAAGCTCCTAAAGTCACATTTGTAAGTAAATATAAATATAAAGTTAGAAATGAAAGTATGACAGTTACCAAGATAAAGAGACATCACTTGAGTCCGTGTATGAGGAAAATAAAATATTTTGGAATATTATTTGGACGTGATTTTACATATTAAATTAATTTCATATATATATGAGCTTTAGATTGTTCTGAAGGCTGCATGTGCACATTCAGGATAACTGGGTATTTCAAGCTCACTGTACTGGAAGGCTGTAAAAACCAATAATGGCTTTCAAAATAAATAAGGCCCAGTGTCAGCTGGTCACTGCAGTATGAGATTATTCGCCTTTAAGAACTGTACTGACGTAAACCAGGCTGAGGCTCCTGATAAACAAACGCTGTCAAATGAGGACAGATAAGGGCTGAATGAGCCCTCAACTTCTAGCAAATAGAAACAGACTCATGGCCTCAGTGTAGCTGCAGCACTGTAGTGACTGAAAAGTTAAAAAATGAAATGCGCTCATGTTGTGGGATCCAACTTTTGTTCCACAACTGTCTTCGAAACGTCAGTAAACTTCAGTGGTGCACATCTTTCTAGACTCACAACAAATGTTAAGTTGGACTCTCTTCCTCCTCTCTAATCAGTTTTGAAAGAATGCAAATATGTTGCACTTTGTCACTTTCCAGCTCGAAACTGAAATACAAAGGTAGCAGTAACTCTGCTCTGAGAATAACTGACATGTGTGTGCAGGTGTATGAAATCAGCAAAGCCTGGCCAAGTCCCCAGGCAGTGGAACTAGTTCCTTCAGAGATTCCACCAAGACAGCAAGGAACCACTTTAAGAATGATTGCAGATTATAAGGGTCAAGGGTGCAGATTTCCAAGGTCCAGCAATGACAAAATGTGAAGCGAGGAGTGACACTAGGGGTAGGAAAGACATTATTTAATTACAAAATTCACATGCAGACTCTAGCTTCTAGGAAAACCACCAACAGGCTGTGCATTTGTTTTACTCCATATAATGGTATAAACAAGCTTGAGAGACGACAGCTCCGACTGCAATGGTCAGAGTTTAAAGCAAATTATTATGATGAAGTCCTATGTCCCAGCTGCATGCATACTGAATGAAACAATACAGTTAGCCATGATTTTACATTTGGGGCACACCCTTACATTCATGAACTGGGTCAGGAATGGCTCACCACAAACAGGAAGTTGCAGGGCCAAAACCTAAAAGCAAAAGTGAAAGTGTTCCTTCTTTCCTTTTCTCTTTTTGTTGATGGATATTTTTGGGCAGAACAAAACACAATAGGTCATCTGATCTTCAACCTTTTAAGACAAATTTATTGTTGTTGTGAACAACATGTGTTAAAGGATACATTCCACAGTTGTATCCTTTAACAAATATATAGTTAAAAAAAAGCATATAGTAAAAAATTCTGTATCTGGCCAATTTATCCCATATGACAGTTTACTTGTTTATTTGGTTATACCAGAAAGAGACTAAAGGGGGATGATGTGGACTATTTAGATTTATTTAAATAATGGCTATGAATTAAAAACATAAAATGGAAAATAAATTATTGCTTAAGTAATGAGTATTTAGTAGATTCACTTTTGTTACGCCCAGTCTAG
Source organism: Dascyllus trimaculatus (assembly GCA_024666655.1). Lineage (NCBI taxonomy): Eukaryota > Metazoa > Chordata > Actinopteri > Pomacentridae > Dascyllus > Dascyllus trimaculatus. The sequence goes on along the minus strand of CM045467.1, from coordinate 18,310,088 downwards.
GGGTGTCTGAGACATAACATGAACAGGCCCCATCTTCCCCGAGTCCCAAGTAGCCACAAAGACAAGGTGGTATAAAGAGTAAGGAATGTGAATTTATTTACAAAATGAAATAATATAACTGAGTTAGAAGTCAGGGGGGACTAAGGCCAAAATAACAAACAAAACAATCCTGTCTAGAAAATAAGTATACAACCTAACAACTTAGAGAAACCAATGACAAAAGACTTACCTCCCTAACTAAACAACAGGAGAAAAAAACTGGCACAACCAAACTGGCAGTCCACCCCTACGACTACACAGAAGTTAATACAAAGGATCAAACAATGCAATAGCCTATGTGGCCGTTTGGGAAAGGAAGGAGACAAAAAACGCCACCGCTATCTTGGCGTGTTTTATATCAAGTGCGCTCCTCGGCTGCAACCAATCAGAGACCCGAACCGGGAAGGTTATCCAATCACCGCCTGGCTGTGGCACACATTAATTTGCATACACGACCAAAACATGCAGAAAGCGCAGGCACAAGAGAACTACCACCAAACTATGACGACAGTCCTAACACTTTTGACTGCAGTTGTAGCATCGAGGCTGTGTGGCAAAGCCTGATTTAGCCCCTCACATCTGGACTTTTTTTTTTAAACAAAACATATAATGGCACTCATTGGCACTCTTGTTATAGTAGCATTTATAAACAGCACTTTTGCCTTTCTCTGGAATAAAACCCAGAACATCCTGCATCCTAAAAGGAAAATCCAGACATGCGGCCCACTACGCTGTCGCCAAACAGCACTTTTGACTATGATACCTTCACAGTTTGTCATTTATTTTAGTTGGTACTCAAAGCTTTACAATGTGCTTTGCATTCCCCCATTTACACACACACCAGTGGTGACAGACATGCAAGGCGTGTCACTGGGAGCAACTTTGGGTTCAGTGTCTTGCCCAAGGACACTTCAGCAAGCGGAGTGGCTGGGAAACCACCAACCTCAATGGACAACCCACTTTACCACTTGAGCCACAGCTGCCCTGTTGAACCTTGGGACTTATGGACTCAAGGGAAAGCTGCTCTACCAACTAAGCCACAGTAACTCATAGACTTATACAGCTACTACAAGATGCCTGTTGTGTTATGATTTTTCTACGCAGACCTTGCTGCTGTCAAGTTGAAGTACCAACAGAGGGCACTGAAACACCACAAATGATTGCCACAGAAATTTCTCGCCAGTCAGCCGACCAGCTTCGGTCACATACATGCATCAATAGTGACACAAAATAAGATGACAAACAAGTCATATGAAACAAATTAAAACAAAGAAACAAAACTAATCAAAAACATTAGATTAGTCTTAGATGTAGACATAAATTATGTTTTGAAAGACTACATGTACTGATACTATACTGACAGTTGCATTTTGTATGAACTCACCATTGTAATGACACTCATTAAGCTAAAATCCCACACACTTCTGTCTGTGGCTGGATGTGAACCTAGAACAGCAGACATCTTAAAATGATTATCTAGAGGAAGTTGCACTACTTAGGGAGCCATTACTGGAAACTTTCACAGAACATCACAATTGCACAGGAAAAACATAAGTGTTTATGTAAGGAATACAGATTTTCAGCTGTAATTGTTGTATTTATAGCAGCTCTTAAAGTCATAGCAAGCACTGCATCAATATACCTAACATTTTGGCTATGCAGTCACACTGATAACGACAACGACAACAGCTGCCATGCAATCACACTTTTTAATACTGGTTTGTGTTTTGTGTCTTTCTGAAGAAGGTACAAGCTGACAAGCACTGGTGTGTCTTTTAACTGTTTCTAGTCTACTTAAATTAAAGCATTTGGCTTCTTCAACCCAACCTCAAGTGCCTGGACCTAGAATTTTTATGCCATTTTTTGTGGTTGTAATTCTTCCTCACTCTTTAAACACCATAACAATTGTTTATTAATCGCAAGGCATGTTATCATTGCAATATTTAACAATGTTTTTACACAACATAGATGCATTTTTTTATGATTCTCCATAGAGCATGTGTGGGGGCTGTTTTTGGCAGTATCCAGAGCTAATATATGGCTGCATTCCAACAAATGCATTTCCTGTTGCGACACAGCACGGTTCCCATATAACAGACTTCCACTCATTTCTGTCTCTTTTAATTCCATTTACTTACTACATAATACAACACCTCTTTCATTGTAAGTCTCAAGATTCAGGGGACATAATAAGTAATCTTAATATCTGTATATCTTGGAGAAAAGAAACTCCTACAGTTCATCATCATGATTGAATGTTACACACTGGAAACTAAAAATGCAATACAAAAAAAATTGTTGGGTCGCTCAGAGGACCTACAAACAAAATGCATCACAACGTCTGCAGAGGTGGAAAATGCTCACAGATGATAAATAAATAGAGATCTTATTTACAGCATCCTACAGTTGAGGATGTGTCTACAGAAGCTGGCTGGGCAACGGCTGTTTCCCCCCCTTTCTTTGAGAGCGTGTTTCCAGATGTTATAGTACAATGGAAAAGGGCCACTCACGCAACACCAGATGTGTGTTTTGGGTGTTGGCACAACAACGTCCCTAGACATCCACACTTTCAACGCAAGGCTTCAAACACAGGAGGCAACAGCAACACAGGAACAAAAACACACATATTAAGATGTAGGTGGCTGTGGTTGTCCAGAAGGCGAACAGGTAGAGCGTCTTGTCGCAGTAGGGATCCACAGTTGTGCTGTTCTTGTTGTAGTTGGGCTCGTAAATAGAGTAGATCCACACATTACCTGGAAGACGAAAGACGATCAACAGGCATGATTCACTCACAACCTAGCTTCATTGTACAGTGTATGATTCAGTCTAATGCTTCAAAAGTCTTTGTGCGTCATCTTTTGCACACGTGGCTCCTGTCTGGCCTCTCGTAAGTACATTATTTCTGAATTTAAGGTCACATGGGCCACCAGGGTCCACAGAAACACCATTTATCTAATGTGGCACAGAAATGCAAGGAATGTGCTGGCCAAAATATGTATAATCAAGTAAAAAACGAGCCAAGATCATTCTTATAATTCATTGTACATGCACACCCAAGTGATTGGCGTGCAGTTATCAATTACATAAAAGACAGAGATGGACGGCAAGTGGCTCATATTGTTACCACAGTGTTTTCCTTCTCCATGTCCTCCCTTTTTTTCCATCATACCTTGTAGAGCAATAGTTTTTCTGGACAGACTGACCTCAACGTTAAGACTTACCTTGGCCTTACCCTGATATCTTAGGTTCGTTATGGTTACATGTTTATTTGTCACCAATCATATAGTCTGTACCTTACTATGTTAAGTGCTGTCTGAACAGACAACATGTTGTGAATTTGCACTATATAAGTAAAATTTAATTTAATTTAATTGAAGATCCCCGGTTATGACGCCTGGGATCTTTCTGTGTGGAGTTTCCATGTTCTCCCTGTGCATGCGTGGGTTTTCTCACTGGGTTTTCCGGCTTCCTCCCACAGTCCAGAAAACATGCTGAGGTTAACTGATGATTCTAAATTGTGTGTAGGTGTGAATGAAAGTGTGCTTGGTTGTCTGTCTCTATGTGTAGCCCTGTGATAGACAGGCAACCTATACTCCTACTACTAAACCTATTTACTTTTCTTTTTTCTTAAATGACAAAGCATGGGAAAATCCCAGATGGAAACCTCAAACAGTCTGCAAGAGAACTGTGACTTGGGAGAACATTTGTTTCCGAAAGACCTGAAGCAGCCAAAGCTACACAGAAATGGTTTAAAGACAATAAGATGAATGTTTTGGAGTGGCAGTGGCTGAGCTTGCAAAGACTATTCGATCACGGTCCTCGTAAACACTTATTGTAGGCACTGTAAATGTCTCAGAGAAGTGCTCATTTAACTATGATGCCATTTTGAAGGGAAGCCATTTATGGTGTATTGAATTATATTGCATGATACTGAGAGGTGTTAATATTTAATTTGATTGGTGTAAATTTAGAATAATGGTTTGTCTGTGGCCCCAGCTACATTTATAGTGTTTTAACAAATGCCAGCCAACTGGAAACAAACCAAGAACTAGGCTTGATTTTGTCATGCTATGTGTCTTTTCAGTGGGGTCATTCATCGGCCCACTGCTGTTCAAACTCACCAGCGATAAACCAGCAGAAGAGGAATAAAGACACCAGTGAGTTCCACAATGAGCAGACTGAGTGTAGTGGGTTGGTGGTGCCGTCTTCTGGCGTCTTGGCACAGGGCAGGCAGGAGAGCAACGCCAGCATCAAGCTGAAGACTCCCACCACTATCAAATAGATGGGGATGTAGGGCTGTCGTGGACAGTCATTCAGGTACACTGCCCCTGGTGGACACAGGGGTGATGACATGATATTACTTCCTTTATATGTACACAATTTTTTGATTTTATCCACAGATTCAGGAAAAATGCAGACTTTCTATCATTTCAGAAGAACAACTGAGTGAAACCACTGCTTTACTAAAGAACTTGAAAAATCATATGTAAACACTGATTATAGTAATTGGACTCACCAATTACAATCTGAGCAATGGGAATGGCACACGATGGCAACTTTGTGTATGCTGCAGGATGAAATAATAGGACACTTACAGTCTTTTTTCTGTACATGTATGTGCAACATTCAACTATGACACAAGTGTGCGTGACTGTGCTGTCGCCTGATCTCACCAAGTGTTGTAAGTGGGGGCTCAGGAGGGTTGCGGATGCGCTGGAAAACGTAACTGTTTGACATAATTGGTAATAAGGACTCTCACCTGCAGAGGAAGATCAAGAACAGTGACAGACGCATAAAAAAGCAGAAAACAAAAAACAAAAAAAGGTTCTAAATATTTCATAAGATGTCTTTTCACGTCTTTGTTCTTCAACAGCCACATACAGTAGTGACCCTTTTTATGACTGATGATCGATCCTTTCTATGGCATGTTAAAGTAAATATTTTAGCACATATAAAACTAAATATGTAAGTAGATATAACAAACAATCTATGATGCCTTTGGGTCTTTTAAAACGATAATGTGGCATTTTCAAGGATTTTCTGTCAGCCAAAAAAAACTTTATTAGAGGTTTAGATGTGTATACATGAACATGAATTTACATGAACATCAAACTGCTTCTTTTTAACTACCTTGGACATTCTGCCATTTAGGTTGCACAGTGAATAGTAAACATTCATCCCAGCCATTAGTGAGAATGACGCTTCAGTGAATCTACACTTTAAACTGCAATTGCAACTAACTGTTATTTAGAAGAAGAAAAAAGCTTTTTTTGTCAGGAATATATTTTTAAAGCATTGTAAAATTGTTGTTTTTCACGTATCCCAGTTGGGGTCAGAGCGCAGGGTTTAGCCATGGTACGGTGACCCTGGAGCAGGAAGAGTTAAAGGCCTAACAATGGCCGCATTGGGGTTCGATCCTTTCACCTTCTGATCAGCAGCCCAGAGACTTAACCACTGCCCCACATTTTTATTAGATAATGAAAAATACCCATTAAAATATTGCCCCAACCGGAACTACATTGCTGGTTTTGTCCAACCAAGAGTCCAAAACCTAAAACCTTAAAAAAATATATGAAATGTTAATTGTTAGAAAAATGGCTTCAGTGCTACTTCCATCAGCAAATACGTGTCCCTGTTAAGGAATTAGTCTCAGTTAGCTTCCCCCATTTGTAAACAGTCAATGAGTCCTTTCTGAATTCCCATATTCACGTCCTCAATAAAGCTGGTAAGACTCACAAGAGACACACTCAACCAGAATGGACAAAATCAAAATGGCCGAGGCCTAAATATCCCAAATTTAATCACCAAAACAAGTCAAGCTCCAAAACCACTGGACCCCATATTTCTTCCCATGAAGCCTGTTGGATTCCAAAGTCTTTCAAACTCCACGTTGGGAGTTTGTAGGCTTTCTACATTGTAGGCTTTCTTTTAAAAAAAAGTACATTATCAGCCTGCTGTCGTCCCAATGGCATCATGAAGTCATGAAATCATAAGTTTTAAATAAAGGTTACCTGAGCAAGCCTAATTTGTAAAGCCAGCTTCCCTTGTACTTTGGGACTTGACCTCAGGCCAGCAAACGTATATTAGGGATAAAATTGAGGATCATATCTGAAACTTGACCGAGTAGCAAATGGCTGGCATTAAGGCATTTATGAGGTTTCTTTGTAATGATAGGTGTAACCAGGAAATGTGCTAAGGTTTATGGTGATGTATGTGAAACGCTTGCTATGAGTGAAACAGTGTAGAAACAGACTACAGGCATGAATAGAATGCCTGTAGTCTGAATCTCCTTACAGTAACTCGGTGATGTGAAGCTGATGTAGTTCATCCAATCAGGTTTTTAATAAGATTTTTGGAGTTTATCAGCTACAACAGGTAAAAACGATTACATTTTCCCACCAAACCAGGCAAACTAAGTCCTTCATTTTGGAGAACAAAACCCACATGCTTAATAAATACAGTAAAACTGAACAGTTAATGTTAAACAGGGGCCTCCCCTTTCTTTTCATTCTTGCAAAAGGTCGAGAGGTACTCTGGCCACCTTGACAACAGCCCAGCTTAAAGTCAATTGTGCAGGCTGATAACAGACTTTATCTACAAATACAACAGCAGAAAATCTCTGGCAGGGTAAACAGAAGAGATGTGCTGTGGAAACACTCAGTCCTTACCTTCTGTTTGAATCAGAATTCACTTCCTCTCTGCCTGCTGCTGCTGCTGCGTCTCTGACAACCGTGGCCTCACTGGATGCCAAACCTCCACATCTCGGAAGCTGGCATGCACGGGAAGAGGAGTGTTCACCCAGTCGGTTGATTGTGAAAAGGTTACCGGTACCAGGCTTTTACACATCAGCCATAAAAATATACATCTGTCCCTCCCCTGTTAATGATAAACCTCCTATGTCTTCACTGTAGGGGTTCAAGTCCATGTTATAAACTAGAATTACGTTTGGTAAAATAAATGTAAATGAGACGATAAACCGAAAACAATACAGCAATCAACAATGTTAGTAAAATAACAAAGACATAAAGTAGAGCATTTAAAATAAAATTAAAAAAAACTTAAATCAACGAAAACAAGAGCAGCTGGGAGGAAAACAAGATTTAAAACCATTAAGGGCCTTATAGAAAAAATAACAAGGTCAAGTGTAAAATGCAGACTGTTGAAGTTTAAGATGTTTCACTTTCAAAAGCTGTGCTGTCGTGTAACTGCGTAAGGCTTCTGATAAACTAGTGTTATCAAAAGAGGACAGTAAAAGGGTTGAACTGAGGTGTGGCCACAGAGGAGCTACCGTTGGTTTGATTTTGTACGTAGCTATCATGACTCATGAGGTATAAACTAACCTTTGAGGTTTCCCCCTTTTGCTTCTTTTCAGCATTGAATCTTGGTCAACATAACTTGACTTTGTTGGCAAGAATTTAAATGATTTTTTCTTTTGATTACAAAAATATAGAATATAAAGCCCTGCGATAGACTGGCGACATGTCCAGGGTGTCCCCTGCCTTCGCCCGAGTTGGCCTACCCTACAGAGGATTAAGCGGTGTACAGATAATGGATGGATTGATGGATAGGGTATTTAAAAAGTGACAAATAGTGAAATAGTCACCCCCTTGACATCAGTATTTAGTGGATGCACCTTTGGCTGCAAATACAGCATTGAGCCTGTGTAGATATAAATCTCAGTCAGCCTTGAACATGTGGATACTACAGTTTTACCCCATTCTTCTTTGTAAAACTGCTCGAGCTCTGACGGGCTGCGCAGTCATCATGAGTGATCAGCCCCAGGGTGCCCCAGTAGCCTAGTGTTTATGTTGCGTGACCCACATGCAGGGGCGTAGTGACTGTGCCGGGTTTGAGTCCGACCTCGGCCATTTACCGCATGCCCTTCCCCACTCTCTTTCCTGTTTCCAGTTCTGTCCACTCTCCTGTCCTCTTTAATAAAGGCTGAAAACACCCAAAATGAACCTTAAAAAATTGAGTGAGCAGACCCTTTGAAGTCCAGTCACAAATTCTTGATTGGAGCTCTGACTCTGCCACCCAGCACCATTCACGTTGTTGTCTTTAAACCATTTGTTTTGTATTGTTGCCACTGTCTTGCTGGAAAACTAATTTTCTCTCAAGTCACAGTACTCTTGCATGTTGGCCTTTCAGGATTTCCCTCTACTTTGCTGCATTCATTTTATCCTCTAATGTTACAAACCTTACAGGGCCTGCTGCCAGGAAGCATCCCCACGTCATGATGCTGCCGCCACCATGCTTCAAAGCGGGGATATGTGTCTGTGATGATGTACAGTGTTTGGTGTTCGCCATGCATAGTGTCTAGTCTTATTGGAAAACTCTCGGTTTTGGTCTCATCAGACTAACAAACTTTCTTCCAGCTGACTTCAGAGTCTCCCACATACCTTCCAGTGAACTCTAGTCGAGCTTTAAAAAGCTTTAACTTTTTAAAAAAAATCTTGTCAACAAAGTCAAATTAAGGAGACGACCGCTCAATGTGGCAATGCAATATAAGGGGAAACTTCCAAGGTGTTGAATAGTTTTTTTATGGACTCTGTACAGGCAGGAATGCAAACCTGTTGCACTGTGTTACGTCTCAGATCGGCTACTGTGCATTCATTTGAAGTTGCCGTCCAGTTTCCAGGCAGCAGAACAAGTACCTTAGTTAAATCAAATCCAAAGTTAAAACACCAAGACAATAAGAAACCATGTTTAAATGATTCCACAATACTCAAAGACGCACAAGGCACAGAGGCAAGAGGCATTTATATGAAATCACACCTGCCCAGACTGTCAAGTTATTGGGCTTTTCTATGATTTACACTTCACTCCACGTTTTATTGGAGCAATGTACTGGGCAGCAGTCCAATCAGTCACAAATATAGCAGGGAGAGGGGGAAAAGGTTGGCGCACAGGACTGGAGCTTGGCCAGGAAGCCAATTAGCCAGGATGTGGGGAATCCGGAAGAAGCAGTTCCGGTCAGGAGTCCACACAAATCAATTTACATTCATGATACTGGGTCAGGAATGGCTCACCAGAAGGAAGGAAGGTGAAAGGCACCTGAAGGCTTTCTGTTTCAACTTCTGTTTTGCAGTTTATGTTGAATAAAATTGAGATTAGACTTTACATGAGTCAGTATACCAGGAAGTAACAAGCTTTTCCCGGCTGTTTTCTGGAATTTTTTCAACCACATCTCCCATTTCACAGCTTAGTCTCAGGCCTTCCAAACAGGGTAACTGTACATCTTGTATAAGCCAATGAATGTATATAAAGATGGGTGAACTCGTAGGTTACAGTGCAGTGGCTCCAGCTATTGCCTCAGTCATCCTAACTCTCAGCTGAATTATGAATACACAAAGAGGTAGAGTGAGAATGAAGATGAGGCCAGCCATGGACTGTCCCGTTACTGAACCAACCGGTCACTCAGAGTGGTCCTGCCTTTATTCATGCATTACTTTAAACCTGAGAACAATTAAACTGATGAGTTATAAAAAAAAAAAAGAAATTAAAAGAATATCAAATTAAAGGAGTTCACACAATGTTCATTATTTAATCATAAGAAAATGCAAATGTGACTTTGTGTATTTACATTCAAATATGTTAAAAATAACTAATAATGTGACAATTTTAATGACAACAACAGTAAAAAAAAATCAAAGCACTGACAAAAACATCAATAATAAATACTCTAAAATGACGCACAAAAAACTAATCTTGGCAGCAGTTTCACTGTTGTTGTTGTTGCTGCTGAAGTCAGGAAGGATGCCGGCCTGTACATCTGACCAGCAGATCAACAGGATAATAAACACTTGATCTACTCCAAACTATCAGAGCGCAGAGATATCGCTGCTAGGTTTGGTTTGAAAAGACGCCTATAATAATGCAAAATATGTCAAAGCAGCTGCAGCACAGTGCTACTGTATGCCCATGAAGTTTTTTATTAGGTAATTGAAGCTGCGTCAGCCTCCACCTGAGAGGACAGTGGCTGCCAGGGGCAACCAGATAGATGCTGTCACAAGTCTGTGAGGCAGACACTGGAAGACGTCTCAACATAGATACAACCTCTGAATCCCGAACGAGACTGTCCACCTCGCAGGTCAACCACATGGCTCCGGCTTCTCTCAGACTCCGTCGTCTGGAGTCGAGCCTCTCCGAGCAGCGAGTCCCACAGCAGACCCCTGCTCCATAACTGCACATACAGAAGAGTCAGATTAAGATTGTGTGCTTATCTGTGCCTGAAGAAATGCGAATGCTTCAAACCTCGATAGAGATGTGCGTGTTAGGGTATCTCCTGTAGAAGATGGTCCTGAGACTGAATTCAGGGTTTCCTTCCTCCTTGAACACCCGTGTCCTGATGGCGTCATTCTCACATCGCACCACAGCGTAAACGTCTGGAGCTGTGGATCAAAACACATTTGACACACACACCAAACACAGTGTAAAGAAAGAGAAAAGGAAATAAAGAACAAGCACAAAGACAACAAACCAACTGTGCTTAGTCACCAGTCTGTTTGGGAGGACTGAGTCCTGACGCCCTGCGGAGATGGACTGTGGTCACCATTGTGGGCTGAGGTAGAAAGCAGTCAAACACAGAGGGAGATGGCAAGTCCTCCCTCAGTTCCCTTCACGGGGAAAAAAAATCACATTAAGGAGCAGTGAACTGGCATATCAAAGAGTAAATCTGATAGCAAGAATCATACTGTTGCTGCTAAAGTAAAGAGAAGATCAAACAGAAACAACAGAAGCTATTTAATATGAACAATGAATGAGATTAGTATGTAGAGTTTGCAGTATAGTAATGTAGAAACCCTGCAGAAAAATCTGACTTTTAGTACAGAAGTATAAGCAGCAAACTATAATCAGTGTGTTAGAGTCAAAGTACTTTCTGTCCTTGATATATCACTATGTATAACAGCATCAGATTAATAATACTGAACACATTAATACTGAAGTGTAAGTGATGTAGCAGCTGCAGGAGTTTGAACTACTTTACATAAAGTTTTATGTACAGGGACAGCATTATTAATTAATGGAAGACAAAAGAAGTAAATACAGACTTACAATCCACCAATCTCTTTTCACTTTTTCCTCTTAGTTTTGTTTTTGGGGGTGAGATATTAGATCATGTCAGCATTTACTAAAATGAAATCATGCAAGACGTTTGGAACACAAAATGGTAAAACTCCTGACAACATGTTGACCCCGACTACATCTTGCTTTTTGTAAGATGTCAGAAGCCAAAACGTTGGACACCACTTTTTTCATTTTCAAGAAAATACTAAATTTAAAAAGCTGGCTACAGTATCTATTGTGTAAAATCTATATCTTAAAATCGAAGATTGTCAGATATTGGGGTATAAAGTCCAATATTTCTCTCTGAAATGCAGTGGAGAAGTACAAATTAGCATAAAATGGAACTACTCAAGCAAAGTACAAGCCCTAAATTCTACATAAGTACAGTACTTGAATAAATAAACTTACTTAATGTACAAAAGCACATTTCACACACCTGAGTCTGACATGAGAGTGGGAGAAGAGGCGTATCAGGAAGCGTCCGGTGGCCCCAGGCAGGAAGGTGGTGGGCAGCACCACATACTGCCCTGGAGCCAGAGTCGCCCTCAGCGTCACGCTTCGGGAGTCCATGTAGACAGAGCTGGCCGCCTGCTCCACCACACACTGCACCCGGCTGCAGCGATTCACCTCCACCTGAGGATGGCAAGACAGCAGGTGGGATGATTTTTGAAGAACTTAAAAGATGCACACTTCGGTCTATGACCTGCTCACCTTCAGCACCTCAAAGCCGATTGGCAGGTTTTCTCCTCCTCCATTTTTCCTCCTTATCCTCCTGTCCTCCTGCTGCAGGCAGATCAGCACCTCCTCCTCTTTGCCTCGCACCTCAAACATGAACTAAGTAAGAAAAAAGTCAGTTTTAGAATTCTTGTGCTCACTTTTGAACTCGTTTTCACTTCAGAGTTACCTGTGGATTGTGCAGAAAAGTGTCCCTGTGGTTGATGCATCCCCCACATCGGCTCCTCTTATCCATCTGCGCCTCCCAAACTCCATTCACCTCCCCTCCATCATCTTCCTTTGTTGCCTTTTTCCGAGTCTTATCAGGATCACACCTTCCTTTTTTCCCTCTCTCCTGCTGACTCTCCCTGAGTCGGGCCTCCTTTCGGTTCCCTTGCTGCTTGGTCCCTCCGGGTTTGATGTTGCTCTTCCCCAGGGTCACTGTGCAGTTGCTCTGCAGCACGGTGGATGGAGGTGGTCCAGGGGTGGTGGGGGCCAGAGCCCACTCCCCGTAGCAGCGCACTTCTATCCAGTGAGAGCTCGGCCAGAGAAGAGTCCTCTCCACCAGCCGACACACCACCACGTCAGTGAAGTAGTGGCAGAAGTCCTCGAAATCCATCCTGAGTGTGAGGAAATCAGGATTAACTGAATGTTAACTGGAAATATGTATCAGAAATATAAATCCTGGCCACCTTTCAGCTCAATGAGTTCAGGCGACACCACATGAGCTCAGTCAAGACCATTTGCTGCATGCCACTCTCCTCTCTACACCCAATTTCATTCTGTCTCTCAACTAATAAAAGGAAAAAAACTCTCCCCGCCCAAAAAATACATATAAAAAAAAAAGAAATATACACGTCATAAAAATATCAGCTATTGTCCAAGTAGTTGTACCAGAACTCCCCAACATCCCGAACAATGAGCCCCATCTTCTCCCTCTCTGCACGACTCAGTTGTTGCCACTGCTCTGACCTGCAGGGGGCAAGCAAGGACAAAAAGAAGAGCTGTAAGGTTTAACACTTAAGACTTAAGAAAATTACAAGAAGTGCTTCAACTTCTGGAGCCCTTTATTGGTCCAGTTTGGCCATTCTCAGAGTTTCTCAGCCTTTCACAATGCAAACGGCAGATGTCTCCTAATAAAACAATTCCCTAACTATTGTAAAATGTCAGAAATTGTCCAGAAAACTTGCAGTGGCATTGTAAAACGTTGTAAACCAGATTGTTAAATGTCAGCAGGGTCTTTATTCCCACAGCTCCTGCAAAGTGTATTCAGCGGTCACAAATGTGGCAGAAGCCAGCACAAAGGGTTCACAGTGCCCTCACCCCTGACTCCAGGCGCCCGTCCAATCCGTGGTCCCCCATGGGTTCCTCATGCGCACCATAAAGAGTCGGGACGTCCTGCCTGTCTTCAGCAGCCTCTCCCCCAGCCTCACCTTCCTCACCGCTGTGATCCCATAGGCGTGTCCTCGCACGAGGCCACACTCCAAAACCGACTCCACTGTCTCCCCTTCTGCCGGCTAAGAAACATGAAACACACACGGATCATTTTTATCTAGTTCTACAGTGTCTAAAATCTTGCAGGCTCTCAGAGGTCCAAGAGGTCCTTACCCGTATGGAGCAGGTGATGAGGGATTTGCGTTCGTGGACCTTAGCTAATGTCTGGAAGAATGCTCTCCTCTGGTCACTGTTTAGGCTGAGGGCCTCCCGATCCAGAATGAAAGGCTCAGAAACCCCACCAGTGAAGTCGATCAGAGCCTCTGCAGTGTTTCCTCCCTCCAAGGCCTCATAGCAGCCATTTAGCCTAAAAAGCCAGAATGGGACAGACTGATTAAAGGATGGAGTCATAGTCAGCATACATGGTTGTGTCCCTCTTCTCCATTTTCATACTGGACACACATAATAGTGAATTAATTTGTTGCACATTTGTTCTGTTGGTCCCCCAGACTGTTAACAAGCAGACATTAGGACACTGAAGAGGTTGCTAAGCAGTAGATTTGAAGGCTGTTCCTAACAATCGCTAAAGTGCTATTGTTTAAGGGCCTGGTAGGACTTCAGTAGGATAGCTAATATGGTGACTGTGGATGTTTACTAGGTGGTAGCTATGGACTGTCACCACACAGGTATACTGATTACAGTTTTTTCAGTGGGTAATGCCTTTTTTTTTAAATATTCTTGCTTTCCATCATATCGATTGACAAAACTCACCTTGGTATATCACTTTTGCATAATATATCTACATTTGTTTACTGTAAAAATAACCCCATCCTGCATTAAAATGGCTTAGATGTAACTAAACCATTGCTTCCTGTAGAGTGTGTAGGTCTATGAAGTCTCACTTCACCTACTCTTAACCACTCACTGCAGCTCAGCACAGAAGCTCACCTGTGACTCTTCCCAAACACTGTAAAACTGCTCTGTGATGCATGTTAGAACTGGATACTGATTCTGAAGAAGAATAATGATACAGAGAGCCCCCATCCTGCATGTTGACAGGATTAGTACATCAGGTTTATGAAACTCTAGAAGTCTGAATCTGTGTTATTGAGATGGTCATTGGTACTGCAGTTTCAAGGTGGAAATACTCAGCTATGATGCTGATTTCACTTATAATGTGTATTTTAGCATATAAAACACCATATGGACGTGTCAACAACGAAAAAAAAAGACTTTCACTAGAGGGGTCTTTATAAAATTTAAATTAATGGTTACAAAAAATGTAAACTTAAATTACAGGTTTTGTGAACAAGCCATTGCTCTACACTCTTTTTTGTTTGTTTGAGAACAATATTGTAGATTCAGTTAACATAAGCATAATTCCATAGGAGAATGGACAATTTTGCCAAGATGTTGACTAAACTTGGTCCTAAAGGGCGGAGAACTCTATACAAGGTTCAAGGGTGATAAATAGCTGCTAAGGACTAGGAAAATGCTCATGGAGTAGACAGCGGTGTTCTGGAGCTCTTAAGGACTAGAAATAGAATGGGATCAATAGCATTTTCATAAACAGAGAAGCTCTTAAAAATCTTCTAAAATGATCTGAGGTTTAACCTTTCATAACATATCGGGTAAGAAAGTCTACCTGCCACGAGACCAGATCAGATGTCAACCAGGATTCTCTACTGCCACTCACTTGGCGTAGGCCTTCTCCAGCAAGGCGCTCCAAAACTCTCGTGGTGTGGCTGATCGGCAGAAGAGCAGCACTCCATCTCCGCTGACTGGCAGGCGGTCGTCCACCACCACATCCATCCAGCGGCCAAAGCGCCAGAACCGGAAGTGAAAGATTCCTGCGTACAGGTCGGGACGCTTCGGGTTCCACTCCTGATCCAGGTGGTACGGAATGACCTGGGAAGATGAGGCCATAGAACATGAAAGGAGGGACAAACAATGAAGAAAAAAGAAGACATAAAGAGGAAGAGAGATCGAGAATCAATGGGGAATGAGGAAAACAAGTGAGAAGGAATGATCTGGAAGAAAGTGAGGAGGGTAGATTGACACACAACCTTCTTCCACAGTGACGGCTCAGACGCAAGGCAGGAAATGGCTGCCACCATCCAGCAGTTACCCAGACTACCCTGGTGCAAGTCACGAGTGCTGATGCCATCGACAAATAGACGAGGATCCTTACATATCTCCTGGAGGGACACAAGAAGAAAGAGAAGTTATCAGAAAAAGATCCATTGAATAGAATATATGTTTTTGGGCAACTTTGGCGCAGCCCAACAAGCATGTTTATGTTGAGTTTTCAGTCATTGTTAATGCTTTATTAACGCTACTTCATTAGGTTTAGGAAGTAGTTGGTTAGATTTAGGAAAATATCCCAGTTTGGGGTAAAAATACCTATGTAAAATCTAAACGCAAGGGTCTGGATGTTTTTTTTCCAAAAATAGCGCCTAAACATGTTGGCCTCTCACAATTTAACAGCCCAAAACACACCAATGCAGCTTTAACACATATTTTGTGGGACTAAGCTGATCAAAGCAATAACGCTGTTGGTTCTAAAACCAAAACACGGAGCTGAAAGACTCAGGGTACAGCTGGGGGGACATGCAGGGTCGGATGACAGCTATCGTTGAGCTCATCTCTACAAGCAACCCGTTTCACATTACGCACAATCTTACATGAATATTGATTACACTGTGTAGCGGCTTTATACACACTCATGGTAATGTGAAGTGAACTGTCATTAATTACTGCAGCAGTTAGTATCATCACAGAGTTTTATGAGGTCTGCGAGGTGATTTCATTGGAAGTGTCAGAGCACTGCTGAGGAGACAGATCCTGTCTGTGTGGATCTCACTTTGGACAGGGTCGGGTAATAGTAGAAGTGCTGCTGGACACACACGTAGAAAGATGCACTCACGGTGGTCATAACCTCTCCAGCTGTAACTCCAGACAAGATATCGACCTTCTCTAAGATGATATTATGTCCATAACAAGCGCAGGCGAGGCCAAGCAGACTGTGAACCGGACAGATATGATAGCAAATGGGAAGTTCGGGTGAGTTGTGTGAATGTCAGCAGAGTGAGGCGACAGATGTCACCCTATCATCCGACTCCCCCGTTGATACACGCTTAAAATACCTGAGTGAGGTATTAGGAACACAATACCATGAACCCTTTCTCTTCAGCACTGAATCAGCAAATTAATCGACAGCAGGGTTTCACATTACGAAGTGAGAGACTTAGCACACATAGTGGATGAACTCCCTGATCTACTAATACTAACGGGGAATACCCAGGATTTCTGATCCTTTCATAAGTCCAGTTATTTTATTATTAATTACTTTTGGTAGAAGTAAGCCAGATTTCTTTTCAGTAACAGTTGATTATCTCCCACAGAATAGACCCCAGCATACATGACCTGAAGACTAAAACACAAAGGACATTATCACTACTGAAATACAACTCTCTTGACTTCATAATGATAACAGTTTTCTAACCATTTCATCCATCTGCACTGAACAATAATCAATTTAACCTTGAATTTAACCTCAGTTTTCATTACTTTTATTTGTGCATTACACCACCATTCAAGACCGCTTGGCTTGATGCAACTACAATAAACGCTTACGCTTAGGGACAGTTACACCCATCACAACACTGAGCTAAAAGCACACGGGCTATTTACATTGGCTGGTGCTTTTCCTAAACTCACGAGTGCACACACACACACACACACACACACAATCCCTCTAATATAGCGGTCCATAGCAACTCACCCACTGAGGGCTAAGGTTTCACTGCCTGACGCCTCGCCTATAATAGAAAGTGCTTTAATTAACCCAATCTGTTGAAATGTAACATGTTGAGGCAGCCGCTCAGTTTAGAAGTGGGAGGAGAAGAGGTGTATTTATAAAGAAACTAATTACAGCTGTTTGAATTCTTTCGAAGGTTTAAAAAAGCGACGAGGCCGTGCATTTGCAGACAGAGAATCATTTGACCTCAGCAAGGTGAGAGGAGTTTTCCCCATCCTAGGTCCCCTTCCCTGCTCTTCCTCTCAGAGCTTTTTCCCTCTAAACTCACCCTCGGCCTCTTCCAGGTCAGTCCCGGCGGGGGCTCTCTCTTGTAAAAGAGGGACTGGTTGGTGGCGGGGAACAGAGGATCCTTGAAGAGTGCACCTCGGCGCAGGCAGGCCCGTCTCAGCTTGTGAAAGCTCTGGCCCTGGAAGTCAGTTATGCGTTCTGGCATCGTGGCTGAGCCTGAGAGGTCTGAAGTGAGGTGGCAAGAAGAATTGAACTGGGATACAAGAATGACTCACAGGCAAGAAAGCAAAAAAGTGGATGGGTCAAAATGAAGATTAACCCTAACTCAAGTTCAACTTTTATCATGTACAGTTAAAGGGATCTAATGGAATGCTTCTGCCCTAAAGTTATACATAAATAACAATAACTACAACTACAATAGGACTGACAACAATAAACATTAAATCCCACAAATGTTAGATAAATCATCATGAATATGGAAAGGACTCTTCAGTAATCTAACTGCCTGAGGGTAATAACTCGTAGTCATGCTCTCAGAAACTGGAGCCATGCTGCCGTGAAGTAGTGTGAGATTACACTAACAGTATGTTCTGTGGATTTTAATTTCACATCAAAACAGTGATTATGTTGCTCAGCGGTTTTTTGCAAAGACACTGTTGAGTGACTGAGAGTTAACTTGCAGCCATAATACAACTTTTGATTGCTTTAAACAGAGGATTGCAATGCCCTGTGGTGATATGATTGTTAAATAAAGCACTCACTTCTTATTTGTTAATATTTGTTGTTGCACAAATCTATTAGCAGTATAGGTATGGGTAAGGTAAAGTATAGGTAAACCCTGGAGGAAAAGGGCTGTTCACTCTTGATCCCATACGAGCTGACAGTTTCTGCAAAGAAGAATGGGGTAAAATTGCAGTGTCCACATGTTCAAGGCTGACTGAGACTTATCCACACAGGCTCAGGCTGTAAAACAACAAATCTGACAGTTAACATTAGCAAGGGGACGAAAGAAAAACATCTGCAGGCTATGATAACGGAAACCTCAATCTTCCAAAGAGATGTGGCTCATGTGTCTGCCTGCAAACAGCCCCATGAGTTCATAAACAGTCATTTTGATTTGACTGATCTAACGTTACCAACTCTGGGGTAGTCTGACGGAGGCGAGGCTGCCAGGCTGCACCATCAGCCCCTCCAACCACCACCAACCACTCACTCTCACCCTGCATTCACCCAGGCTTCCTGGTGTTCCCTCACGGTCTTCCATCCAGGTACAAACCAGGCCAGCCTCACTTAGCTTCCAAGATCTGATGGGATCGGGCATCCATAAGGTGGCATGGCAGTATTTTTCTCAGACACATATACAGCTGCACTAAGGTCAACAATGAGTTTGAATATCTAGTTTAATTAAATGTTAATCTACCTTGTACCTAATTTAAGCATCAATTGTCAAAATAAACCCTAAATGTCAAGATCTCTCAAAAGATCAGTAGCATTGTGCACGTGTGATGCGACAACCTGCACTCAACCTGCAAAGCAAAGCAGTTTTTGTCTAGCAGCTTACACACTGCACAAATCTAAATGTGTGAGATACCACTGCACATAAGAACACTGAGTTTTTTGCCTGTGATGACTGTGGTCATCTGTAGGGTTACTCCTGGCAGTAATACATTGTCGGGTGGTTGGTTGGGGGGGGTGGGGGCTGCAGGGTCAGCAAGTGTGTGTGTGTGTTGTGATGGCACTAAAGTACTACTGTTTTAGTCATCAGTGATATGAACTGCCGTAGTCCCCTGAGTCAGCAGCGTATGTGAGCGTCAGCTGACGTGTGCGCATGTGAAGCAGTGTGATTCTGTGTCACTGAGAGTATGCCAGGTGCTGAGTGTGTGTGTGTGTGTGTGTGTGTGTGTGTGTGTGTGTGTGTGTGCGTCGGTACCCATGGCAGGGTCAAATCAGGGACTTGCTGCTGCAGGGGAATAAACTCACATGAAACCTTGCAGGTGCTTGAGCTTGCAGATACCGCGCAGGTCAGCCTTATCAATTATCAGTGAGGGTTTGGTTTATTTTCTTGTATCAGATTTAATGCAGAGAGACACACAAACAGGAGAACATATGAGGTAAACACTCATTTGAAACACAGCCAGGAATGTCATTTGTTTGGTACTTTTGGAGTCGGGGGTTTATGCCTAGACTCTTGTTTGCAGATGTTGCCAATTACTTCTCAATCATCAGGACTCTCTGCAATAAATCAAAAATCTTCTTTTGTGTATGTTAAATGAAAATCAGTTCATTAGTTTTAGTGAAACTTTTAGTAAAAACCCAGAAGCCAGTTGTCATGTAGCTTACACTTGAGGGGAATTGTCCTTTACTCTTTAAATCACCTTGAAACAAACTTTAGGTTTAAAAATATAAATATAATCAAACAAAAAAATCGTCATATATGAAAACAGGCTTTGTTTGCTTCTTACTAAAAGCACTTCCAGACTTTATTAAGCTTTATAATGAGTTTTCCTTCAGGTCTTGCAAATACATCTACAAACCACTGGACACTAAAATATAGTTTTAGTCTTAATAACTTAACATAAATACAGACGTTTTGTGGATTTCAAGGTAATTCAACCTAAAATATTTAGTTTTTCTTTTTGAATAATTCAATTTTTAATCCAGTATAATTTTACAAACTTCAGTTGTCCAATCTGGGGTCATCGGAGTTGAATTAATCTGCAGCTGAGAGTTTAATCAACTCATTAAATCAATCCTGTAAAGAGTCGAAACTGGCAAACTTCACGCCATGCACTGCTTGAGAATCAAAACTCTGCAGAGGCTTAAAACGCCCACTTCACCATCAAGTCTAGTTGTGTGTCGTGTATCATGTGTTACGTCGTGGTTGTTGCTTTCCATAGTGATGGGACAATGCTAACTATGTGGAGGGCTGGTGAGGAGTTCAGTCCCTACTCATGTACGCTTATTTTAAAGCAGCCTGTTTTCTTACATGTGAAATGGTTTCGATAGTGGCAGCTGCTTTTCATGTCAAACACATAAGTGACTTCTTCTACTGAGCAATTGAAAGAGGAAGGCAAGTCTGTATGTAATAACTAATAACGGCTTCATATCTGACGTTAATATCTGCTGGTAAATATCCAATTTTGCAATTCGGAACTAATAAGATGAGATTTAAATACTTATTCAGCCTAAATTCAGTTAACTCACATTTTTATTAAGCAGGGAAACTTGTTTTTCTAAGAACACATTTAAAATGATTTAGAGTGTGTGTATGACTTTGACTAACTGCCTGTTCCAGCCCTCAGTTCTCAGTGCTGCTGGAGCATTTACTTTAAATATTTAATTATTAGTAACAGTATCATTCAACATTTTTGAGCCCCGGGAGTTTATTAAATATAAATAAGATCATGATAGAACCTTGAATAAACATGAACTGAAGATGATAAGGGAGGAAGCTAAACTCTAGCTCAGATATTTTACCTTTTTTGAAGTTTTTCCGCTGTCTTGCTTTCCTCAGATGAAACTAGTGGATTCCAGATTGTGTCCTCCGCTTGCGAGTCATTCAGCAAATCCGTCAGGGATCCCTGATTGTTTGGAGACCTCTATTCGTGATCTCTCATGAAAAAGAAAAATAGGCAGCATGTGTCTGCTTTTTCCTCTTCTTCTTCCTTATCTCATAAGTCAGCTCAGTTGACAGCTGACTAAGTGCATCCAGAGCGGCTCTTTCCTGTTGCTTCCTCTGAATCTGTCAGGAGTGTTTGGTACATCTCCACCAGGTGCTTAAGTCTTTGTCATCAGAGATGTTTGTATCGCTGGACCTGAGTGAGAAAAGCGCAGCCTGATGTGAGTGTGCAAGTTTCCATACACCATCTGCTATGGCTGTGTATCATCTGTGTGTGTGTGTGTGTGTGTGTGTGTGTGTGTATACTTAACAGCTTCTGGAGGTGATGCATGAGTGTCAGCCTGTGTAACTTTATCTCCCTCGGCACAGACAATAGACAAACAGTCACCACACCAAGTGACATAACACACAATTATAGCCTCGGCAAACCTGGCAGCAGTAAAATCTACAGTTACTGCTGTTACTCTTGCGTTTCGGACATTTAAGATGAACAGTTTGTCCTCTGACACCTGTGTGCAAACTGTTCTCCCAGCTGGAAAACACAAACAAATGTGTTTTCTAGGATGTGTGTGTGTGGATATGTGAGTGTGTTTGCAAGTACTTACTGTTGCTTAGGCTCTCCTGCTTGGTGACTGTGCACATTCTGCCTCCGTCTCCTTGCATCTCATCTCTGTCCCTCTCCGTCCTCATTTTAACTTGGCCTATGACTCTTTCTCTTCTCTTTTTCTGTCTTATCTTCTTGCTCTCTTCTCCTCTTCCCTCCTCTCCTCTCTATCTTTTTCCTCACAGACTCTGTCAGTATCCGTTGCTGCCGCGCGTGCTGCTCCTGACACCTGAGAAACCAAGGGGCAAGCACCTTCTATTTTAACTGCTTCACTGCCAAATATCAAGCTAATTACCTCCCATTCCTTTGTGTTTAACTCATGGCAGCAAGTCAATGCTGATGAATTACAAATTTATCTGAACAAAAGGGTGGCAATGACTATTTTTATGATATGTGCTTGTGTGTAAAACCTCTATGTAATAAAAGGTTGAGAGGTCTCTCAGAGGTTTTACATGAATAAATTGTGATTAAAAAATAAAATATGATGCTTTGTTATTCTCATGGGCTACATGGTTGTAATTTAGGCTGTGTATACCTATAAAGACTAATGCATAGCATGTTTTGGGGGGATATTTTACATATGAAAATGACATATGTCAGACATAGTTATTTTATGGTAATACACGGGCCTGTGCAGTACATTGTTAAAATATTTCTGCCAGCATGTCCATATAGTGTTTTTTATATGCTAGAAGACATATCACGAGCAAAAAAATATATTTTATTTCATTTTTTTAGATTTTTTTGCCATTAGCACTGGTTTATTAGGTACAAGTACATAAGAATTCTTGTCTATTTGTCAAAGTCAGCTTTGTTAAAAAAATGAATAAAAAGGTAAAGAATATTAGTAAACGCAGCAGCAAAATAGAAGCTATATACAAATGTACAATACATAATATTTCCACTTTGAAAGCAGCATATCAGTGTCAGTGTCCAGGATTTCATACATAACAAACCTAAGGGCCAATCCTGTCAATTTGCAGGGTGTGACTTTCCATTGCATTGTTGTTTTTTGACACTGGTTTCTGGTTCAAACCTGTTTAAATGAATTAGTCCAATATCACAACTTGCTATTGTGAAGTGTAGAGTAGTTTGGCAAGAGAAAACAGCAGTTTAGAGTTTCATCTAAACCATTTTAAGGTAGAGGTGGAATTATTTTACATAGGGAAAAATCTAAATATGTAACTTTGGAACACAGAGGAGAGTTTTTAGGGATTTAATCAGTGACTGGAGAGGGGAAATAACAAGTATGATGAGCTTCAGGAAGAAATGCAAAACTTAGTATATGAGGAGTGATGACTTTGTGTTTTCTTCGATCAACTATCTTCCCTGACATCGGAACACCAACTATCGACTAGTCGCGCCTGTTGGGATACTCTACGCATGCGCAGTTACAGTTTTCCGTCAAATATGCCGATGTGGCTGATGTGAATTAAAGTTTTAGTCTTTTTAGTTCGTCTGTAGGTTTTAGGGCAAACTGTTGCAATGAATGTTTATATTCTGGCCTTTTTTGGGGTCTGCAGTTTTGTTAGAGCAGACGAAGACGAAAGGCTGCCGAATAAATGCGAAGGTAGGTCGAGAAAAGTGGCACTAGCTAGATGTAATTGTGTTTAGCACTGTAACAGCAGAATGGTCTGTGTTTATAAATGTGTGTGTCATGTGAATAGTCAGCGTGCTGTCTTTAAACTGCCCATAAATGTATACATAGCTTAAACAGCTGTGTTTTTGTTGTCTGTCAGTGTGTAAGTTTCTGACAGTGGAGCTGCAGGAAGCTCTGGAGAAAACTGGTCGCTCCAAAGAAGTTCTGGAGGTTGGAGAAGTGTTGGACACAGGCAAGAGAAGGAGGAAGATAAAATACAACACCTCGTGAGTTCACTCCGACTGAAGAATGTGAACTGATCTGTGTGTGTGTGTCTGGAAGCTTTGTGTTGTTTAAATTGCTGGAAAGTTTTTTGTGGTCACAACCCAAACCTATGTGTTTAAATGCAGGGAAACTCGACTGACTGAGGCAGTAGACAACATATGTGAGCGCATCCTGCAGTACAGTGTTCATGCAGAGAGGCCGGGCAGCCTGCGATATGCCAAGGTAATCTTTATGTAAATCATCCAGTGCCCTTGTCATTCATTCCAATTTGTGTCGCAAACTGACGCCTGCTGGTTTTGCAGGGTGCCAGTCAAACCATGACGACCCTGAAGAATCTGGTCCACAAAGGAGTTAAAGTGGACCTGGGTATGCCGTTTGAGCTGTGGGACGAACCCTCTGTAGAGGTGTCAGACATGAAGAAACAGGTAGGACGATTTGTACCTGCTTAACATGCGGAAACACAGTCAAACTTTGAACCGATGCCAATGTTTTCAAGCACATGCTGTCAAGAATGACTGCAACTTGTGACTATTTCCACTGTCAATCGATTAGTCGTTTGGTGTTTAAAACGGCAGAAAATGCTGAGAAATGTTGATCAGTGTTTCCCAAAGCTTGAAATGTTGTCCTCAAATGTGTTGTTTTGTCCACAACCCATAGATGTCATTGAGGAGTAAAGGAACCAGAAAAAGGTTTTAAGAAGCTTGAATCAGAGAATTTAGACTCAACCCTCAGCATACAGTAACCTTACAGGGTAATTTCTTTTAAAGAGGTGCTGCACACTCTAACTTGTTTTTTGAGCTGTGAACTAAATATTACTCCACTGTGACGAAACACATCACTGCTGGTGTTTTGAATGACCTTGAACCGTGTAAGCTGAATCAGTATCTTCTTTTCAATCACTTCTTAAAACCCATTTTGTAGGCTTGCTTTTATGTGATGTGTGATGTTTTTATTTCTTCTTATTATTATTTTATCATCTATTTTTTAAGTGTCTACGTGATTTTTTTAAAACTTTATTTCATTTTCATTTAATTCTCCTTTACCATTATTTTTTATTTATTATTTATTTTACTTATTTTTAGCCTTGTGTTTATGGTTTCATCTTTTATTTTTCTTTTATTTCACTTGTTCTTTCCCTCACTTGGATGTGGCATTTTATTATTTTACCTGGTGTTGTTGTACTAACTTATTTTGAAAATCTTATGCCATGTTTGGACATGGCCAGCCTTCTGTGGTTCAGTGTTCTTCCTGAGTATCCTTCTTTTATTTTTTGCCCTGTCTGTCTGTAAAGTGTTTTTTTAACTGTTTTAAAAAGGTGCTATATAAATGAAGTTTTCACTGTTTTTTACAAACCCTCTTCTTAACATTTTTCAATTTTGGTGCAGTGGTTCAGACCTTTGATAGCTGCAGTAACACCACCGGAGTGCGTTCACCAGACTGCATTCTTTCCAGAAATACACCGTGGTAACAACACTGAATAACGTTATATATCTGCTTGTGACCACTTTAACATGTACGTGTGTGTCTGTGTGTTTTCAGTGTGAGACGATGCTGGAGGAGTTTGAGGAGGTGGTGGAGGACTGGTACTTCCATCATCAGGACCAGAGGCTGGAGAACTTCCTGTGTGAGAACCACGTCCTCAAAACATCAGAGCAAGGTAGGAGGTGCTTGACACAGAGAGAGTTCTGCATGCAGATTACTCATGATCTACTGCTACTTATAGTGATGTCAACTAGACTAATTGATTAGTTGTTTATTCAATGAATTGCCATCTGCTTTAATAATTGGTAAATCAGTTGAGGTGCATTTTTAAGAAACTATAGTCTCAATTCTCTGATTCCAGCTTCTTAAGTCTGAACATTTTCTGATTTCTTTACTCTTCTATGACAAACCAAATATTTTTGGATTGTGGACAAACAAGACATTTGAGAACATCGCCTTGGGCTTTGAGATACACTGATCACCATTTTTCAATTGACATTTTTAATTGACAATGAAAATACTTTGTAACTGCAGCCCTGCTTTTCAGCCACCTCAGCTTGAAAGCACAAGGGGCTGACATCTGTGAGTCTAATGTGATTTTGACTGAGATGGAGTTTATGAACAAAGTCATTTGTCAAGCAAAAAAAGCCATTATTTTCAGTTTACAGCTCTTCCAGTGTGAGAATTTTGATGGTTTTTCTCTGTTTTAACTCAAAGTAAATTGTTGATAAGACAAATCGAGCATTTAAAAGATTTCAATGGATATTTACTGACATTTTAAAGACGTATTTCATCAGAGTTCATTGATTAATTTAACTCTCAATTATGGTACAATTAATCCACACTGAAGATACTGATTTGTTGTAGGCCTCTTCTCATATTACTTTTTTTCTTAGAAATAAATTCAGATTACATTGTCAGCTGAGAAAGTTCACTTTTTCAAACATAAATGAGTGGAACAAAAAATGCATTTAAAAGTCTGTTAAGCAGAGGTATATTCTTAGAAAGTTTAGAGAATCAAACAAGCACTTTATCTTCAAACATGTGAAAATGTTGTAAATTCGGGCAAATAAGTTCACTAAAGTCGGTAAAAGTAAACTGAGCCTACATTTCCCCCAGCAAAGAACAAACTATAAA
Organism: Dascyllus trimaculatus; assembly: GCA_024666655.1. Classification (NCBI taxonomy): domain Eukaryota; kingdom Metazoa; phylum Chordata; class Actinopteri; family Pomacentridae; genus Dascyllus; species Dascyllus trimaculatus. The sequence goes on along the minus strand of CM045467.1, from coordinate 18,284,080 downwards.
CCTCCTCCTCGTGTGTTTTTCTCTGCTTTCCTCAGAATGTCTGAAGGAGGTGTGGAAGGGAGACATGGGGAAGAAAGGAGGGGCTGAGGAGGCAACAAGTGGAGAAGAGGAGGAAGCAAAAAAGGAGGAACAAAAGGCACATGACGCTGGAGAACTCTGAGAGGAAAAAAACCAGGAAATGCAGAAGACAACTCTACACCTCAGTTTTCAGTTGTGGCAATCAATCTGCAAATCAGTGGACAGAAGTTCAAATCATGTGCTGAGATGTGTTTTTAGCCAAGTTGCTTGAGGTAAATCCTGTTACGTCTGTTTACACATGAAGTCAAACTGGCTTTTTTTTTAATTTTTGAATTGATGATCTGCAGCTGTGATGCCTTTTACAAATGAGCACTGTTATTTTTGTATGTCAGACTTTTATAAACTGTTCCAACACTCCGATCAAGATCTAATGCCTTTATCTTTAATACTAGACCTTTCCAGTGTTATATTTTATGTACCCACTGTTACATCTCTCCTCGTATCACTAATATATGGTGCATATCAATATTTTTTCTCTGAAATGCAATATGTACAGCTTTTTCACATTGAATAAAATACTTTTTTAAAACAAAACTGTTGGCTGTATTTTGTTTTTTACAGGAAATTCCAATTGAATAAAACAAAAGCACATTTTAGAAGGCCACGAGGACGCTGCTCTCTAATCAAGCTTGATAAGTGCCAGGCGTGTTCCTCTTGGCTCATGCTGACAGCTTCTTTTCACAGTGGTTGTCAAAGCACCCAACAATGTCTCCTCTTTCATTTGATGTATTGTTTTTTCTTCATGTTCTGTCTACATTGGTCACAGTTAAATGCTACACCTATCAAACCGAGCCTCTCTTCCTGTCCTTCCCCGACTTGGCTGCTCTGGAAGCAGCCTCACACGACAACAAGGACAACAACAAACCCCACTTGGAGGATCCCGCAGCTGGAGATGATGAGGTCAAAACCGTTGCGTTGAAATGTCATGAGGACGGCATCGAGGTTGTGATGAAAGCTCAGCTGTTCGACCCCGGCCTTCCTGCAGAGCCCATGCGGCTGAGGCTTGGACGTGACGGTGCTGCACAAGATCACTGCATCGCCAAGGTGTCTGGAAACGGAGAGTACATCATCAGAGCTCCACTGGCTGAGTGTGGGAACAAAGTGATGGTTGGTGAGCCTCCTTAACATTCAAGTTACTATAAAGGAAAGCTGTAGTCACTCTTCAGCTCCTCTGTGCATGACAGGCTGAAGCAAAGCCAGGTCACAGCTGCTTAATCCTGCCACCTAGTGTTGTTTAATTGATAATGCTGTCGTTTGTGTGTCACATGCTCTTGCTTCAGTTTACAGAGAGCGCTGTGCTTTACAGCAACCAGCTCCTCTACTATCCTCCTCCATCATCACCCGGTGACACCCTTCTAGTGGTGGGTGCTGTCATCTCTGTGCAGTGTGAATACAAAAGGTGATTTTAATGATCTTACAGTGAGCTTTATATGTATTGCTGGTGCAAGTTTTTCTCAAGAGAAGGTGCCCATATTTTATATAGCACATTTGAAGCAACTATCATTGAGCTAACGTGCTTTCTAATAGCAAAATAAGATCAATGTTACAAAGTTTAGCTGACAAGTTTAAATGTTAAAGTTATGACCTTACAATATCACTTGATATATTAAATTTTCAAACTAATTTAAAAAGGTTAAAACCCAATTATGTACTACAACAAATTACCTGACTAACAGAAATGGAAAAGCCCAACGAATCCAAAGATTCCCCGTGAACAAGCATAGAGGCAACAGCAGAGAGGAAGGACTCTTGTTTCACAGGAGACCTCCAGCAGAACCAGGCTCAGGCGGGGGCGGCCATCTGCCTCGACCAGCTGGGTTGAGGGTGAGAGAGAACAGGATAGCAGAGACAGACATCGAGCAAGAGAACCTAAACAAGAAAGAGAAGATGGAGAAATTAGTTTGTAATTTAACGATGCACACTGCTTCAGCTTCTCAGACCCTGCAGCAAAACAGCAGTTTAAACATGATCACATACGCTTTTCAGTCTTGACTGTGTCAGAGGGCCTGATCACATAAAGCCTTATGTGTGAGGAGTCAAATTTAAAAGATAAATCCTGAAAGTGACAAGAGGCAAATGGAGAAACTTGAGCCAGTCCAATATGTGTTCTGGGTTTAGTTTTTGTTGCAAGCCTTGCTGGAGACCTTTGTTGTCTGGGTTGAAAAGCACGACTGAACCCCAAACTCACTTCTAGAGCAGCAGGTGGTGGATCAGTTCTAATTTATAGGTTTCTGGGTTCTACATTGGAAAACCGAGCAAAACTCACTATATTATTACTGGCAGGATCACAGTAAAAGACATAATACTGCTATGCTATGAAGGGCTTACGATTCTTTAAAACTTTTTTTTCCGATTACATCCTGTTGCTGTGATGGAAGCGGCTTCTCGGTCATTTTAGCTGTGGTTCTTGCCTATAGGAGGTACACAGTGAGCAGCGGAGCACTGAGGCCAACCTGGAGCCCCCTCACCTTCTTCCAGTCGGCTCATCTCGGCCTCGATTTCCACCTCAAGCTCATGACAGGTGAGTCGGTTTCACCCTGATACACACAACAGCCTCCTGTAACGTCTCTGAAGTGGCATACAGTGCCACAGCTGCTCTTTTAACAAACTGACTGAGTTTTCTTGTATGGTAACGTGACCATACATATATTGTTTCTTCATATTTATCCCTTTTAAGCTGGATTTGTTACTTGAAGTGAGCATGCTTTAATAAGGCAGGTATTGAGGGCGCTGCATCTGATTTGTGGTGAAGTCGATATTGGACAAGCACTTGATATGTGACCTAAACTTACATATGTACAAACAAAAGGTTGGCTCTGGAAAACTAAGCGGAGGGGAGAGCTAGAGAAAGGTTTGACAGGCAGTCTGTCCAATGTAGCTGAAAGAAAATGCTGTAGAAAGTTATTAAAATAAAATAAAAAATTGTGTATTATATGGAAGAGCCTCCAAATGCATGCATTTTTGTAACATTTGCAAATGAAGACATTTTTCTATGAATGCCAGATGCATAAATAATCAAAGTCTGTAGCGTAGCCACCAAACATTACCGCAGAAACTTCCAACCCCATGCAAGACCTCAGTGCTCTGTCCAAACATGCTCATTTCAAGGAATAAATCTGGTTTAAAGGGAGTAAACTCCAAGTAATAGTTAACGGAAATGACCTAAATGACTTAATGTATATTAAAATATTACAAAATCAGTTTATTTACATTACATTTAAATCTCATCTCTCATCAGATGACTGGAGCGGTGAGAGAACGTCATCTGTCTACTTTCTAGGTGAAACGGTCAACATCCAGGCCTCTGTGGACCATCATCATCTTCCTCTTCGTCTCTATGCAAGCAGCTGTGTGGCCACTCTGACCCCTGATGTGAAGTCTTACCCCAGATATGCCTTCATAGACCGCCAGGGGTGAGCCTTTAACGCCAGCAGTAGCTCCTCCAGTTAATTGTACAAATTAAAATGACTTCTTTTGAACACATTTCTGCTATAAATCTCACCAGTTCCTGCGTCCTGTTATTTGAAAATGCTAATAAAAGCGGGGGGCAGAAGTTGAGGCTGATAAGGATCTGTCTGCTCCGTGCAGATGTTTCACAGACTCCCAGCTGAGTGGCTCCAAGTCTCGTTTCCTGTCCCGAGTTCACAACAATCTCCTCCAGATTCAACTCGAGCCTTTCCTCTTCCTCCAGGACCACAGACACACTGTTAGCACCACATCCACAGTTTATTTTTTTCCTCCTTTAAATACATGTCAGAAGAGCATAATGCCTCAACATGTGTCATGCTGTCTCCTGTAGATCTACATCACATGCTACCTGGAAGCTGAGCCCATTTCAGAGAACGACCCGGTGAAAAAGGCCTGCTCTTTTATAAGCGACAGGTTTGCAGATCAATCTAGATTATTGTTGCTGGGTTTTTTTTATACATTTTGCTGTAACTTATTCTTATTTTTCCCATGTCAGGTGGAGGTCAGTGGATGGGGATGATCATGTGTGTGAGAGCTGTGACGGCCCTGAAAAGGAATCCGACGCCCTCAGTGCCAGATCCAGTCACAAGAGGGCGCACAGGAGCAAGAGAGGGCAAAATGGTGACTCTTGTGCCGTATTTAGTGCTAAATACACAAAACAGGCGGACTGTAAATCAAGGGATCAACAGAAGATTAACTCAGGTGTGTTTTCTTGCAGAGCTGCACGGGGAAACCACCTTGGGTCCGATCATATTTCTTCCAAGGAGAGCGGACTACTGTGGGAATCAGAACTGTGTGTAGTTTATTAAAAAGTAAAGTAAAAAGGGGGGCAGACAGGTGAGCACTGATTCTGATGAAGACTGTGTTGCAGGACTTTTGACCTTTTATGGCTTATTTGCAGACTAAACCTGTGGATGCATTTGAAATATCAAGTGTTTTGCATGTAATCCAGTAGTGTAATATAACCTGGTCAGCAGTTTTTAATAAACAGAAAAGGTGTGATCAACAGAAGCATTTGTTTTGTTATCTAAAGATATATATATTTAGGATTACTATTACATTTTTAGACTCTCTTTTACCAGCCGTCATCTGATCTTACAGTCGCTTGTTTCACTGTTTGGATATCTCTGTGATCTTTCATCGTTGTGCTGTTTAATGGTTGTTCACAATGGAACTGATAAGATCACCGAAACAAAGGCTTGAAAGGTGCGTGTTCGTCGACCTTTCATAACCAGACTTTGAATATCCACGTTTGTCAACATCAGCCTTTTGAAATGTATTGCACGCCACTTCCTTTGGTGATAAAACTCCCACTAGACACACAACAGAGGCTAAAATAACGCTGGAGCTTCCATTTTTACGCCTCTGGAACTGCGACAGACGGGGCCAGAGGCATGCTTTTAAGTTGTCTGACTCCTATTCTCTTGATTTCTGAGTAAATTTCTTCAAATTTGGCACAAAGTGAACTTAAGAAGGCACTGATCAGAGTTTACTGATTGAAGCTCACACACTTACTGACCATAAGTCAAGTATTCATTTGCTAATTCTGACAAAATTTCTCTCAAAAGACGTCCTGATGTTTTGCGAGATCACTTTTCTGGACATTTTTCAGGGTCTTGACTCAAGAGCAGAGAAAGAAACGTGATTCAGTGACACAGATCTCGGGTGCCTACCTTATAAATGTAACCTCACCTGTGCTGCATTTAAACTAAAACAACCACAAAAGACAAGCAGTGTGTGACGGGAAATGAAGGGAAGAGCTAGAGAGAGCCAGCATCTCTAGGACGTCCCAGTGATAAATGCTTGACCTGATAGGAAGCTGTTGGAAGGAGATCTGGACTTCCAGCGATGCTCACCACAAGCTATCTGTCATCTATCTGTCCCCCTTTGAACACAAGGTATTGTTATATCATCATAAGCAGCACAGAAGCAAAACCACTTGGGATAGTCTAACCTCCTCTCTCGATCCTTGAACCCAGCAGGTTGACTTGCGGTCTATCGGTGAGTTTTCCTCCCTTGTAGAACAACAGTCTGCTCCCCATCACGCTTCAGCACCTGTCAACACTTGTGCCAGACCAAAAGTGAGGGGAACTCTGGGAAAACAAAAAACAGTGCGTTTGGATTCATGGCAACCGGGATAATTTTCCACCCTGCTTGTGGTGCCAACCGTGATATAGAGCCAAAACACCCGTGATTGTTTTTCTTAAACACATCTTTCTTGTTGTGTGGAAACAGAAAAACATATCAAGTTAGCTGTGGAAGGAAGCCCAGTGTCTGTTTTGTTTTTAGCAGCATTTTTTTTTTTTGCCATGTAGCGAGATCATCCAGATAAACTCCTGTAAAAGTTATGTCAAAAGCTTGTCTATTGTTCCCATCGTCTCCCATGCTGCTGCTGCACACTGGAGGAGGGCGAACACGATCCCCCTGAAGATCTGCTCAGATGATCAGAGGGTTGCTTGATCCCCGACATGTGAGATACATTTCCACGTTAGCAGAGGATCTGCTTACATCCTCGGAAGTAAAATGCACAGTGAGTGACGCTTCATTCTCATTGTTCAAGCTTTACTTCTAGGAGATGCTGCTGCCGTGATTAAGGATCAGAAGATTAACATAAGCAGACGGTTTAACTGTCACTTTTATTTCTTTACGTCACACTTTGTCGCCCCTTAGATCTAAAATTCAACAGAGGAAATCCTGCAAAATGTTGCATTGAAAACACAAATTTGAAATGAATTGAAACTGTTCAAAGCTCTGAAGACTATTTTACTTCATTTCCTCGAAAGGTGATACTGACATAACTTTTTATCCATCAATTGTACCATCATTAGAAGTACTCCAGTGTGTTTACAGGCTGTTTTCATAAATTGTGACACTAAAGTTCATGTGGGAAAAGATCTTAGCATAACCATAATTACTGCATTTATTATATTATTTACAGATTTTCTAAATTTGCCTCTAACTTGTCGAGTTGTGATATTATTTATCATTTTGAATCTACTCTGATGAAGACGTACACTGAGATGTCTCACTCGAGTCTTTATATTTTTACCAGCGATGAGAACGTCTGCATAATTGGGTTGAATGTTGGTTTGGGCAAAATGCCAGCCCTCAATCTGAGCTATATGGCATTCTTTCCAAAGGAGTTGTCAGTTTTATAGCTGTTTTGTCAGATGTGTAGGTAACAGTGTCATCAGCATACGTTCGCGTTTTTACTCTACTAATAGAAAATAAGCCAAAATGCAGAGGGCCCAACATTGATCCCTGAGATACACCCTTTGCCCTCATTTAACTTTCCTTACGCTACGTTAAAGATCTCCTAAAAATGTACACCTTGTCTTCTACATTATTTTTAATATTGTCACCTTTTACTTCTTTAACTTCACACGAGATCCAGCTCATCTCGGCTTTTATTGGGTTTCGTTTTTAATTTTTCTTGGACCTTTTGCCTCGACTTTTTTTTTTTTGTAAATTCTACTTGTACATGTGTTACAGTTACTCTCTCCCAAGAGACGCCTTAAAGCTCTCACCTTGTGTTTCTTTGCTTGAATAATTGAGAAAGGAATGTGGGCAGTGCATGCAAACATCATTTATCTCAACACTGCGCCCGTAGCCGATGGTTAAACCAAGCTGCAGTGCCTTGCTGTGGCGCTCTAAATGCTTAAGCACAGCTCATCCATCAAACAGGGCATTGTGAAATGTGCTCCTATTCTGTCACGGTGCGTTAATGTTGACTTTTATAATTGCGCTTTCATGGTATTTTGTTTATTGTGATTTTGGTCTCTTAGCACACTCGTAGCTGCAGGGCGCAGAATCTGGCAACACAAAGCACCTGTCATGGGCCACCGTAAGAGTTTTATTAAGCAGCTAAACATTTCTATTAGGCAGTTTTCCTGTATCATTTTTAGGGGTGATTTCTGCCATTAGTTTGGCTGTGCGTTTTTGAAATCATTCATTAAATGCACCAATTTATCTCCGCTTCCAGCTAAGAGCACTGAAATCTCTTGTGTCTAAGTGTCTATGCTGCCAAAGTGCAATATTGACACATAAACGTGCTGTTTCACCCCTCAATTTTCTTTATTAGACTTGTCCTGCGTCCAAGGATAGCATTTCTTAAGAGCCCTGTAACTACACACACACTCAAACACACTCACACACACAGAGCACACCTGGGGAAACATTCCTCGAGGGAAGCCATCAATCAGTTTTATGTCTTTCTCTGGGAAAGTTTCCTCCTCTCCAATCAAGCGTCCTCCCACCCTCCCTCGCTCCCTCCCTCCCTCCCTCCGCTTCGATTCCCTTTTTCTAATATTTCCATCTGTATCAGTTTTGCTTCACATCTGAGAACGATCCACTCCGGTCAATTAACCATTTTTCCTATTCCGCTGAGGGATAATTGGAGCAAACTGGAGAGTGAGATCTTTGCCCGGATGACATGAGATAAGAATACTGCAAGTGAGTTTCCTCTGCGTCCTCAAATTTGCCCGCCAGTGGTAATAAAACAGAAGGTGGAGGATCTGAATGGTGTAAAAAAAAAAAAGTGTTTAACAAGCTATGAAATGTTGAACTGAGTCTTAAAGTTCTGGTTTAAAAGATGGGAAACCGGCAGATTTGGGGAAAAAATGCTACTTGTTTAGAATAAAAATCAACCTGCTTGCATGAAAAGTACTTTTTATGGTTAATATACATTTCCAGAGTATTACTTTATTACTATTACAGATGCCTCCATAAAATGAGTATTTTAATGTTGTAGTTGGTCAGAGTGGAGCTAATTCTATACCCTGCTGGCTAGTTTAATTTGGAATATTGTACAAAATGATCTCATGTGATGCAAAATTTGAGTCTCCAAAAAAATGAGTAGTTGCATCTGTGGGGATAAAATGTTTGTATAGCCTCAAGTGAAGTAGGTGCAAAT